>ML685788.1:11057822-11130612 GCA_007922175.1 Pelusios castaneus | reverse complement strand
GCAGATGGGAGGGGATTACAAATGAACAGTGATACAATGTTGGCCTTCATGATAGGCCATGGTTTCTGCACACAAGCAGCCAAACTGTTTTCAAATCTTTTGTAGACATTAAGACAAAGAGCTTGGGGGGGTGATTATAAGGTGGATAATGAGAGAATGTGTTGGGAGTAGACTGCCACCAGAAAAGCTCCAGGAGTGGATTTAAAGCCATCTTTGTTCTCCCCAGCTTCAGCTATCCCAGGCCAGGACCTGACCTACGGTAATGTTTTTATCCCATCTCTATTTACAAGCAATGAATAAGTATAACCATATAGTGGGGAGTTTAAACTACTGCATCCACATGTCTTTGTCCTCTAGATGGTTAAACTATTTTTTAAGGCCAATAACTTTGAAAAGAAGTGGCAATAGTACAGTAATACCATGTAGGAATCAAATATTAATGCATTTTTAAATGTTTATCGTGCTGTTAAGTTAAATGATTTCCGTGCATGGGCGATACAAACAACTTTTGTTCTGTGAAGGAAATGGTAAATCTCATGGGTGGGCATTTAGCAATAGTTTCATCTTCCCTCCTAATTTCCTACCAGCAGAACATGAACTTACAGTAAAGTACTAAAGTTTTAGGCACATAACAAGAAATGGACTAGCAGTGACAAGGAGCGTTTATATGTTCCAGTTATGTAATTATCAGAGTTTGGAATGCACAAATTATCTCTTGTGGTGGTGTTTAACTTGCTTTACTAATCTTTCATTTATACAAAAGCTTCATTAATTATCACCGTGAATGACAGTTTTCACTTTGGAAGACTGTGTTTAACATCTTGCATAAAAGTCTAAAATCTTTCATCCTACACACACAATGTTCAATTAAGTCACCTAAATTAAAGGGCCTAGTATCACGAGCCTGACAAATTTCTCTTAACAAGGTATAGCAACTCAACATAGTGCTTGATTTTCCTTTGTTGGCAGGTTACACCCTTTGCAGGCTTCTAGGTGTTAAATGCTAATGCTGTGATTTCACATGAAAGGATTTCTTGTTAAGAAGGTTTTTTTTCTTTCTTTTTTCTTTCCTGGATGCATTTTTTTTTCTGTCTGTCTTTTCTTTGTTGGTTTCTTTTTTTCTTTAGTTAATTTAAGGTGCCAGATGTGATAACACTGGAGACAGAATTTCACTATTTATCCACAGAATGGGGGTGTGGTACAAGCTTCGCTCTCTGCTGACCTGCAAATGTGAATTAAATTAGTTCTCATGGAGGGATGACATACAAGAATAAGTGGGGGCAGTTCAAGCTCATTTCAAATATTGGTCCTTCTACGGAGACTATCCAACTGCGCTTTTTAGTAGAGCTGATTGGGAATTTTTTGATGACACAGTTTTTCCTTGGAAAATGCCAGCTTGTTAAAAAAGCAACCTGAAAAAGTATCTGTTTTGACAATTTTTGTCAGGAAGGTTTCTCAGAATGAAAGTTCTAGTCAATGATAAGAGATGCAAACTCCTTGAATACCCAGTAGTCTGGGGATGAGGGGGTTCACCCAGGATGTAGAAGAGCTGGGTTTAAGTTGTTGCTCTAGATCAGAGAACTAAACACGGGTCTGCCATTTCCCAGATGAGTGCACAAACCACTGAGCTATAGGGCATTCTTGATGGGTGGGTTTCTCTTGATTTCCCCAATACTTACAGGGGGTTTTGGTGAAATGTTTTGAAAGGCCCTACCTTTTAATGATGTATGGATAGGACCGCTGTATTTTCTAAGTTTGTTTTCTGAAATGATTGATTTCTGAATGGAAATATCTTTTTGTCTCTTTTTAAATCTATCGAGTCAGTTGATAGCATCACCACGCCTCTCTTTCCTCTTGTGGAGCTCTGAAGCTTTCCTGAAGAGTTGTTTCCTTTCCCATTTCCCTGTGCAGTTCCTTTGCCATTTGTCTTCTCTTTGCGGAGCTTGTGAACACCACAAAATCGCTTTCCTCCTCCCCTCTTTGCATCACTCTTCCACAGAAAGAAATGAGTTGAGAAGTTTCTGAACTAGGCAAGAACAGAGCTCCTCCTACATAGCTGATCACATTTAGGAACTGTCTCCTGAGGAACTCTTGAGTCTTCAAAGAGTGAGGAGAGAGGCAGGAAAGCTCTGTAAAGCAAGAATCCTTTTGAAGAATTGAAATAATGTTGTTCGTGTTGGATGGGTCTTCTCAACAGACAGTGATGAAATGTATGTTCCCTGTTTTTCAGTGACTCAGCGACAGGCCTGCCCCTACCCAAGAAACAGCCGTTAAATTAAGTGTTTTAAAGCAAAAAGAGAGTAAGATAGCATCATCCTGTGTGGAGAGAAATTAGTTCATGGTTTAATTTGGTATATGACCTACCAGGTCACTATGCTCATTTACTTTGCAAGGGAGGAAATTCCTTACATTTTATAAATTGCATTTTATTAAATTATCAGTTAAATTGTATTAAATTTTGTAATTAACCTTCAGAGACAATAACATGCCATAGAGGAGAAAATCAGAGAGCACTAGTCTTTGGTTGTGCATTCAGTCTTGAAAGAAAGCGGTAGCCTATTCATAGGCATTTGTCATTGAACTAAAAATTGTAAAGAAGGCTCTGTTCTTGCTTTTCTTTTTAACCATGTTGAGATCATGTGATAAAATTTGTTAGTCTTTAAAAGGGTCGCAAGACTCCTCATTTGTTTTACTTTTGTGGAAGCTTCCTAAAGCTAAGGCTTTGGCTAAAATGACCTGAACGTCATTTCACTGGGAATGTTAATGGCGTTTCTATGTGCTAGATATCCTGTACATCTAATCTTGCACTGCGTACAGCAAGAATGGCCCTTGAGTCTAGTGAACCCTTCTCCTGCAAACAAGAAAGGCAACCTTACACTCAGCCACACTCACCCAGTGTTTCTTTTTCCAAGGGGAGTCAGTGCGCGATCTAAAGCCTGATGAAGTCAACAGAGAAACTCTCATTAACTTCAGTGGACTTTGAATCAGGCTCCATGGCCATATCCCACTTTCTCTGAGTGATATAGTGTTCTGGAGACTTCTAAATCCACCTGTAGGTCCTGTAGTGAGCAGCATTCCCACCAGAATAATGAGACACACAGGACATTAACTAGATGGTGCACAAATTATAGCTGAACACACCTACCTTCACTTCCCATGTGCTGAAACTGTCATCTGGACAGGCACAGGGAGGCAGCTGTCTCCAATGGTCCTTGAACTTCCTTCCCTATGCCTTGCAGCTTTTGTGACTCTGAACCATTCTGCCTCTTAGTTGAATGCCCTAGATTAGCATGCCCCACTCGTGGTAGCCTGCTGCCCAGGGCAGACTCCTACTAGCCCAGACAAGCTGCTACTCCCATCCCAGGTTCCAAGGTTAACCTCCTGTTTGGTATCCATTTCCTAGTCTGGGTTGCATACACACATTTCCTCTGCTCCGCATTCTCTGCAGTGTTTGCCTGAAGTCCTCTCCTCACTTTTGAAACCCAGTCCCAAGTCTCTTTCATTGATCCAGTGGGTGACCATGGACAAATTACTTCAACCCTCTGTACCTCAGTTTCCCCATTTGTAAAAACATCAGAGGCATCAGAAGATCCAAGATGAGAAAATATCTAATAATCCAACTAACCTTAATCCGATGTCAGCCCTTAGTGTTTTACAACAGATGACACCCCTCACTTGAAGAACACTTCGTTTCAATTTCCCATTCACCCAGCCTCTCTCTCAAGCCATTCCTGTCTAAACCAAGCCACTGTGGGAGGGAAAGACTACTGCAATCTTTAGCACTGTCATATCTACAGGTGAAAAAGATAACTCCTAGATTATATTACATTTATATTAAAAATAAATACTTTTCTTAGAGCAGAACTGCAGGTGCTCATAAAAGTGTACCCTCCCTATAATAATAATAATAAACCCTCTCATGGGAACGTGTGCTACAAATACATCTGCACATGTAATTTTACAATTGTCATCATGCATTTCAATAAATCGCTTGCCAATAAGGGTAAAACATTCTCACCCTTAGGCTAAGCGCTTGATGACAAATAGTCAACATCTCATTGAGCCTTGCTTCTTAAATGTGTAATTAAAATGATGATCCTGCATTGCTAGCTACTTTCCTAGCTGCCATCCATGTTAAATATTTATATTTCTTCATCGCTTTGTGCCACGAATCATCCCACTCGCTCCTTTTGTAGTAGAACCTTGAAATGCTTGATCTGAGCATTGAGAGCCAGGCAGCTGTGCCATATTTGTGTAAATCCTTTTCCCCTTCAAAACCACATGGAAAGTAATTCATGGGGAGTGGCAGGGGAATCACTGACTGGCACCACAGTGTGTAAAATGTAATGATTGTTCTTCCATCTTTCTTTCTCTTAGTCATGTTTTCTCCCACTTAGGAGACAGATTGTTCTGAGAATTTAATCCTGCTACTGGTTTGTTGGGGTTTTTTCTGTGGTTTTGGTTCCTTCCAGCCTCCATTGTCCTTTTGAACTACAGTCCTGTTGGAAAAGCAGTTAAAGTAAAGTTGTTTGATAGTTGTTATTCCCCTTGCCCTGAAGCCTGGGAGAGCTGTCCGTACGGATGGCAATAACCCAGACGAATCATGATTTTAAATGGAGCTGCATTAAACTGTCTGCCAAAGATTTAAGACCGGTGTGCAAACCTCAGAGGCATTTGCCCCATTCTATATGATTGCTGAAGAATGCTCTTGAAATTTTGCAGAAGGAAGAGAAGTGTGTAGCCATCACTCAGAAGTTGAATTGTTTTTGGGTTTTGCATTAGTCAGCTGTAGGTGGGGCTTTCTGTCAAACTAGGGCCTTAAACATTATCCTATCCAACCTGTTAGTTAATTCACTCCACATAAATTATGAGCAGTGTTTCTATGTATTATTTGTATTATAGCATCTATGAGCCCCAGTCATGCATCAAGGCCCGGGCGTGCTAGGTGCTGTATAAAGAAAGAGGTGCATTTCCCAGGCTACTGGAAGTTGGTGCAGATGAAAACATCCCCGCCACAAGTTCTATGGGGGTTTTCAGCTCTTGCTTACAGCTCTTCTTTTCCTCTCTTCCACACTGTTTGAATCAAAACACCTTGTTTACTTTGCAGAGATAGGCAGGCAGTCTGTCCCTCTGGAACTGTTTGAAATGACCTAGTGACCCACCCTTCTCCATACGTATATATTTAGAGCTAGTATGCTACATTTTCCATTTCATGCATCTGATGAAGTGAGATTTTACCCACGTAAGTTTATGCAATAAATAAATGTGTTAGTCTTTAAAAGTGCCACGGGACTCCTTTGTTTTGTATCCCGGCCACGATTGACTTTTATTCCCTGCATTTAGAGTAATCTGAGGCATTGTATATAGTCTGTCCTTGAAATGCACAAAGGGACCTCTCTTGGGGCAGCATTAAAATCAAAGCGAGCCATTCTGTTCAGTGACTCCTTGTTGACCAATGTCCAATCCCCATCATACCCCACATTAATAGGGGCCCAATCGTCAAATCACTCTGAAGACAAGGGGTATTGTATGCAGGGGGTGGGGGCTATGATATTTGGTCTTCAGGAAGCAGTGCTTCATGACACTTTAAAGAAAGGGCATCTCTGTGTCTGCTGCTCCCATGGCGTCACTCCCATGTTTGAAATGCCTAGGGTTGCCTAACTTCATTCATTCTTGTACTCAGAATGCAAGCCCTGATCCTGCCAATGCTGAGCACCTGCAATGCCACTGTGTTAACTGGGAGCCGTAAATGCTCATTGACTCTCCAGCTCAGGCCTGTAGATGTCTGTGGGCTAGAGATTGTTTACCTAGCATGCAACATTCAGTAAGGGGTGTCAGGTTGCTGTGTCTCTGGGAACAGTGCTGGGAGGGAACTGTGACTCCCAGCTGGCCACAGCTTCTCCGTTTACTTAGCTTCTCCTTGGTACAGGAGGTAGTAATTTACCATTGGCACATGACTGCACTTGTATCCCGCACCTCACCACTCATCTACTCGGGGAAGAAAGCACACGCAAGCACTCAGAACTCCTTTCTCCTATGCACCTAGCCCAGGCAGGACAGTGAGTCGGGGGGCCTGTCTTCCACTTCTTTCTTTGCATGGGATCTCTGCACACCTCTCAGTCCAACTGTATATGAATAAATTCCTAACAGAAATACCATCAGTGAAAATCATCCAGCCACCTATTCTGAAAACCTTCCTATAAAAGCTTGGTTAAGGCATATACCATTTCTCAAAAGCACCTAAGTGAATTAGGAACCTGCACCCTATTGAAAGCCAATGAGATATAGGCTTCTTAAGCACCTAAAGAACTTTTTAAACCAAAGCGTAGGCTCCTAAGTCACGTAGGGGGTTTTGAAAATATTACCTTAGTCCCTAACTTTCTGAAATTTGCCTTCTTTTGAACCACAAAGAATGAAAATCCTTTAAGGCATTAAAAGTGACTGATATAAAAACAAAGCAAAACACCACCTTCAGCGAGAAATGCTCCTTTCCAAGAATATAGCAGAAGCATCCCTAAGCAGAAAAATCACTAGCACTTCTCGGAAGTTGCCACGTCTTATGGGCTCTGTAGTTCTTTTGCTTTTGAGCATCTGAAGCAAGTCATGTTGCATCCCAAGTATATGCGCCAGATTAATATATTGCAGAATCAACCAAAATCTACATTATAACTCATCTCAGAATAAAAGGATGGGCAGCCTTGTAAAAGGGAGTACAATCAAATTAAATGATTTCTCCATTTCCAAACAGCAAGCAAGCATTTGAATTATGGATCACAATTAACTACTAATTGACCATAATGTAAGCCTCTTCCAAATGGACATGGTAAATATTGAAATAAATGGGCCGTTATTTCTCAGATCCGAATGCTGGTCATTTAAAATGAAAAGTTAATTTCAGCCTGGAAGGCAAGCTCTATATTTTAATCGTGTGTGACAGATTGAGAACAATAAATGGGCACTTAAGGTGAGGGAGGCGGTTTATTTCCGTGCTGTGAGTTTATTTGTGATAAGTTATACTGCCCAATGCAAAATGAAAGAAAATGGCAGCTTTGAGCCAGAGTATACAGAAGTCTCTGCAGAAAGTCTGAATAAAAAGAGTAAGGTTGCTGCAACTCACAGTGAAAATACCTTTTAAGTAAAACAAACCACACTCTGTTAGCAAAGCCTTTGTGAATCTTTTATATTCTGCTGTTCAGCTGTTAATCAATATTTGGTCTACTATAAAGTGTAACAGAAAAGGTTTAGCTAAGAACCATAAAGAAATGGGGCTTCACAGCTGTGGTTGGACTTTATTATACATCTGTCCTGCAGAGTATGTTCAAAATCCAAATATTGGAGCAATATCTAAGAAATGATTTCATGAAGCTCTTATTGCATCAATAAAATTCCTATTGTGCCCTTTCATTCAAGGTGCACCTTCATCTTCAGTAAATATAATTATTTTCTTTAAAGGGGGGCTATATTTATAGTTGATGGGACAGGGTACCTTTTTTTCTTATTTTTGAAGCATTGAGCTAGAATTCCAATATTTTTCTCCTAAGCATGGAGCTAACATTGATTTTAAAGGGGGGTAAAAATTGAAATTAAATATTTGTTAAAGCAGAGATAGTTGTTTTCTAGCAAATTAAACTTCTTGAATCCAGTATTGTGTGTAACTTATATATGTAATGTTCTGAAGAAATCATGTCTTCTCTGTGGCTCAGTCTTTATATCAATAATTTATACATTTTAATATTTCAGTACTGCCAGTGGGGCTGATGTTGTTTTGAACATTTTTTCTATGCTGCACAACAAAATCAGCCTGAAACATATTTACTTTATTAAATTCAACATATTGGAGGTTTTTTCTCTGGTTGTACATAATGTGAGAACGTGTTATATGAAATATAAACATTTTCTAGCAGTAGTATCCCCAGAGGAGATTTTCTGGCCAATTCTTTACGTGACTACACCTTACTCAGTAAATACTTAAGTATTACAAACTAGAAGGACAAAGTGTGATGATACATTCAGGTACAGGATAGATAAAATTGCTGTTCCTCAGTGAAGCTGTGCCTATTTTCAATTAATTAAAAGTGAATGGCATTATATTTACTCTATATTTCTGTATTTTGATCATCTATGTTTAGTTTACGTCTTCTGTGCAGTGCAGCGCCCAATTCTCTGGTGTCTATCAGCTTTTTGTTACACAGTACCCTGAAAAGAGGAAAAATTCTGTATATTTATTTTCACCATTCCATGGGCTAGATCCTTAGCTGTTCTGAGAATGTCTCTGACAATGAGTGTGTGTGTGTGTATGTGTGTGTGAGAGAGAAAGAGAGAGAGAGAGAAAGAGCGCGTGCACACGTGCGTGTAGAGGGGAGGTTACTGAGATCTGAATCATCTTTCCACTCCCTGGATCCCAATCCTGCACAACTGCCGTAAGGTAAGGCTTCAGCAGTGATCCCAGGGAGGCTGTGAATATATAAGACCAAGTATCAAGCCTCATTTTCTAAAGTTCTAACATTCCTCTAGTTTGGTCTAGAAACCCAGGCCCTATGAACCAAATTATCAGCTGAGCCAAATATAGAAAACTGATGAGGGCAGAGGCTTCATTTCTGCTCCCTATATCTTGATCTGGCTGAAGGCTGAAATGGAGCCGCCAGTAACACTGGCTGCAGAGGCCAATCTCATTGGGATAGGGACTCCTGGGCTGCTTCCACACTTGTAAATTAAGTCAACTTAAGCTTGCTTAAGTCGACTTAATTTACCCTGCGTCTACACTACAGTTTCCTTAAGTCAATTTAAGCAGCTTACTTAAGTCAACTTAAATTAACACGTGTAGACATAGCCCTGTATAGGGTGACAAGATGTCATGATTTAATAGGGACAGCCCCGCTATTCAGGGCTTTGTCATATATGGGTGCCTATTACCTCCTACCACATGTCCTGATTTTTTACCACTTTGCTGTGTGGCCGCCTTACTTCTGCACTGGCTGAGGATCAGGGCTGGCAATAAATGAAGGAGGGTTGGGATTGTACCTATACTGGCCATGCAACATAGGAAGGTTCTCCTTCATCGGAAGAAATCCTCAATTATCCTTATGTTTTCTGGTCGTTGGGTGCTGCTGACATCATGCAAAGCAACCGGAGCTGGGGTCACGTATCTGACCTTAAATACATAAGTCGAAAACGACCTTAAAACATCATTCTCAGGACACACACAAAGAAACGAATGCAAAAAGAAATCCATTTGCAGTGCTATCTATAGCCAGCAAATCCAAATGCCACAGAGGTCAAATGCAGAATAGTTGGTTGGCAACAGTTCAGTGCATCTCAGGGACTTGAAAAGGATGATTGCAAAAGGGAAAACAAACAAATAGGAGAGACACTCCTCTTCATCCTTTGGTTAGAGAAAGTGTGTCTATTTTTGAAGTTACAAAGCAAAATTGCTTGACAGGACACAAGGGAAGCTGTTGAGATTCTGCTCTATCTAAAAGATTCTTTTTCTGAAGTAGCTTTGCATCAACTAGGAAGAAAAGAGAAACCTTCTTAGTGCAAAATAGGGTTTGTGTTTCTCTGGTGAGGCCACATCTGGAATACTGTGTCCAGTTTTGGGCTCCCCACTACAGTAAGGATGTGGACAAATTAGAAAGAGTCCAGCGGAGGTCAACAAAAATGATTAGGGGGCTGGGGCACATGACTTATGAGGAGAGACTGAAGGAACTAGGCTTATTTAGTCTACAGAAGAGAAGACTGAGGGGGGATTTGTTAGCAAACTTCAACTACTTGAAGGGTTGCTCCAAAGAGGAGGGAGCTAGGCTGTTCTCGAGGGCAACAGGACAGAACAAGGAGCAATGGTTTCAAATTACAGCTGGGGAGGTCAAGGTTGGATATTAGGAAAAACTTTCTCACTAGGGGGGTGGTGAAGCATTGGAATGGGCTATCTAGGGAGGTGGTAGAATCTCCATCTTTGGAGATTTTTAAGGCTTGGTGAGACAAAACCCTGGCTGGGGTGATTTAGGGGGAGTGGTCCTGCTTTTTAGCAGGGGGTTGGACTAGATGACCTCGTGAGGTCCCTTCCAACCCTATTATTCTATGATTCTATATCTGGCTGGAGAGGTCTCATCCCTCTTCTCAGCCAAGGAGTGACAGATACTAGAAATAGTGAGATGTATGGATCTGTAAGTGGTGTGAAGAGCAATATAGATAAACTATACAGTGATGTTTCACCAAGGATCCTACTTGTCTGTGTAGACAGAACAGAAGAAAGGAGTGGGACCTTGCCCTGTCATACAGCCTCTGAATTCATATGAGAAATGTTCTCCCATTTAGTTCTCTACTCCAGCAGCTCAGGATCCAGAAGTTGGGGAGATTCTTTGAGTTATAGACTCAAGATCTACAACCTTTCACAGCCTCCTTGTCAATAAGGCCACCTATCAGCAGGAACAAAGTGCTCTTTGTGAGCAAAGATGCTTTTTTAGCACACACCTCAGAAGCCAGCACTCGACAGATGGAAGTTAAAAAAGAAATGTGCTGGCTGCCGGAGGCACGTTTTAATTTGTCGTTCAGCTCGGTTTGTTTCACTTTTAATGGTTCACTTAGCTGAACTTGTGACTAAAAATTAACACCAAAAAAAGTAATGTAAAAGTTTTGATTCAGCGGGCCTCCAGAGCTAGCACACCACATTTGACAGGGGCCTGCCACCAACTTATTTTGTTTCTCCTTGATAGCTGCTGTGGGTGTCTCGGTGCAAACAAACGTGCTTAAGTGTATTGTTGCATTTTTATGTTCAAAGGGCTAGATACAATCTGCACTGCATAAGAGACAGCATGTGACTTCATTGCAACAGGAGCAGAACAGAGACTGAATTGTAAGCGGTTGTAATTTGGACTCTGCTTCCCCCTTGCTCTTTGGGAAAATTAAGATGTACCTCCCCTTTTCCTGCTGCAGAATGTTTTCTGCTCCACATGATGAAGGCATTATCACCCTTGTATATATTTCAAATTGGCCTGAACAAATTAGAAGAAAATATGTTATAAGGAACATATGTGTGCTGGTAGAGAGAGACCCCCGTAACTGTTCTTGTAGGTTACTTCTATTCTTAGTCTATTATAATTCACATATAAAGACACAGCAAAGCACATATGAGTTATCTAATTATTTTGTTTCATATGTCCTGCTAATTTTGTATGTGCCTTTATAGAACTTATTCTATAGTAACAGGCTGAAGGGTATTTTTTATTATTTTTTAATAAATAGAGCTGGGCAAAAGGTATTTGAGAATATAATTTGAATAAAAAAAGATAGTACCCTTTGATTGTATTCCTGACCTCTTTTATTTGTTTTGTGTGAACATTTATACAAGTATATGTTGATTGCAAAGGTTTGAGTGGAGAGAGAGCATATATTTGCATGAGTATTCACACTGAAAATGTTCAAGGAGCTGTCTTGAGAGAGCTTTGTGAGTCTGGGAGTCATTCAGTTAAACAGCAAAAACAAAACCATATGATGTAGGTAGGTTGCCAATCACACAATACAACTAGCGAATGCTTAAACCAGTAGCCATAATGCAAATTCACAGGCTGAAATATGTTTGCATAAACTATTTATCAAATAATTATGATATTTATCAAATTAACATAAACCAAAGTCGTCTTGTGAATAATGCCTGGAAAGGACTAAATTAACCCAATAAATTGTTTGCCCAGCTCTAGTGTCCACACTCTACCGTTCCATGTGAGTTTTCTCTTCAATTCACTAGAAAGCATAAACCTTACAGGTCTCTCCATCCTCATCTTACCAGGTGGCATCAGTTACTGAAGTGGCTTATAATTATGTCTATTGTTATCTTTCCGTATATTGATTATACTGAGGGATAGTTCTGTATCACGACAATCAATAAAGGTTTTGCTGCTGTCAACAATGTTCTCAGGGCTGGGACAGGAGCAGACCATTTAGTTGGTCTGTGCTGTCATTTTATATGCTTACCTACGAAGAATTTCAATGGCAGTCTCTCGGTTGCATATATCTTTCCTGATTGCCTGTATTCATTTCCAAGACAGCATTCAAATAACAGTTCCTTAGTCCATTTTGCATCCCTCTCCAAAATCAAAAACATTTGTGCTACTTCCCTTAGTGCAGGCGGTACCTTCTTGGGTGCTTCCAGTCAAATGTTGTTTCAAGCTAGCACTCTTAGATGTTCCTCAACTTCAACCTTATTTATCATGCTAGGCTCATCTCCTAGGACCAACACCAAAGCTGTTTAGAAAACTGTGTAAAGAAGAATCCTTACAGTACCTGAAGAAACATATGCCCGCCCTTCCTTTTTCTAAGGCTGCTATCTGAATCAATGTAGGCCAACTATGAACAGTTCCCATGATGCAAGTCCTGGCTTCTTTAAGCAGGCAGAGCTTGCTTAGCTTTGGGCTAGTTTTTGCCTGCTGTCCTGTCAAGTTTCTTCAATGAGATTCAGGCGGCTATACCACAGCTGAAGCCCACAGACTGTGTGTACTTTGAAAAAAGTGTGGTGTGTTCTGCCCTCTGTAGTCAACTTCACTGACTACTGAAGATGGGGAAAGGTGGTTCCACTTCTCCCTTCCCCCCCAGTAAGTTGCTAGGAGGAAACACTGTATAGTGGGATTTTACCTACCACCTGAAAAGGGACAAAAAGAGTCTGAACATAAGTCTGAACATAAGCTAGCCCTACACAAATATTTTCTGTTTCACTGTTCCTGATAAATACAAGAAACACCTGTTTTAGCACGTTTGTAGTCCAGGTTTTCCCAAGCTGCCTTTGTGGTGCAGGCCAAAATATTTAGGTATAATTTTTCTTCAACTAATATTGCCACCACTCCCCAATTTTTTGCCTGTTGTTTTAGAAAACTCTGAAGCACTGCCACTTTACATTTTCAAAAGTTGCAGAACGTTTCATTTCTTCTTGCGTTTCTTATTTGTAATACTTTATGTTAAATTAAGCCTTCAAAATATCATAACATATTGAGCCTTCAAATGACACACACATTTTTACATTTGTATTTACTCTGTGCTAATTTAAGGATGTGTCACATCACTGTTATTCAAACTTGCAATGCGGTGATGACATGAATTTCATGTTCTGTGAACCTTATCAAAACTTTAAAACAGTCTCTCATGCACAGTCTGGATGTCTCATGAAAAAGCTGTGACTTCATTCACATTGTGATGAAAACTCTGTTCCCTGTGCTTAGTCAGAACTTTTCAAAACCCACGTGCTTTTTACTTTCGCATAAGGGTAATCTACTTTGTGGAATTGTGTAGCCAGTTGTGATTGATGATATATAAAACAAAATACCCCAAGTGATTGCACAGGAAGTACATACAGTGGTAAGCTCTCAGTCCTGTGCAATGCTTTTTTGTTGTAATATTGTTGTTCAGGCTCCTAATGCATTGTGTTCCAGAATACCCCTTTAGATGGCCAGACCAACACACAGGAAAGTGGAAACGAGACCCTTTCACCTCCAGATTGTCAGTGCAAATCCAGCCTGAGTTGTTAGGGACTAGTTGGTGGATCAAGAAGCCTGCATTTCAGTTTTGACTTGGTTGTCTGATAGGTTAAGTTTTTGCAAGAGCAAAGTGTGTAGTGATTGTATCCAGGTCCCACTTTTGCAAAAGTACCAAAATTTGGGGGGGGGGGAGGGGGCGCAAATGGTCACATAAATGTGCTGATAAATCTGGCAGAGACTAAGGCTTATGAAGATGTTGTAGGGAAAGAAATGAGTTGATCCTCAATAAATATTGGAGAAATATTCTTATTATAAAACTACCTCCATCACCGACCCTACTTGAGCTAAGGATTCAACACACAGAGATGTTAAATTACGCTTACACCTGTATTTGGTCCTGCCAGAATTGAGACGTGGTGGGCAATGTGGATGGTGGGTAACATTGTAAAGATAAAGAAATGCCTTTGCTCTCCATTTTCAGTGTAGTAGTTTCCATGAGGCCTAATTGTACAATTCCATAAAGATAATAGCAAACGGGCAGGCTCTGGTATGTGCTCGTTCTATGATAAGTGCTTGGGAAGTAAAATACAACAAATTGAGGCACATATTTGCATACACTGCTGGACAGTGTGACACAACCAGATATTGTGATGATGAATCCAGTATGAAATCCAAGAAACAGTGAACGATAGACTATTAAGAGGCACTGTAACAAAATTTCACTGAACTGCCAGGAAATTCAAGAGAGAAGGAGACAGTTCAAAATAGGGAAACCTGCCTTTAAAAGAGAAATTTCAGTCCTGTGATCACTACAGTTTTAAAAAGAAAATGTAGAAAGTCAGTAATAAGCCGGTATTTTTATTTAATCGAGAAAGCTCTTTTTCTCTACAGAAAGATGAGGTGTAGAAATGTCACGTGATAAGGCAAAATGGTTATTCCATGCTTTCTGGAAATTACCTGTTGGTGAGAACATAAGAACAGCCATGTTGGGTTAGATCAGTGTCCATCTAGCCTAGGATCCTGTCTTTTGACAGTGGTCAATGCCAGATGCTTCAAAGGAAATGAACAGAACAGGACAATCATAAAGTGATCCACCTTCTTCCATCCAATTGCAGCATTTGGCAGTCACAGACATCCAAAGCAGGGATTGCATCCTTGAAAATCTTGGGGAATAGCCACTGATGGACCTATCCTCCATGAACTTTCTTTTTTTTTAAATTCGGTTGTAGTCTTGACCTTCACAACATCCCCTGACAATGAGTACTACAGGTTGACTATGCATTTCATGAAGTATTTCCTTCCTTCCTTCCATTCATTGACACCAAAGCATGAACAATGTTTAATATAGATGGGAAAGTGAAGTGATGTGACACATTGTACGTTCACACTGGTTGGTGAGGAGCAAGTTAATGGGCTACTGCCAAAGTTCCTGTAGGGGAATGTTTTTATTTATCATTCACTGAGATAGATTGTTACTATGTTTTCTGAGGTAGATGCTGTATTCCCTTTTCCCCTAATAAGGTTCCCTTTGTTCCATATTCACACTCAGTGCTTGTGACTGAAAAGTATTGCCTAGTAAGGGTGCCCAGGGAAGATGCCTAGTGATTGCGGAAATCTTGTGGAGATAGGGCACTCAAGCCACTGGTGACTGTTAGTTTTAAGAGGGATGTCTTACTGTTTGAACAAAGCCCTTGTTACTGCCAACCACATCTGGCAAAAAGGTTGCAGACCCATGGATCAACCTATGCTCCTCAGTAGAAACATGTAATGAAGACATTATAATAGCCTCAGGGCCCTGTAGTCATAATCAGAACAATAATTATATTTGAGTACATAGCTATGTTTGTTGCTGCTAAATTGTTTTCAGTAATTGTTTCTTTTTTTTTGTTGTTTTCAGTAATTGTTTCTTTTCCAACTGATCTGGGTACTACTAACCCTGTAAGAGAAGCATTTGGGGAAATGTGTCTATGGACACAAATACAGATTACTGCCTCTAAATTGGGATGGGTAGCCAACGACAGCTCAATAAAAAACAGCTCTGATGATTTTATTGGAGTGTGCAAGTTAAAGGAGTTTAATTCACTTCAGTGAGCATGTGTTTAAGACCTGCATCACTGAATCACATTTGTGATTAAGCAAAATAATTAAAAAGATATTCTCCTCTCCTCATTGTATTTATGATTAACGAAATAAATGAAAATCCCAGCCTTTTATATGACATCAAATGCTATTGTATTTTTCAGCTAAACTGGGCTTCATCTTTCTCTGATGTGATTTTTGAAGTTTGTGCATTCCTGTCTTTCCCCCCTCCCTTCTGAATACTGGTAAATTAAAGATGACCAGAAACTGGAAGTGCTTTCAAAAAAGAAATACAGAGAAAAATGAGAGATAGAAAAACCATGTTCTCTTCTCTCATATTAGCATCAAGTTAAACAATTATTTGGAACACTTCATACATATTCCACAAATCTTTTAAAATCATTTGCTTTATGGTAGACTCAATTCAGAAAATTATGCAGCCCCACTGTACCATTTTCCCTCCCTCCAAGGTTTTGGAAAACAACTTACTTGACAATTAACAGATCTGACAGATTCCTTAATACAGGTCTTTAGCTTATAAATATGGATTCACTGAATAGTCATTAAACTACTTAGCATATGTTGTAGGTGGTCTAGATAAAGGAATAGTGGGTAAGCTACTAAAATTCAAATAAGGTTTAAAGTTTGAGTGTATTTGCATGAAAGAATTAATGGAAAGTTAGTAGTCTACATTCATATCTCTGTTACATCTATGTACACTACAGGTGGAGTTGCCAGGAGACATGAGAAGGGAATCTTATCCCATGGTCTCCCTATAATAAACCATTATAGGCCAACCCTATAATTGATATAGATGTGTTCAAAATCCCCCAGTGAAATCAGTTTGGAGTTTGGCATACAAAATTAGTGGTAGGACACAGTCTGTAAGAAGTTATACAGATGAGCAGGAAAAGCAGACATGACCCTTTGGATATTTGTGCCATTACCTCTTGTAATTCGCAGATCTGATTTTTCAGTACTGATTGTTGCAGTCCTGATCTGGTATTCTTTTTGTTCACTGACTGACAACCAAAATAAAACTGACAAAATCACGTTTTTGGTGACAACTGTTTGGCAGCAACATTTTGCTTGTAATTTACCAACACTCACCTTTAGAGATCAGCTGAAAACATATTACAGTAATCCATCTTGTGCTAAGAAGCATGAATTAAATCTCTGCAGACCTCTGGTCAAGATAAGGGAAAATCCAAGCAATTCTCCAGTAACTAAGCTAACATTGAAATGTGTGTTTTGGTTGCAGTTTAGTAGCTAGAGAATAAAGCTGGCAACGTTGGTGAGGAGTCTAAACAAAACAGATCAGCTCTTTTTCTAAAAGCCTTACTAATTTTCTCTCATCCGAGCTCCCCATCAAAGCGATGGGAAGTGATCTGAATAAAGACTTCAAATAAAGACTCTCACATGCTTTCTCCCAGCCTATCCATATCAGGAAAGGCGTAATAGTCATTTTGACAGCAGTCCCGAGAATAGAAATGTATTGGGATGCTTTCCTTAAAATCCCCAACCTTGATCTGTTAGTGCTGGTGCCAGTGGACTGTTCAGGAACGCTGCATTCTAGAATTCACTTTCCAAATGACTGTGACGGAACCCTTGTCTGGTTACTTTTAAGGCACGAAATAAGGTTCTTGTTTCAGGCTTTTACCTGTGGGCGGATATTGGGGTTCATGTTTGGGGGGACTCTTTCTGAGGATGCCATTGCATTTAGTATTTAGTAGAATGCTATTATAAGCATCCAGTCTGATTTCCTGCACAGAACAAGTCATACAACTTCCTTACATGAATTCCTGTTTTTTAAAAAATGTTTAGAAAAACATGCAGTCTTGTTTTTAATAATTCCAGTGATCAAAAATCTACCTCAGTCCTTGGTAAATTGTTCCAGTGATTCATTAATCTCACTGTTCAACATTTGTTCCTTATTTCTAGTCTAAATTTATCTGGCTTTAGTTTCCAGCCATTGACTCTGGTTATGTTTTTTTTCTGCTATATTTGAAGAGCCTTCAGGGATCAAATTTCTGTTCCCTGTGTAGGTGCTTCTAAACTGTGATCAAGTCACTCCTTAATTTACTCTTTGATAAATTAGATTAAGGTCCTTGAAGAAAATGTGATACTGTCAAGAGGAAATGTGAAAATACTTGATAGATTTAAAATGATATATTCATTCAGTTTTCCAGGCTGTTATCTTATTCTTTCCTTTGCCAGGGGGTAAATTGCCATGATGGCAGACAAGTGTGGAAATGGGGGAAAGGAAATGGTAAAAGGACAAAAAATGGCCAAAACAAGAGAGAAGGAAAATCTTGCCTCTCATGGAAGGTCTGAATTGTCCCTATAATCCCTCCAGTAATAGAGCTGGTTAGGAATTTTCTATTCAGGGCTTTTTCCATCATAAAATGCAGGTTCCACACACTGGTGGATATGTATTAATTTTTGGCTGGGAAAAACAAAATGAGATATTTCAGGTCAAGTTGACCCAAATTGAAAACATTTCAGTTTGTCAAATGTAAGTGAAACATTTTTGTTATTTCAGGCCAGTTCAACATTGTTCTGTTCTGCTTGAGTTGCTGTGTACCGCATGGCAGTTGTAGTTCAGGTGCCCTTTCTTCATTATGGGCTGGACTTCCTGGTTGAACTATGGTCTCTCTGGACCACAGTCTCCCCTCTGGTTGAAGTGTCTCAGTATACCATAGAAGTCATATATCATAGTTTGATTTGAAGTGTTGAAAGTGTCAAAATAAAATGTTTCTCATAGGAAATTTTCAGTCTGAAACATTTTAGTTTGACACTTTCAACACTTCAAAATTTTCAAGAAATTTCCAATCTGAAAATTTTGATATTTTGGCTTTTGTTCCAATTCAAGGGGAAAACAAATTTTAGAACATCAGAATTTTCCACCAGATGGAAATTATTATTTCTCCCTAGAAAATATATAGATATAGATATAGATATATAGATATATGTATATAGATATGTATATATTTACAGTACTTGTGCATTCTGTGTGCTAAATGCTCCATCTGCGCTCCATAGCTATTTTTATAAAGGGACTTTCAAGTGAAAGTTGAGGAGAAATATTTAGAAAGACCATGAATCTTTCATGGTGAAGATACACAACTGAACTAGAATAAACTGTGATTCTAGTTCTTTGGAAATGGTATAGAAATAAATGAATTATATGAAGTTCCTGGGAACATGAGATCAAGTGAAAAACATGTTTTTTCTTCTGGGAAAATAGAAAGCCCTTGAAATAGTGAGCATAGGTTATAGATTTCTTGGACAGACTTTCCAGCAGGTAATTAAAGCTCAACATCTACAGCTGGTTAAATGAACCAGATGCATTCCTGGCAAGGGGAAGCATGAAAAACAACAGCTTTTGAAGTGCTTTGACAGCCCTTAATCTTCAGAAAGGAAAAGCTCTGTTTAGGAAAGCACCAGTAAGTAAATTATTTAGTTCACCATGTGCTGCTTAACGCTTGTGCTATTTAGAATTTTGCTTTACTCAGTCCCTTCCAGAAAAGAAGAATTGTAGGATTCAGTCCTTCTCCTAACCAATAGAAAGGTTCCCATTGACTTTGTGGGAGCTGGATTATGTCATAATAGGACCCCGGTGTAATTTTTTTCCTCTTGTCTCTCCTTCTTTTAAACTTAAATACTCAATTTATTTCACTTATTTTAAAAATGGGAATAGATTGCCTAAATGCTTACATACTTACTTAAAAGATAGTCTAATGCAAATGTGTTAACAGGCTTTTATCAAATGTAATCAGGATTTGTTATCTATACTGTAAAGGAGAAAATAGATTAATATATGCAGAATGGTTCAGTTCATAGCAATTGTTAATTAAAGGAAAAAGCTGATCCCTGGTGGTTGTAACTAATGGATGCCTTGTTCTATACAAGATGAAGGATGATGCGTCCAGAGAAATGAAAATATGGGACTTGTCTGCACTATTAACCCATTGGCTATGTCTACACTTGCACTTTTAAGTCGACTTTAACTAAGTCGACTTAACTAAGTAGTGTGTCTACACTTAAAATTAAAGTCGACTTAAAGGGGAATTTACAAAGTCAACCTAGAGCGTCCACACTGGATGCTCTAGGTCGAATTTGTGGGGTTAGGGGGACCTTGGGCAGGTCCACAGTGGCAGGGGGGAACCCCCTGTGTACAATGGGACAAAGGGGTACAGGGACCCTGGCAAGGCAGAGCCCTGTGTGTGATGCTGTCTGGATTTAGGGAAGCATTTATGATATTATTTTCTATGGATATCTCATAAATGCTATAATCCATAGGAACTATGTCATGTTTGGTATCAATAGAAAGGTAGTAATTTGCTGGAAATGATTATATAATTTATGTCTAGGAATTCTATTTCGATTAGAAGTTAAGAATTTGATGTTATATCCATACTTTAACTTGTGTCCTTCTGGACAAATGCCTTAGACGGAAGGGTGTGAACAAGCATTGTCTCCTTAATGTAAAGGAATTTGCCAGGTGATATGGTCCCAGGGAGTATCCTGATGAGCCATTAAGGAGACAATGGTTGTTCACTGAACTCTGCTTTTGCTAATCAGGGCATGGGAGCTGATTTTTCGATATTTGTTTGTTTGTTTTTGATTTTTGATTTATTCCTCTGTTAAAGATTGAAACAAACTTTCTCTACTGAATAGCTTCTCAAAGAGATAGCAAGGGTCACATATATTCAGAACAATCTACAGTGATCACACAACTAGCTGATCTGACTCTGAAATGCAGTAGCCTGACACCTTTTCACCCTCATTCCTCTGCTGATTACAATGAATCTCTGGGTAGGTCAGTCTAGTGAGCCAAGGCAGTGAGTACATTTACTGTGCAACTTTGTCTGCCTGGAAAACTATTTAACACAATCCGTTCTCATTTCATGGTGCAGGAGTACATTTGTACTTAAATCTCCCTTCATTTTACAGCAATCAGTGCACAAACAAATAGGACTGTTTTAAGAAAGTCTCAGTTTGAGACTGTGGCCTGCTATGTAATTAATTATTTGATTTCTGGCAAACTCAGAGCCCATAAAAACTCTGCCAGATTGTGGATGTGAGGTACTATACAAGTTTTAAAACAATAGAGATTATTTAGAGATTGAATCACTGGAAGATTCTATTGTTTGACTGGCCTGTAATCTAACACAGCAGTTCTCAATCACTGCGTCAGGACACAAAGGTGTGTCGCGAAGAGCTGAGAGGTGGGTCACAGAAAATTGGTAGATCAGCTTGGCGATCCTGCCACCCGCCTCTCTCTGCTGGTCTCAACAGCCCACTCCTACTGCACAGCAAAGGCAGCAGCCAGCGTAGAGGAGTAAAGGGACTTAGGGGCTGTAACCCAGAGATCCTGGGCTTGGCGGGCACTGCCTGCCCCACAAAAATAAACCCAGCCCCATCGAGCCAGATTGCCAGGACACCAGACTGCCCTGGCTTGACTCTGCCCGCACCCAGGTCCTGGAGTGCTGCATCCTCCAGAGCACTGCGGCCTCCCAAGCACCCCCACCACTGGCAGATTGCAGGGGACATCATCTCTCAGGTGTGCCATGGCAGAAAAACAGTTGAGAACCACTGATCTAACAGAAAGGGAAAAAGCAAAATGGCAGTTTTTTTTAAAAAGCAAACCTGCCATGCTGGCATCTCAGTTCCAGGTACAGCTGTGCTGAGTGAGTGTTTTCTATTTCAGCTATCAAGTGGATTTCCCCAGGTTTTTTCTATTATTGAAAAGTAATTGCTACTGTGGCCCATTCCTGCATGGGCAAAAAGAGGAGTGAGAATGATGGACATATGTGTAAGAGACACACTTGAATAAATGCCTCCCTGGCACCACTGCTGCCTCAGCAGTCTGTTGATGTTACTCTCAGACATGGGTAGAATGCCTGTTGCATAGAGTAAGTTTTGCTTCCGAGACTCTGACTGAAGAAACACAACCCCCATCTTTTCTTGTGCATCTTGGGACACACTTGGGGTGCATTGTCTATCGCATGTCTGTTTGTCTATCACTAGGATACTTATGTAACTTTCCTCACGGTAGTACCTGGATGCCACAGTGGATAGGGCAGATGTTCAGACTGTAAGGCATACTTGTAGTTTGGTTTGTCCTCAGTCCAGCTGTGGCTCAAAGGTTCCATCCATCTCTGTACACTGCATAGGCTGCTGTGGATTAGCCTCTAAAGGCAAACTAGAGGGCATAATCATAGAAATGAAGGGCTGAAGGAAACCTCAAGAGAAGTAGTCCCTCCACCTATGCCTATACCTAGACAGTGACCATGCCTGATAGGTGTTTGTCTCACTTGATCTTAGAAATCTTCACTCACAGGGATTTCGCAACTTTCCTATCTGCTGTCATAATTCTATCACTAGGATCCTTTTCACTAATTTCCATGGGTCCTGGATCAGGCCCTGAATTAGAGTCAATGGATGAAATCCTGGCCGCATTGAGGCTGGTGATAGAACTCCCATTAACTTTGACAGCCATTTTATGAATATAGCTCCTTTGACACACCTCCTATCTCTCATCCCTACCCTATGTACTCACAAAATCTCTCTATTGTCATTGTCTTCCAAAATAAAGACTTCAGGAAAGAGATTACAAAGGGGAAACATGTTCACATTTGCAAGTGGTATGATTTAAATATTTTCTCTTTCATTTCACTCTGATAACTCTACCAAATCTATGCTCATAATTTTCACAATGCACTTTAATCTGGGTTGTTGTTTCTTAAAAAGTTCAATGATAGCACATAAAACAATGCACTGGCTCAGGAAGATCTTTAAGTAAAACTTTTATTCCTGATTTTGAGTCTATTGAGCGGTGAACTTGTTAGAAAAGCCAGGTTAAGTGAACGGAAGAACTCTGATTCCTCCTCCCCCTTAATAAATTGATTAATTGTGTGGTTATTGTGGTTTATTAGGGGAATGATTGAGAGTCTCTAGGCAGAGATTACTGACTTCTGTAAATGTATTCAATTTGTCTGCTCCAGGGATTTCATTGAAAGGAGTTCTGTACAATACCAGCAGAGACCGAAGTGCCCAACTAGATTTCCAGTGCCATAACAGCAGAAATACTGTGCATAATAAATTGCAAGCAGAGAGTTGTAAATCTGAGTGTAAAAAGCAACAACATTACATTGTTTCAATGGGGATGGAAATGTTCACCATAAACAGTCTTGGAAATAATGTATTGATTTGTCACTGCAATTTATTGTTCCACACAATTAAATTTGTTCATTGCACAGATATGAATTATACTGTTTACAGGATCACATACACATTGTTAAAGAAAAGGTTTCTTTTCAAAGCATACCCACAGAATCTGTAGGATTTGTTCATTCATAAAATCGCAGAGAAAACTGTAATGCTTCTGTAATTCTCAGTAAAGGCAGGCTTTCAAAACATTCATTTTTATAAAAACTTCCCATCATGACCAGAATGACCCTAGTAGTCTTGGGGGAAATTTACCCTACCCTAAATAAATCCCTATAACCAGGCAAGGGATGAGGACAGAAGAAAAGGATGAAATCCTGACTCCATTTAAGTCAATAGGAGTTTTGCTATTTACTTAAATGGGGCCAGGATCCCTCCCACAATGCCTAGCTAAAACTGGGAAGGTTTAGATATACAGTAATGGCATTAATACAGGGTTAGATTAAAACAGCGTTTACAACAGTTGCATCAGATCTTGCTTCACCTACTTACCTCATAGGCCTCAGTAGAACTACTCACATAAGTAAGTGAAACCAGAATTATCCTTTGTACACATATATCACCAGGAGAGGAAAGTGAAGATTGGCACAGGTTTGAACATTGAGTCAAATAATAAATACACCTCAGCTCATACACAGTGCAAAAGGGGATGATGATGACCTCATCATCCCTATAATCACCCCTCAGAATAAACTACAAACCCACTTACAAACTTGATGGATTTTTAAGCCATCTGACCGTTCTGGCCCCAAGCAGCAGTCCTCACCCCCTGTTCCCAGGCAAAACAGCACAATCAGAGGTATGTTAACAAAGATTCTTCCAAGTCCCCAAAGGGAAGCTTCATGGGAGAGATAACATAGCCCATGGCAGTATTGTTTCTTCTGCTTAACCATTTAGGATCCTGGAGGTGGGTACAAAGTGCTTTCCCAGTATCCACTCCCTGCACACTACTGACCCTGAATCCATGAAGATTCTCATTGTGGATGTGAACGGTCAGATGGCTTAAAAATCCATCAAGTTTGTAAGTGGGTTCTGCCAGAAGGTGGGAGGTGTGCTGTCAAAAGATCCTGTGGGAGTGAGGTTCATGTGGGGGGTGAACCAGGGTTGAACCAGGATGATCTCTTCAAAAATTATTAAAGTTCTCAGTCCACCTGATATTTGTCTGCTCCTGTCAGTCAACCAGTGTTGTGTCTAATAAACAAACCTATCACTTTCCTCTCCCATTAAACACAATACCATAGAGGGCACTCCAGGCTAAATAATTGAACAGTATTGATCTTAAAACTGAGTTACTAGACCAAGAGCATTTCCTGTCTATTTTCAAGATAAAAATCACTGTGTTCCTGTCTATGACCATTGCATGAATCCATTGACTGGTTCAGTGGTTGTAGCTTAAAAGTCAACCAAAGAAACAGGTTTGTTTGTTTTCTAAACAATTGCAAGTACATTTTAGCTCTTCTTATTTAAAGCCACAAATTCACTTTAAATTATGTCCTTTCTCTCCTGTCTATTCCAGTGATACATGCCTTATTGTAACCCTATTTAAAGGCTTGCGTATCTCGCATCTGATTTAAATTGCCCTTCCTCGCCACCACTCCAGTTCAGTTATGCTGCAAACTTCAGGAAGACAGAGTTTTCCGTTATCTTCCAGAGAAACAGCTGAATTCGTTTTCAGCATTCATTTATTTGCGTTCCTACAGATATGTCAAATATCTACTTTTATTAAATATTTTGTGCTGCAGATTTTAAGCTTTCAGAATATCATACATTCAGTGATAAATTCCTTATCATACATATGTTCCAAGTGATACATTTTGTGCCATGAATAACAATATTTGCCTTTCTACAATGGTGGTAGCATTGACTGTTCCAAATATTGGACAACACCAATAATTTGGTCAACGGAGACATTGCATATTTTAGTTAAATTCACTTTTAGTCATTCCATCTGCCCATAGGAGTAGTAGAAAAGTCCATTTATTCATGTTTGAATGCTGAATTCATAGCAGAATTTTTTGAAGCCTTTTTGCTCCATCACTAATTCTGCACATTCAGCATCTGGCCTTCCAGTGATCAGCCGCACACCATCTCTCCATCTTCTTGCTGGCCATCCCCTCCTAAGATGCCCTACCGCCTTAACTGTCTTGTGCTTATTTCTTCTCTGCCAAATATGACCAAACTTCATAAATTGGTGCCTGTTAATTTCCAAGAGCATAGTCTGTTTTTCTCCAGTAATATTTTTAACATAAATGTTCCTTTTCTTTTCCGTCCAGGAAACATGCAGATATCTTCACCAGCACAGCATCTCAAAGGCTTCAATTTCCTTTTTTGTAAGCAGTGTAAGTTTCCTAAGATTCACAGCCATAAGTCACCATGGGAAAAAATAGGCTTTTCAGGTCTTGAAACTTCAGACCTTTCAAGATGTCACATTTTTTCCACACTTTCCTAAGGGAGGTTGTGATTCCAGCAGATAAACTGCCAACTCATGCGAAGTCCTCACTGAACACTGACAAATTTATAGCTGGAAACCAGTCTGGCTCACCTGTTAGTACTGTTAAAATAGACTTTAGAGTTATTAGAATGTGTTTAGACTTTATGAAACACTTGTAGGTATGCTGCATATAGTATCCCTGCTTGTAACACCCATGTTATGAGGTACTGTCACTAACTATAAAAGTCATGGTCATCCCTCGTGCTTCAGAGGAATTGATTGGGAGGAAGAGACCCATTCCTGGTCCTGCAGATGGCTGGCAAAAAACATAAACTAGAAGTGAACCGCATGGCTGTTGAGCTCTGCCCCCAACACCACAAGCAACATTGTCATACAGTAGCACTGAGAAATTTGTCCATCTGTCTCTTAAACCTAAATAACTGTTAGCAGGTTTTTCCAGAACCTCATCCCGCTTATTATTATAAACCTTCTTCTAATTTCCAGCCTGAATTTGTTCATGGCCAGCATATATCCATTTGTTCTTGTGCCAACATTGTCCTTTTGCTTAAATAGCTCTTTACCATCCTTCTATTTCCCCCCTAATCTATTTGTAGAGAGCAATCATATCACTTTTCAGGCTTCTTCTTGCAAGACTGAACAAGCCAAGCTCTTCCATCCTCCTCTCCGAAAATAAGCCTCCATTCCCCTGATCATTCCCCTAGTAGTTCTCTGCACCTGTTCCAGTTTAAATGCATCTTTTCTGAACATAGTTGATCAGAACTGTACTCAATATTCCAGATAAAGTCTTTCCAGTGCCTTATACATGTCATTAATACTTCTTTTATCTCTCCTGGAAATTCCTTGCTTTATACATCCTCAGATCACTTTTGCCTTTTTCACAGCCATATCTCATTGGTAGCTCATAGTCATCATGTGGGGTCTCTCTTCCACCTCTGCTTATTATGCCCTAAGTGCATGATCTTGTACTTTGTACTACTGGATTTCATTCCATTTCTGTCAGTCCAGTCTTATCAGCCATCCAGATCTTTCTATATCATATTCTGATCCTCCTCTGTATTGACAACGTTTTCCAACTTTCTATCATCAGCCTATTTCATTAGCAAAGTGCTACATTTTGAGTCAAGGTCATTAATAAAAATATTGAATAAGATGGGTTCTGAAGACTGATCCTTGAGGAACTCCACTAGTAATCTCCTTCCAATAAAATAACTCACCGTTCAGCACAATCTGACATATCTGAGGTCTGTTAAGAAGTATCCACCAATGGAAATCTCAGTTCCTTCTACTTTATCAAATCTTTCCAGGACTTGTTTCATAATAAATCCTGCATAAATGTTGAAAAGACATGGAGATGGACTGCATCTTGTTTAGAACCTGCCCTGTGGAAAACCTCCCACTGTTACTCACTGCTTTCACACCAACATCTGTTGTTGACAGTAGAGACTTGGGATGAATTCAATGAAAAGGTTTGGAATCTCCATGTCTGCCAGTGTCCTCCAAAAATGGTCATGTTGGATGGTATAACAGACCATGGAGTAGTCAATGAAACACATAATCATTGGAGATAATTCTTCCTGCATTTTTCTGCATTATGGCAGATATTCACAATTTGATTATGTGTGCCTCATCTGTTGCTGAAACCAGCGTATGGTGGTAGTAGTTCTGCTTCTATCATTCATGTCATGCGATTTCAAATTATGCAGAGCAGCACTTTATTAGCATGCAATATGAGACAATAGTAACTGCACTCTGTTATATTCCCTTTCTTTGGTAAGGTCATAAAGATTTTCTTCTTCCAGTTAAGTTGTCAATTTCTAGTCAACCATGCATTGTTGCAAATTTTCCATATGAGATCAATACTGTGGTCACCAGTCACTTTTAGCAGTTCTGCCAGTGCATTATCTACTCTGGATGCTTTCCCAAAATTCAGTTTCATAATAGCATAGAACATTTTCTATCATGACACTGATGGCTCCATATCTATGGTCTCTTTTTCATTATCCGTATTGTAAGTGGCTCTGATGAGGCATACAGATCAGTACAGTATCTCTGCACCTGTGTCTGATATCATCACCTTTACTAAGAACTCTGCCATCATGATTTTTTATTATGCTCAGTCATGGGGAAATTGTTTGTTTGTTTTGTTTTTGTGGGGGGTTTTTTGGGGTGGGGAAGGGTTGTCTTGTTTGGTCTGCATTTTTATCTGTCTGCTCAATTCCATTTATTTTTTCTTGTGGTCTCTAAGCCACTCTCTTCCACTCTGGGTTGTTTTGTCATCTACATACCTTCTCTATTAACCATGATGCAGGCTGCTGCTGACTTTTCAGAATATGTGCTCTGGTGGCTCCAAACATAATAGTTTTCATTTTACTCCAGATTCATTCCGGAAACTCTGCTCTTTCATCTGTGACATTCTTCAAACCAGTTCTGGACAGAAGTCATGCAGTTTCACTTGATTTCGGACAAGTCTAGGTGGGTGCAGTTGACCAGCAAAACATCTTATCTTTTTAAGCTTTAATTTTATGGTTGAGGTTAAACATTAATGGTCTCCTCTGTCTATACTTGGGAATGTCTTTGTGCAGTGGACTCTCGACATCCGGTTTTCCTATATCATTGCAGAGCTGATTTGGTTCTCTAACACACCGTGAGGTGGCCTCAATGTATATAAACATCTTGGATGTTGGGTGAAGGTGGTGTTTGTAATGATCAGATGTTAAAGCAGCAGAATTAGATTAAATGCCATCCTGTATCATTTGGTAATCCTAGACCAGTGGTTCTCAACCACTGTGTCGGGGCACACTACTGTGTCACCACACAGTGGTGTGTTGCAGAGAGCTGGGAAGGTGGCTGGATTTGCCTGGATGGGGTGGGCTGGTGTGTCCTGTAGGGTTGCGATATGCCACCAAGTGTGTCACAACCTGCAAAAGGTTGAGAACCACTGTCCTAGACCACTGTTTCTCATTATTTCTGTAAGCAAGGTCTGAGTGGCCCTTAGCTGAAAAATGGGGAGAGAGGCATTTTATTTGCATGGGCTCTGTATCTGCATAAACACACCTAGGTGCTGAATGGTCAGTTTTGGCTGATACTGGATATAAATTACTGGAGTGTTAACTGCAGGAGTGACTAAATATTGTATAAACCAATGGCAACAGAACTGGACTTAGTCTATTTTTATGAAAGATTCACTCTCATCTCATAGACTCATAGACTTTAAGGTCAGAAGGGACCAGTATGATCATCTAGTCTGACCTCCTGCACAATGCAGGCCTCAAGACCTCACCCACCCACTCCCGCAATAGGCCACCAACCTATGACTGAGTTATTTACCTCCTTGAATCATGATTTAAGGACTTTAAGATACAGAGAATTCACCGGTAGGTGAGCCATGCCTGGTGCTACAGAGGAAGGCAAAAAACCCCCAGTGCCCAGGCCAATCAGCCCTGGGGGAAAATTCCTTCCCGACCCCAAATATGGTGATCAGTTAAACCCGGAGCACATGGGCAAGTCTCAACAGCCAGTTATCCAAGAAACAATTCTCTGTAATAACTCAGAACCCACCCCACGTACTCTCCCCTCTTAGGCCATTTGTAAATCCACCACACGTAGCCAAATATCAGTCAGTTTCCAAAATAGGCTAATCATACCATCCCCTCCATAAATTTATCAAGCTCAGTTTTGAAAGCAGTTATGGTTTTTGCCCCCACAACTCCCCTTGGAAGGCTATTCCAGAACTTTACACCTCTAATGGTTAGAAACCTGCGTCTAATTTCAAGCCTAACTTTCTTGGTGGACAGTTTATAACCATTTGTTCTGGTGTCCACATTGGTGCTGTACTCAAATAATTCCTCTCCCTCCCTGATGTTAATCCCTCTGATGTATTTATAGAGAGCAATCATATCCCACCTCAACCTTCTTTAGGTTAGGCTAAACAAGCCAAGCTTCTTGAGTCTCCTCTCATAAGGCAGGTTTTCCATTCCACAGACCATCCTTGTAGCCCTTCTCTGCACCTGTTCCAATTTGAATTCATCCTTTTTAAACATCAGGAACCAGAACTGCACACAATATTCCAGATGGGGTCTCACCAGTGCCTTGTACAGCGGCACTAACACCTCCCTGTCTCTACTTGAAATACTTCTCCTGATACATCCTAGAACCGCATTAGCTTTTTTCACGGCCACATCACATTGGCGGCTCATAGTCATTCTATGGTCAACCATTATTCCCAGATCCATCTCCTCCTCCGTCCGTTTGAACTGATGCGTCCCCAACTTGTAGGAAAAATGCTTGTTGGTTGTTCCTAAATGCATGACCTTGCACTTCCCATCTGAACAGAACTCAGCAAAGGAGCCATTTGGATGCCGACGTCTATAAACTCAAGCCGGACGGGGGTGGGGTTACCACTAGGCCTGACAAAGAGCTACCCTTAGCCATGTACTGACTATCTCCTCCCACAGTTAAAAGGAAGATTTAATTATTCCTTTTGGAGTCTTTGTTTTGTTAAAACAGCAGAGATGTTGCTCCTGTGTCAGAAGAAGGTTTTCCAATGAATGAAAGCTGACAACTGAAATCAGTATAGGAATTGGGCAACCTTGAAAGAGTGATGGGAGCCAGTACAGGGCTCTCAGCGAGACCAGAAGTGGTGGTGGGAGCCAGGGGACCAGTCAAGCCGATGTCTCCTGCCAGACAGCAGAGATGACTGGCAGAGCCCCACAACAGAGAGGTGGACAGTGTAACTATGATGGTCAAGGGAAAGCAAGAAGGGAGAGGTGAAGGATGGGCCTCCGTATTCTGGATTGGATGAGTTCAGCTCATTGTGTTCAGTTGGTACTGTTTTCTTAAACCAGTGCTGTGTTAATTTCTTCCTTTTAATAAAAAAGTTTACTTTCTACACTCAGACTCTGTGCATGCAAGAGGGGAAGTATTGCCTCTTGGGGGCATCCAGGGGATAGTGTCTGATTTCCCAGATGACTGGGTAGTGGCTCAAGCTGGTTTGGTGTTGTATTAGTGACTGCAATCCCTAGATATAGACAGGGCCATCCTTGGGGGGTGGGGGTGAGCGAGGCGACTGCTCTGAGCGCTACAGGGCCCACACCACTTCCCCCCCAACTGTGCTGCCTTCTCCCCCTGCCCTGCTGCCTTCAGCGGCAAGCCAAAGGCAAGGGGTGGGACAGGAGCATGGAGCCTGGTGGCTGGGCCAACCCACCCCACCACCCAGCATGGAGGAGGCCAGGACCCCCATAGGTCACCTGGCTCTGGGCCCCACCCTCCCAAGGGACAGCCCTGGATACAGAACCTGTCCCTTTGCTGCTGCTGGGCTCTGCCTAGCGGAAGGGCTACATTTCTTTATGAGAGCTTGCAGCTCCAACTTTTGCATTCAGGTCTTCAATTACAAGGAAGTTGCCTTTGTTTGGTGTTTTAATGAGTGTCTCTTCAGAAAACTCATCAACTGAGGTGACATCAGCTGCTGTTGGAGGGACATAAAACATTCCCTTGAGATTATTTATTTAAATAAATATATAAAATTGAGCTTTTGACTAAAACAGTCTTTTTGTGGAAAGTATCTGATTTCTGAGGAAAGTTTTGACTTTTTGTAGAAAAATCCTCAATCCCTGAAACTAAAGTTATGGGGTTTGTCATCCAAATTTCATAGGAAATTTAAAATCGACTTTATAAAACCTAGTATAAAGTCGACTTTGCTGGCTAAGTCGACTTTCTAAAGTCGACTTAGCCAGTGTGGATGCAGATTAGCCCTAAGTCGACTTAAAGGAATCAATGGCTTGATGTCTGGTTGGCAACCGGTAACAAGTGGAGTGCCCCAGGGGTCGGTCCTGGGGCCGGTTCTATTCAACATCTTCATTAATGATCTTAATGATGGAATAGACTGCGTGCTTAGTAAGTTTGCGGATGACACCAAGTTGGGGGAAATGGTAGATACTCTGGAGGGCAGGGACAGTATCCAGGGAAATTTGGACAAACTGGAACCCTGGGCCGAAAGAAACCTCATGAGGTTCAACAAAGACAAGTGCAAAGTCCTGCACTTAGGACGGAAAAATCCCATGCACTGCTACAGGCTGGGGACCGATCAGCTAAGTAGCAGCGCTGTGGAAAAGGACCTGGGAGTTATGGTGAACGGGAAGATGAATATGAGCCAACAGTGTGCCCTTGTTGCGAAAAAGGCCAATGGCATATTAGGCTGCATCAGTAGGAGTATTGCCAGCAGATCGAGGGATGTGATAATTCCCCTCTATTCGACACTGGTCAGGCCGCATCTGGAATACTGTGTCCAGTTTTGGGCTCCCCACTACAGAAAGGATGTGGACAAATTAGAAAAAGTCCAGCGGAGGGCAACAAAAATGATTAGGGGGCTGAGGCACATGACTTATGAGGAAAGACTGAAGGAACTAGGCTTATTTAGTCTGCAGAAGAGAAGACTGAGGGGAGATTTGATAGCAACCTTCAACTACTTGAAGGGTTGCTCCAAAGAGGAGGGAGCTAGGCTGTTCTCGAGGGTAACAGAGGACAGAACAAGGAGCAATGGTTTCAAATTACAGCTGGGGAGGTCAAGGTTGGATATTAGGAAAAACTTTCTCACTAGGAGGGTGGTGAAGCATTGGAATGGGCTATCTAGGGAGGTGGCAGAATCTCCATCTTTGGAGATTTTTAAGGCTCGGTTAGACAAAACCCTGGCTGGGGTGATTTAGGGGGAGTGGTCCTGCTTTTTAGCAGGGGGTTGGACTAGATGACCTTGTGAGGTCCCTTCCAACCCTATTATTCTATGATTCTATGATTCTAAAGTCTACTTAAAGTGCTCCAGGGCTGCCCGACTGCCCTCTGAGCCAGGGTGGCTGGCACAGCCAGAGCCTGGTGTGCCCCCCCTCCACAGGGCAGGACACAGCCCTGCCCACCCCGCTCCTATGCCCTGCCAGTGTCCCTGTCCTGCTCAGCCCCCATTGTACCCAGGTACAATGGGGCAAATTCTGAGCCCTCTGGCACTTGGCAAGGGGTGCCCCCCCGCCACCATGAACCAGTCCCAGGTCCACCTAGCACCTAGAAGTCGACTTAGGCGTCCAGTGTGGACGCTCTAAGTCGATTTGGCAAGGTCCCCTTTAAGTCGACTTAATTTTTGAGTGTGAACATGCTAAGTTGACTTAACAAAGTTGACTCAAAGTCGACTTTGTTAAGTCAACTTAGCAAAGTCGACTTATTTGGCCAAGTGTAGACATAGCCTTATTGTGGAAGGTATCTAGTTTCCTGTCTAACATTTTTGCAACTCTCCAGTTCTTGCAACCATAAATCAGCACTGAGATTACATAGCATGTTTCTGTTTCTATAACCAGTGAATATATTATGAGGTTCAGTTGTTAGCCTTGTGCTGAGTCACCCCTATTTTACTCCAGTTTGGGATTGACAGTCACATTAAAGTGCAGCAGGTGGAGTTGCCAAAGAGTTGTCCTGCTAGATAGTAGGACTCAATGTCTAAAAGTGCAGAACACCCTAGCCCTGGTCCTTCTTCTTTCTCCTCATTCCAGTACATGGCTTGTTCCTCCATTAAACCCAGCCTGGTCATGTCCCTGCAACACTGTGTCCGACCATCTAGCCAGTGGTCAACTTCTAGGTCTGACTCACCATGGATGTATATTTCCTCTGACATCCTATCATCTGCTTGTCTTCTACAGTCTCCCACCATTGTAACCTTTTCTATTGCAGCCAATCTCATACCTTGATTTCACATTTCTACTCCCTTTCTAACTTCATTTTTTAAAAGCACTTCACGTTACAACCATCATCTCTACAGCAGTAGAGAAGTCCCATATCTAGCAAAACATGTCATCCTATGATGAATTTTAAGCACTTGCTTAAATGGTTTTGCTGGATTGGGACCATGATGCTGAGTGTTTGCAGGACTGAGGTTTTAATCACCAGTATTTTTACTCTGAGGAGTACCTCTAGAGCTGATATCACTTCCCCCACAAATGACAGGGGTCATTTTCTGTGCTTGTAAATTCTTGTAAGAATGACATCATTATGAAATGCAAGCAAGGAAAGGCTAGAAACAAAAAGACAACAAATGAGATAAATCACTTTATGAAAAATGATTCCGTCTTCTTTAGCAACTATTCAGAGAAAAATAAAAATCAACCCAGTGTTTAGATCTGTACAGATAATACTGCAAAATAAACAGTGCATTCAAATGTTACAGTAGTAACCCTGATGGCTCCTTCTTCAAGGTTATGGAGAAAGTGAAATTACTGCACTATAAAACTGTCACAAGGATGCAGCTTTTCTAACTGTTTCTAAGAATCTGCTGCTAAACTTGAAAAGATAGACTCATTGCTAGCATGGGAAAACGTTACAAAAGATTATTAGGAGGCAAACCTTATAAAAACTGTCTCTCAATTCATTTTGATTTAGAAATGTTTTACAGATTGAAATCTATTAAATGGGAAAATAAAATTTACCACATCAATCACTGGCAATAGAAAGAGGCACAAACCTGGGGAAATAACTGGTAATGAAATCAGTCTCTTATGGACTTTCGAGGCCTGCATTCCAGAGCAATTTCAGCTTTTATGCTTTCATAATTTCCTATTTGACTTTTATTGTCAATTGGTTTAGCTATTGATTAAGAAAGGAAGGGTTTGTACATATTCTGAAACATTGCTATGTTACTGTTAACCTTAAACATGACTTACAAATACAGACATTTACTAGTTGTCTGCCTAAAGAAATTTAACACTCTGTGGGAACCCACATCAACAGGGATGATCCTGGGATAGATTTTATATTAATTTAAGACTGGTTTTATGCAGCTAGGCCCTGGTTCAGGAAGTGTTTAACCACATGTCTAACTTTAAGCATGTGGTCAAGTTTCAAAGGAGTAGCCATGTTAGTCTATTGCAGAAAAACAACAGAGTCCTGTCTTTAAAAGTGCCACAGGACTCTGTTGTTTTTAAGCATGGGAGTAGACTCACGAACGTCACCAAGCTAATCACATGCTTAAAGTCATGTGTGTTTAGATACCTTGCTGACTTAAATAGGTACCTAATTATGGTAAGTGCATGTATAGGTTGGTCTATTAACCATGCAAGTGTAATGGTGGCAATCCTGCTTACCTTGAGCCCCATTATCTCCACACAAAAGCAAAAACTGGCCCCAGAAATGCATAAATTGGGTGGAACTCACACTCAGATGAGTGTCAGAAAGGGTCAGTGCTATTAGCAATAGACAGCAGGCTGTATCCAGCATAAGCCAGCTCAGCATGGCTTCCAACTGGTTTGGAAATACACAACTTCCATGGCGTGGTGAGGATACAATATCCTAATAAGCCCTTGTTTTCTGTTACTGACTGCCCCCTCCCTGCATCCCTGTCGAAACAGGTCTGTGGAGATAAAATTCTCTGTTGGGGATGTGCACACATTACAGCTGATGGAGGCTCATTCTATGCATTTATTTTGTGCAATATCTGAACGTCTTGACATGAAACAGAGGACTTTCTGTAAGATCAACTCCCTTGCTATTGAATGCAAGACTCATGCATTTCTATACTTTCCCCCTCCAAATTTAATTGATTTATACAGAAATTAATGTAGTCATCACATTTCCTCCAACATTTAGGTGCAATTTTACTAGAAGAACCCCAGCACAGAGTAGGGTACCACTGACTTTCTCTGTGATTTGTAATGTCAGAAGATTTAGCTGTAAGATGTAGTGGAACAGGTTTGTTTTAAGACACCTGTTTATAACTCTGCTTTTAGACAGATTGTGCTCTACCAGTGATCATGACTGTATTTCCCGTTGTGTTTGTGTCTGCTAAATCCTCTGTCCTTGAGCCTTAGGTCACAGTTTATAATAATAGCCTTTATGGAATTAAAATATTATTGGTACTAACTTCCATCATTTAAATGAGTGATGGACGTAATCACGAAAATGATGAACTTAGCTCTGGTGCCAGAGGGGTGGCCGTGTTAGTCTGTGTACAGCAAAAACAACAAGATTCCTGTGGCACCTTGGGGTACGTCCACACTGGAGCCTTAGGTTGACTTAAAGACTGTTAAGTCGACCTATGGACCGCTGCGTCCACATTGGGCGCTTAGTAAGTCAACTTAAGCACTTCCTTAAGTTGACTTAATAACACCATCTCTTACGGTCGACTTAACACTTAAGTCAATCTTATTAAGTCGACTTAAGCCAGTGTGCATAGGGAGTGCCCTTAAGTCAACCTAATTTGCCTCCAGGCTCCCTCCCAGAGCTACCCACAATGCACCACTCCTCCATCGACCTAGCACCTGCCAGTGTTGATGCTGGCAGTCGACTGGAGTGTTCAATGTGGACTCTCTAAGTCAATTTAACAAGATCGACTTACCAGAGCCTCCAGTGTAGGTGTACCCTTTAAGACTAACAAATATCTTTGGGCATAAGCTTTTGTGGGCTCCAACCCACTTCATCAGATGTACGAAAGCTTATGCCTGAAGAAATTTGTTAGTTTTTAAGGTGCCAGAGGAATCTTGTTGTTTTAGCTCTGGCTGCATCAGTTCTCAGGGTGGTCAATCTCTGAGCATTTTTCCTATTGAGCCACACAGTTCTGATCTGCACTTCCCACTAACAGTTAAGTTCAGGGACTCTCCTTACTCCGCATTGTCAAATCAAGCCAAAAGGATGTTGAGTTTCAGTGCTGGATGATGATGAACATATCAGACTCAATTTCCCTCCCAGCCCAAAAGCTATTTCTGAACCTAACTCTCCCATGTGACAGTTCAGAGCATTAACCAGTTGGACCACTGCTATCCCTCTGCTACAAATTCCTTAATTTGATTTCCTGGAGGAAGGGCAAAGGTATTTTTTATTGGTTAGGTTTTGAAATAGCCTGCTTCTTTCACTGCATCTGCTTAGCCAAGGAGAAATTTATGATCTGAGCTCCTCAGTTATTTCAATCATTCAGTCAGAAAAGAGAAAGCGAAACTAAAGATAAGAGTTGAAAGTCAGAGGTGTGGAGCAAATAAATTGATGGTGACAGAGAGTGAGAAGGGAAGGAAACATCTATTATAAAATGGAATTTTGGAACCTTATGATTCATATTTATTAGCAGCAACTTTTCTGTAGACCTTCTTTACATGCATAGCTAGCTCTCTCTAGAAGTTTACCTAAGGAACAGAGTGGAGCAGATTATCAGCATGCAAACTGGCTGGCGATTTGTGAATCAAATAACTGTACCTGTAATCTAGAAATAAAAGTTACACAGTGAGCACACATCTCTTTTTAAGCTTGCAGTGGCAGTTTTTCTCCCCTTGAAGGTGTAATTATATATGATTACATTTATCTACATTAAAAGGGAATGGATATAATATGCTCCCCAATTATCCTGCCAAGGAGTTGTCGTAAGTCTTTTATGTTGCATAGGGCAGTTGAAAAATCAAAGCTTTCAACTAATAATAACTGTAATTCTCTGTCATAAAACACACAATAGTGGCCTTATTTCAGAAGGAAATGATAGAACTTCATTAGTGGCAGTATGTGGTTTGTATGTGGCATGTATATGTCAGTATGCATTACTGGCAGAATGTTCTCTTTGCATTAAAAGGTATGACTAGTTGCAGAAGTTTATATTAAAGTATATGCATGTATCAAGAAAAGTACAGAGAGCTTGTCAGTTTTTAGCCTGAGGAATCCTTCTCTATTATCTCCACAAAACAATAACTAGAATATCAACTAATGTATATCGGCATAGTTTAATTTACTGAAGATGAGGATCTGGCCTAATACAAATATGTTTGGTTTTGTTTCTACATTCCCTCTCTATCTTTGTATCAATGTTTTCAATAAAATATTAAATATAAATTATTATTTCTATTTAAGATAAATCTGGAAAACTTCAAACACCACATATTCCCTTGCAGAGTGGTATTTGACATGACATCGGGGTAATGCTAGGACATTATTTGATGTGACATCAGTTAACTACTGTGGTAGCAGGGGCGCCAAAGGAATGCGTGGAGATGAAGCTGGCTAAAATATCCAGCAAACGTGGATAAAGCCAGAGTTCTTTGTGCCTGCCTGCACTAGAGCTAGTGATATGATGCTACACCCACGATAAAAATATTTTGTTTCGATTCCCTTTCTGGTAGCCTTTCTCTCAAACCACACTCACCTACAACCCTGTTACTGGGAAAGGGAAACCTCTTGTACTGTAAAAGTAGAAAACTAGCAAGACTAAGAGCACAGATTGTGAGCCCATGGTTTGCAGACAAAGTGAGGACTTCTCATCTCTATGAGGTACTGCCAACTTAGTGATCTAACTAGCCTGGGTAATGATAGTCGTGAAGACATGGTGCTAGGACCTGGGCTATGGGTTAACTGCTTCAGGACAAGCCCTAACTAACTAGATTAAAGCTAACACTGGTATACCTACGTATGCCAGAATCACATTTTCACTTGCAATGCAGAAATGCCCTGTTTTCCATTGCATGCTACTTTGCCAGACGTTAACACTTATGCTAAAATTTCCCATGCCACATGCCTGCCTCAGGCTGAATTATTCTGGAAGATTTCAGACAAGATGGTTAAGCTTTATCTAAGAATGAAGCATGGGGGTGGAGGGTTGAATTATGTTTTGCCCATGAAATAAAGATTTATGTGAAATTTTCTTTGAAAAGCTCTAATGCCTCCATGGTTGGAGTAGGGACCTGAAAATTGGTAGGGGTTGGTCTTGGTGCCAGGGATGTGCCTTTTGCCATCCCTGTAAAAATATGCCCAAGTTGCCCAAGTTATTATAAGACTGTTGATGCCCCTGGCTGCATCTGGGGTCGCGCACTGGGTAACTCGAAGGGGTGGAAGGCCATAGCGCCAATGAAGCTCCTTTGCTTCAGACTCAGTGGCAGCTGGGACACAATAACACTAACCATATAAGGATGTTCCCCCGGTTTCAGGAAGCAAAGTAGATAACAAGCCTTGAAAGTACCAGTGGAAATCGGTCAAAGTGTGCTCTCTAAGAGAAGGGGGAGAGGACTTCCACCGCTTACAAGGAGAAAAGTATTGAAGTAAACAACCTGTCTATATAAGGGTCATTGCAACGGGGGTGGGGTGTGCATGATTTGAGACGTGCCTGTCTCCGTGTGCCTGCTTGAGATCTCAAATAAATCTTAGTGTGCTTCTCCGCCCTGGTGTGGTTATTGGTGCTGCACACTCCGGGCAACGAACCTAAATGAACTGTTGCTAGCTCCAGCCCGTACTCGGGCGTCCCACCTGCAACAAGACTTTGAATAATACCAGTTCCCATCTGCTCAAAAGAAACTTCTTAGATTTGAGCAATTTAAGTCGCCAAAGATTCTGTCCTTGCTGAGCATGCTCCATCACCTCAGAGCTCCTACATGTGCATTCATGACCCACACAGACCAAATGAGTATGCTCCAGACCAGGGCTACTGGGAGTAAATCCAGATTTTCCCTGTAATTGTTGATCTAAATTGATGCGGTTGTGAGGGGTCAAGGGCCAGAACTAAGAGCCATGAAACAGACTCTCCAGTGCTCTTAATGACTCCCAAGTGCCCAGTTAACATAAAGGAAACAATTGTTAGATTTTAATGAAACTGGGACTGGAACTGGCTGTAAAAGAAGTCTGGTATTAGGAACTAAGGGGGCAAAGGAATATTGCTAAGAGGAAACAGAGCTGACTAGAGGTTGGAATGTGGAGTAGGAATTGGGACTGGTTAAAAAAGAGGCTTGACATAGGGTAAGAAAGAGACTGGCATTAGATTAGGAGCTGGGGCTGGATCCAGTGGCAGGAGCTGGGGAAAGACAGAGCCAATGAGAGGTCAACTTTTGAGAGAGAATGGGGACAAGGAATTTGGATGGTAGAGGGAAAACTGAGCCTGATGGGCCAAGTATCTTTGGACTGAGTGTAGGGAGGGGGAGAGAGTGGGAATTGAGGGGGGTGGTTGAAACTCAGACATTGAGACTGAATCGGGAGACTAGGACTTGCCTGGCAAGGAGGCTGGGACTGAGAAGAGAAGCCTCTGGAGAAGAGCAGGAGTGGGAAGCCAAGGGGAATGGGACAGGAGCATGGAACAGGGAGTGGGGAAGTGACAGATTGAAGGGGACAAAACAGACAAGATCAAACTTGGGGGAAGTGAGCAGGAGAGTCTGGTCTCCTGCAGAGACCGCCCCGCTCCAAAATTTGGAATGGAATCCAAGATTCCTGAGTCTCGCCTTCTCTCTGCTGTCAGCAAGTATCTCTGAGACCCCCGGGAAATATATGTGTCTCATCCCCTCCCCTAGTGCTGTTCCACATAGAGAATGCTGACCTACTGCTGTTGTATCCAGTGTAGTCGTAGCTCTGGAGTCAATCCCAGGATATTAGAGAGACAAGATGGATGGTGTAATATCTTTGATTAGGTCGACATCTGTTAGTGAGAGAGAAACAAGTTTTTGAGCCACTCAGAACTCTTCTTCAGGCCTGGGGAAAGTACTTGGAGCATCAGAGCAAAATGCAAGATGGAACAAATTGTTTAGCATAAGTAGTTACCTTGAATGGTTCCTTACAGTATGTGATAACTACTTATGCTAAACAATCTGTTCCACCTCACACTGAGCTATCACCAGGGCTTATTTCTCACAGACTATTTCCAGGAACTTCAGCCCTGTGACATGTATTGGGCTCCAGGCTTCAATGCCATGGTACATTCTGGGCTCGGAGCTTCACTGTCAAGGCAGGTGCCGGGCTCAGGGCTTCCGCCCTCTGGGACATGCCAGGGCTCAGGGTTTCATGGCATGCTCGGAGCTTGTTTGATTTTTGAGCATTTTTTACTTTTTCAAATTAAAATGATAGAAAAAAATGCATAAAAATTCATTTGAATTAAAAAAAAAATCCAAACTTTTTTTTTTTAAATATCCACTCAAAACAGTTACCATTTTTGGAAAAGCTTTCACACTTTTTTTAACTGAACAATTCAATGACAATGACAAAAATTTGAAAATATTTTACAGTCACCAGATCTGCATATTTGTTTTTTAACTGGGAAAAAAATGTTTCAGCTGAAAACATTAATCCTTTTCTACTTCTGAGTCCCAGCCACAAGACTTCCCCAGGTGTGCAAGATTGTGAAATGTTTTTAGAAAGCATTTTTTTTAAGCAACTGCAAGGTGGCTAGAGATGTATCAGAGAGGTCTGGCTCTTTGTGGATACCATTGACTGTGGGAATGAATGGAAACTCCAAAATGCAGATAGAAATCGTCAAAAGTGTTCCACCTCTTCTGAGTCTCTGTAGAGATGACCTGATATGGAACTGAGAGCTACATTGGCTTTAGCTACTTTTTTCTTTGCATAAAACATGAGCTATGCAGCATGGAGCTATAAAATTAATCTTCTCTTTCTATTTCTAAAATATGATTACCTGGAATAGAGAGAATTCTCTTACTACTCTGGGCGACGCTCGGCAGAAGTGGCAAACAACTACTGCAGCCTTTATTGTATTCATGTGTAGATGCTCTTTGTATAGTCTGATTCAGCTTCATGTTTGTAAAACAAAGTCATGATGCCTTTTTTTTGGTAATGTTTTTAGTGTGCATTTCTTCATTCTTCTTATTGTTTGTGTTATGGTATGAATCAGACTATACAAAGAGGATGTACAGAGCAAGAACGGAATATGGATGCATTAACAAAAAGGCTACAAATATGTGGATCCACATACAATCTGCATCTGCAGGAAATGGTCCACGGATATCCACGTTGTATCTGTGGGTGCAGATATAATGCAGATATCTGCAGATATCCATGTATTTGCAGGTTTCTAGCCCTGCACAGATAAAAATATATGGACCTGTATGCAATTTGCATCCTCAAGAAATGGTCTGCAGATATCCACATTGTATCCACGGATGTGGATATCTGCTGATATAATGTGCACAACCGCAGATTTGTAGGGCTCTATTCATGTGCCTTGGGAAACATCTTTGAGAGGACTAAATTCCACTTGAATCTCAAAGAGCTTGGATTAGTTCTATAAGCAAAGTGTTTGTGGTTAATCATTCCTGTTCTCAAAAGCATTGCAGGTGTCTCTGGGAAAAGGCACAATTACAGGAACACATGAGGCAGCAGGACCTAGAGTAGACCTAGATAGGGCCTAAAGTGCTGGGAAATAGGGTTATATTCCAGCACTGATCTACAGTGTGATTTTGGGCAAATCACTTCACTTCTTTAAGTCTATTTTCCCTCCTGTTCTTGGTCTGGTCTATTGCTGGATTGTAAACAGATTGGAACAGGCACTGCAACTGTGTATGTACTTATAGAGTACCTAGCACAAGGGGTCTCAAATCTCAGATGGGTCTACCATAACACAAACAATAAGAAGAATGAAAAAATTTACACTAAACATATTACCAAAAGGCATCTTGACTTTGTTTTACAAACATGAAGCTGAATCAGACTATACAAAGAACAAGAACGGAATATGGATGCATTAACAAAAAGGTAGTTCTCAATTCCCATAGAAACAGAATTCCAAGTATTTTGAAACTTTGGGCAGTAACTAAACTTTTTCTTTATCATAGAATCAATTCTACTTTTACTTGTTTTATTTACCTTTCCCTTGCTAGCTCAGTATTCCTCACTGCAAAACAGTCTGTTCTGCTGATCACCTGGAGATAATCATATGCCTCAGAAAAATAATTTTCAATAAACTGTTCCCTCTCTTGCTACCTCTAATTTATTTTTTGATGTTCTGTTTCAGTGAGTTTTTTGGGCAGTAACTGGTTTATTACCTTTATGCTACTATTATTGAATATCAACACTACAGAGTATTTCACAGCCACCAGAATGGTTCAAAGATGAAGTGGAAGCGGTTCAAAAACTGAAAAGATTTTTCAATTATATATTATAAGGATTAGGACAGTAATGGAAAAAGGAATAAAAGCTGTGAAGTTCTGGGTTTCTTTCCCAGCAAAATTTCTCAGAGGAGAGGGGAAAAAATGACACCACAGCTAAAAATGAAAACTACAACATAAAATATAGAGGTAAAAGCAGATATTAACTTTCAGAGAAAACTTTGTGTTTTCCCAGATTTTGGAACTAGATCACAAAGCGTAACACTGATGAGAAGAGAAGATAGTGACTATTAAGGGACTGAGGATACAGTGCTGGGTCTTCTTAATGAGAGATCTCAATTTTGGCTGAGGGGCTTTGGAACACAGCGATATTCAAGTTCGGTATCTATTGTGCTCTGGAGTAGTAACTCCCCTCACCCAATATGCCTACATATGCTGCTTAATCCTTTGAATAAAACATCTGAGGATGAATTGAAACAATAGCACAGATTCCTGGTATGTTTAGGGTCTCCTTGACAGCAATGTTATATTTGAAGTTTATTCGTAAAATACGAATGTTTATTTTATTTCTTTCAATTTGCAGAACACAAAGCCGCCATCTGCTGCATTGAACGCCCTGTGTAATGCACTAGTTCCAGGGCTTTTTTTGTGATGGTGCTCAGGGGTACTGAGTATCAGCACCTTTTTTCACAGCAACGTGGCCCCGACTCCTGCCACCACTACGGCACCTTTTTTTTTTTAAACAAAAAAAAGCACTGACTAACATATACCACCAAAATAGGAATTGAAATAAATCAGGAGCCAGGAAAGCAATGTGTTCTTTTTCCCTTCTTTTTCTTCTACAACATGTTGTGTGACACTAAACCCCCAATCCCGCACATATGTAAGCACAAGTGTTACTTTAAACATGTGAGTACTCCCAGTTAAGATGAATTCCAAAGGGGTAGCCGTGTTAGTCTATTGTAGAAAGACAACAGAGTCTTGTGGCACTTTTAAAGACTAACAGATTTATTAATCGCATGTGCGATTAATAAATCTGTTAGTCTTTAAAAGTGCCACAAGACTCTGTTGCCAGTGAAGATGGTGAGAATACTCATACTCTCAAAGTTAAGCAAGTGTGAAAGTGCTTTGCGGGCCTGGGACATTAGTGCTCATCAAATCGGCAAACTCAAACCGCCCCTAATCAGAGGGGTTGAGCAGTGACAGTGCAAACATCCTCCCAGTGTTACTAAGGTTGATCACCTTTTCAAAAGCAGGACACATGCAGGAACCCACCCCCTCCATGGTCCCGCCCCATGCTCCTCCTCTTCCCCCTGTGTACCGCCACATTCCTCCTCTTCCGTGAGGCACCACCCCCTGGCCAGGGTGGGAGCCAGAGCTAGGCCATGGTACAAGCTGCTCAGAGAGCCCCAGACACTCCAGCTGCCCTAGGCCTTAGGCAGGTGTGAAGCAATACCACAGGAAATCCAGGGCAAATACTGTCCTGGAATCATTCATCCCGGGATCAATGCTTGAACTCTGCATTTCAGGACTGTCCTGTCCAAGTTAGGACAGGTGGTCACCCTAAGTGTCACACTTATGCCTCAGTAGTCATCTGAAGGAAAGAGGGTAGTTCCTTCCCTAGGCTAATTCAGCCACAGGCCTCGCTGCTGAAATTATCCATTAAACTGTCAAATGTGCTGGTGTTTTTCATGTGGACATTCACCCACCGTGAACAGAAATGAAGCCACCAAACTCCTTTCATGTGAAACATTAGGGAGCCCTCAGAGGGTAGGAAATTTCCATCACATCTGTGCTACCTTTTTCAAACCGAACATTTGAAAGACTATCTAAATAATTGCAAGAGTCAGCCAGTTTGTCAAGTTTTCTATTCACCATATGAACCTGTGAGGGGCCAGTGAAATTATTCAATCATCTGTGAGAAATAAGACTATAACATAGTCCCCACAGAAGAATCGGTAAGGCTCCCAATGACCCCTGATGCTTCCCAACCCCCTTCCTCCCAGGAAAGCTTGGTTTGTGCCATGGATTACAGACCCATTATTATCAATATAATAGTGAAGGTAGAACAAGTTGGGCCTAATTCTAGCTCTTTGGTCCAAGATCCCAGATCTGTCATAGTACCTCTCAGTATTATGGGTGCAGAAGGAACACAATTGTTGTATTTTTCCAAAGGCGCCAGCCTTCTCTCCCATGCCCTGCCAATTCTGCTGGCCAGTACAAAGGGTAGGGGGGCCATGCCCCTCTGTGCTCTGTGAGAAGTAAGCAGAAATGGATCAGGGTAAAGTCACTGCCAGTGGCCCAGCTCTGGGTAGGGGATACAAATGGGGAAACTTGAACCCTTTATGGTCCTTAGAATTCCCACACCATGCCTGGTACAAGCTTGCCCTCACCATGTCGTACATCTCGCAGAACTACACCTGTGAGTCAGCGAAGCACTAAAATATGTGTCTCGCTTTAAATAAGTACATAAGGCTCATTGGTGCCAAGGAGACTACTCACTTGCTTAAAGTTAGGTGTTTTGCTGACTAGCTGCATAAATGAGTGCCCTCCTATTGGATATATGACCTACTTCAAATTCAGGCAAATCACTCTAACATCTTGCAATGTGAGAGCTTTAATTTTTTCTTTTAAGATATGTTCCAGCATGTTGAGTTTCCTGGCAATGTTTGCAGCCTGAAAGTGAGCAATGTATTTTTGCAACTACATAAAGCAGATTTTTTTAAAAGTATATTTAATTACTTTTTTTAATTGCAGAACCAGCAGTAACTGGATTTAAAATGGTGGACTGCACTCTGCCCTTGTTTGCAATCATGTAATTGTAATGTATTTCCACTGACTTTCAACTGAATTTGGCCCAGGTTATGTACAATGTGAACAGCCAATATGGGGTTTGAATTCTTAAACCACAGAATGTTTCTGCTGAAAGCTCAGGTCTATCAGACCTACTACCTTTATGATCATTAAATGATGATAATAAGAGATTGGAATCAGCAGTTTGGAACATAAAAGCTACTGTACAGGTTTTTTCCACGCAGTAACTACTGACATAATGGTAATTTATCCGCCATATAAAGACTGCCCTGGGTAAGCAATAAAGGCCTCAAGGTGAGAAAGGATTTGACTGAAAGAAGTTGTTCATTCCTAATGGTATCATTATGGAAATGAGACAAATCTATAGGTCTCTTGGGTTAAAGTGAATGGGAGCCAAGTGCCTTTAGGATCGAGAGAGAAAAAGAATTAGCAGGCTAAGTAGTGGCTTTGTTGTTCTTTACATTAGAGTTCTTTTCACAGTGAAATAAAAACTGATAATGTTCATCGCAACACATTACCTCAGTGTCAGAATCTTAGCAGGGCTGATATCGTTGCAGTGCAAACTGAACTAACAATGGAATTGGTGTCACACAGCGATCTGGTGACATCTTCCAGCTGCTGCTTTTCTCCCTCTCGTTATGTTCTCAAGCAGCAGTACCTGGGCAAACCCCCAAGTTTCAATGTCTATGTTTAGTTTGGATTAACTCATGAAGAACATGGTGAGAGGGATTCAGGAGGGAAATTTTCCAAGAACGTGTGTAATAGACAAGTAAAAGCCTGATTAAGGTTTTTTCCTCGAACTGGTAAGGGTGCTACTCAGTTTTCCATTATGTAAGTGATCATACAGTCTTGGAACAGTAGAAACAAGTTGGAAATCTCATGGGCCCAGGCTCTCTTAAAAGATTGGTTGTTACAATCATTGATCTAACTGTTCCCTAAGTGTAAAAGCAGCTTGTTTACTTCTACTCCCAACTGGAATCTAGACATTAAAAAGTGCACAAAACTGAAAACATTGGACAGGTAAGTAAGCCAAATATTATTACCCCATAGTTCTTCTTCACAGGCTGGAAAAGAGGAAGAGGCTTTAACGGAACTTTAACTTTTTCATAAGTTATGAAAAAGATATGAGTAGCTAATTCTTTCTTAGTTTCTTGCCCCTTTTTTCTAATGTTAACAGCTATTTGGGAGAGAAAATACCAATTCAGCCACAACCACAAATTTTAGAGGATTAACAAAAGTTGTTTTAAGGTTATTTGTGTACCATACAACTCCACAATAACTTCACTACCTGCAAAATCTGATTGTGATCTAGGTGTTAAATAATTTGATATTGTAAAGATTTGTTTTCTCTCCAGTTTTAATAACAAATTAGAGTTACAGGATTTTCTCTATGGAGAGAATTACACATTTTCGCTATATAAAAATTATGTTCCTTTAATATTGAATGTGATTTAAGAAAATACTATTACTTTCCTAACTGAGTTTATTCATGACTTAGCTTAAAGTCTATATGGTAATAAAATCAAGAATGCTTAAGTCGACCTAAATTACTCCATGTCCACACCGGACTTTCATTAAGTTGACTTAAGGGTGTCCTTAAGTCGACTTAATAACCACCGCCTGTTAGGTTGACTTAAGGTCAGATTCCCCTGTCTGCGGAGTGCCGGAGAAGACAGCCGCCAGCGCTCCATGGACAAGGAATCCCCGGAGGTTCCCCTGTCCATGGAGCGCCAGCAGCTGTGTTCTCCGGTGCTCCATGGACAGGGGAACCTCCAAAGGGGGAGCCCCAGCAGCGTTGTGGGAGTCCCATCCATGCCACCACAAAGAGTGTTTTTGTGAGTGAGGTCGGGTTTTTGCCCCAGTAGGAGGTGACGGCATCCCAGAGGCTGCCACTCAGCTGCCTGACTAGGCTGGGGAGGGAGGACAGGGTCCTTACCCATTTACATGCTCTCCCACAGTGCATCTACATTAGTAAATTAAATTGACTTAAGCAGGCTTGAGTCGACTTAATTTACTCTGCGTCCACACTGGCATTTCCTTAAATCGACTTAAGCTGTTGCTTAAGTCGACATAAGGAAATTTAAACTTGACTTCATTAAACCTAGTTTAAAGTCGACTTTAATGCTTAAGTCGACTTCTTAAGTTGACTTAAGCAGTGTGGACGCCCTAAGTTGACTTAGTCGACTTAGGGCAAGGGGGAAAAGGGAGCCCCTGCTCCCTAGGAAGCAGCTAGCAGCTTGTCCTGGGGAGAGCCAGTCCTGCGGAGAAGGGAGCACAGAGCTTTCTCCTAGCCGGGACCTGAGCCGTCCTGGCCGAAGGGAGCCCCACGCTCCCTCCTAGCCGGGACCCGAGTAATCCTGGCCAAAGGGAGCCCCGCGCTCCTTGCTGCCCGAGACCCATGCTCCAGCTGGCGGGCAGCCCCCAGAGGCTAGTATAGACTCTCTAAGTCGAGTTAGTAATGCCAAGTTTAAGTCGACTTAAGAGTCCTGTCTGGACTCTCTAAGACGACTTAATAAGGTCGACTTAAAGTCGATTTAGTAAAGTCGACTTAGAAAAGTCGACCTAAATCCCTAAGTGTAGACATAGCCCCAGACATTTCCAGAATTATCATGGTTATTGGACTGTATGCTGGGAGGAGGCTCTGAGTGCATACAGCTGTCTTGCAAAAGATTTTATTTTAGCTATGTGGTATATTTTTCCAAAAATATGGAACATGCCTGAGGCTAGATTTTTCAAAAAAAAATATGCATATAATTGCACACCTACAAAGACATACAAATTGGCTAATTGTGAGCACAAATATGCCTAATTAGTTATTTCTGTTCACAGTTGTCCAGTACGTGACTGCAGTTGTAATTGCTCATATTTTCTTATAGAGCAGGTGTGGAACTCCGTACACATTATGTGAATATGTAATCCTGTGACCATAATATGAGTATATATTGCTTTCCAAGTCTGAAATAATCATCACAGATACAAACTGGAATCACCTCACCAATATGTGCTTAAGAAGTTGTTGAAAGTGGCCATAAAGTTAGTTTTAATATCAATTTAGTGTAGCGAGTATGAGACAATCAAATGTCACAGGTCTGAAAAGATTGAAGCAGGTATTTTAGGGATAGAAGAGTTACAATCTTTATTTTCCTATGAAGTGAAAAGAGATCAACTCAAGTTACTTATGGACTCCTGAGTCCAATTAAGGGCAGCCGTCTGTGACCTTTGAAAAACCTCTTCATGGGGGAGAGGAGGGAGCAGAAACAAAAGAGGCTTGGTGTCACACAAGATTGAAAGATTTTATTTTATTTTATTTTTTAAGACTTCCATTCTCAACAGGCGAATAGCAGAAGAGGAAGCTTGGTCACTCTGCCTTTCCACCCCTCTGAAACCTGCTCCAATCTCTCCAACCCGTTCGGTCCTTCGTCAAACATCTGCCATTTCCAAGTAGGGCAGCCACTGTAATGATGGGTTTTGTCATCTTTGCAACTATCTGTCATGAACTGGATTGGCATGACCGATTCATTTCACACACTGATGAGCAGCGGCAGATGGAAACTAATAATCCATGGCCATTAATATCCTGAGCCATATTCAAGCCACTAACCAAGAACAGAAAGGAAACATATGCCACTTCAATCCTGGGCAATCTAGTTCCTGGCATAAAACAGGCTTTCCGTATTCCTGGTAGCAGGATTTTCCATAAGAAATATTGTACACCTCTATCTTGTGTGAAAAGTAGAGAAAGGTTCTATTTTATCCCATTTCAGGCTCACAGATGAGGCCAAAAGGGGACCAAGCACACACTATATCTTCTTCTTTCACTAATTTTGAAAGAGCTAAAAACCAGCATTATACACTCAGAGAACTGTTTTAATCATTATTTGTGAAAGTTAATCCATTCTAGTGTCAAGCTGAAATGGCATATGTCCCTAATTAAGGATGGATTTGTAAGCAAAGGATGGATAGCCACTTGGAGATTCCTGGCTAGGATTTGTGCTCTTAAATCATACTTGATAATCCTATATAGCTTCCTGGATGCTTTCTTCAAAGGCCATCTGTTTCAGTGGCATTGGGCCCACTCATAGCTAAGCTGGCTATTTCCTTGGAGGATAAGTATCAGTAATTGTGATTTATATGTAAAGTCTGCATATCATTGTAAGAGCTTTGTTTTTCTGTAGGAAATCTGCCTTCATGAGATCCCACTTGTTGACTCTTGAGGGAACGGTAGAACTTGAAACTGACAAAGGCCAACTGGACAAGGTCCAAATGTGTGTAATGCAAAACTTCTGTCTACACATAACCAGCTTAAATGTCAAGGTAAGACTCTAAACAAAACAGAGCAAATGGAATGGCAAAATTAAATGCGTGCACTGCGCAAGTTACATGTGAATAAACAACTGAATGGGCATGACCTCCAATGGTTCATTTGGGTTTATATTAATGTCTCTCAAGGCAGGTAAGAGCACATGCTCTTTCCTCCTGAAAAAGCATGGCTGACTCTGTATAACACAACTTATATCAGTTAAGCATTCACATTCCTTCTTAACAGATTTGAACATAATAATCCAGATAATTAGCTCCCCATTATAGCCCCTTTGTGACAATCCATAAAGAGACCTTATAACCAGATTCGCCATCTTTGACAATTCCCCTAGTATAAAGGATTTGTTGGGTGGCATATGGCAGCTATATGATGTGCTTCAACTGGGTCTCGGTGTGGGAAAAATAGCCAGAGCATCACTGGCTGCTGAAATAACCAACTGGGAACATAGGCAGCCAAGTACAAATTAGAGCCACCTTAGGCAGCTCTGAGTTGTGCATGGGCTGAAGTGGTTCCAGAACCAGACAGCTGCAAAGAATGTTACCTTTCCCCCACTGCACTGTCCAGTCCTGTGCTGAGCTTTGCTTGGTCAAATAAGGCCCCTCCCTCTAATAATGAAAAAAATTAACTAATACACCTTCTCTGTACTAGAGACTGAGGAACTAGGGATGTCTCAGCCCTTACACTATTTTAAACTGAAATAAATCAGAAAAAAATAAAAGGAAAGAAGATAATAGGACATCTACGGAGCTGCATTTCACAAACAGTCATTTGTGTCAGTTAATATCCAATTTAAAAATGCAAAAGCAATAGTTTCATGTGCAAATCAACATTGCAGACGTAAGAAAATACTGTTCTTTCCTTTATATAAAATGTGTGTGCGTGCGCATGTGTGTTTACCTCAAGGTAAAAATGCATCACACACCGAGAGCCACACAAAGACTGTAATAGCTGAGCGTTTATATTCCATCAAGAAAAATAAAAGGAAATAAAAATCAAAAGAATAGACTCGCAGCAAGCTGTTCCCCAGAGATTCATGCTGCAGCCAGCAGGCCTCCCTAGGTTCCCTGGAAACTCATGAGCAGACTGCCATTTCCCAATTAGGTTCTTAGTGCAAACCTAGCCTGGAAGCCATCAGTATATTTCTATGTGGAGGTTTTTGTTTTGTTTTTAAATGATGACCAAGTGGCAGGTGAAGCAAATTTTTGTAAATCTGTGACAAAAAATCAGTAGGGTTGTGTGCTTAATCCTGGCTTCTGAAGTGGAATAGAGTCACTTCTGTATTGGTTTGGATTCTCTGGCTGATGCTGGGAGAGCTACACTTCTGGAGATGACATTCATTGGAGAGTTCACCTGATGTTTCCACCATCCACCTATTGAGGGTACCTGTATCTTGCTCTCCTCAGCAGTTTGTCCCAGCTGTGGAGTCTCCTTCATAACTGAATGAGCATAACCTACCAGCCACCCTGGCCACACTATAGGTACATCTACACTGGCACGTTAGGTCGACTTAAGGAGGCTTAAGTCGACCTAAACAAAGCCATGTGCCCACACTGGGCTTTAATTAAGTCAACTTAATCCCTTCCTTAAGTCAACTTAATAAGAGCTTAAATCGACTTAATAACACCTCCTCTCAGGTCTATGTAAGCCTTAAGTCGACTTAAAGCCAGTGTGGACAGGGATTAGTCCTAAATCGACTTTATTAAGTTGACTTAAAGCTGTTATGTCGTCTTAACAAGGTTGACTTAAGTCAACTTAAAGTATTGCCACTCTCTTAGGTCGACTTAACAAGGTCGACTTTAGGTCGACTTTAAGTCAATCTTGTTAAGTCGACTTAACAAAGTCGACTTAACTTTGCCAGTGTAGACATAGCCAATGATCCCAGTTTATGTCATCCCCAGTTTCTTCTGTGCCATCCCATTTGTCTGCACCTCCCAGAGAACTCTTCTGTGCGAGAAAGGATGGTTTTGTGATTAAAGCACTGGATTGGAACCCAGGAGACATGGATTCAATTCCCCACTTGGCACAGATGTCCTCTGTGATCTAGAGCAAGATATTTAATTTCCCTGTGTCTTTTGCCCTGTCTGTAAAATGGCACTAACAATCCTTCTTCCCACGCACTGTTTATGTGTTGTCTATGTAAGCTCTTTCTAGCAGGACTGACTCTGTGCATAGGAAGTACTGAGCACAGAGGGACCCCAATCGCAGCTTGGGTTTCTGGGTGCCACTGCAATAGAAATAGGTTGGACTGAATTTGATTTGATTTGTGTTCAATACGTTCAAAACTAATATCAACGTTAATTCTTAAGCTCCCCGCCCACTCCCCCCAGCCCAATATTTACATATTTAAATTTTCACATTGCAGCAAGTTATCGGGGTGTCAAATAATAATTATTTAATTACAATTAACATTGAGATTCAAAAAGTTAAATCTTTGTAATCATCAAATATCAAAATATACAAAAGTAAATATCCATAAATAAAACTCAAGAAGTTCTCACACAGCATGTCATACTTCTCTATCTGTACGTTTGGGTGACCATCAATGGAAATATTTTTCACTGGTTTTTACATGTATGGTAAAATGGAACGGCCCATCCCTGTACTCCATCACAACCTGCTTCAATAAGGAAAAATAAAAACCCACTGACAGCATACCCTTAGTCAACACCTACCGTATTAGGCTCTGTCTGGTATATCCTCAAACAACTACAAAATATACTTGATGCGGGTCACATCCAGAAAGAAATCTTTCCCAAACTGCCTCTTCTGGCCTTCAAACACCCCCTTTCTTGCCTCCTCCACTCTCCCCAAGCTCATCAAAAGAAGTAAGCTCCCCACAGTTTAGGACACAGCAACTCAAAACTGCACCGGACCCTGCCAGAATAATAGATGTGAAACTGGCACACAGCTATCATAACATGCGGTCTACCTCATCCTCAAAGAAAAACTTCATAACACCTTCAAAAGATAAGCCTAGGACAGGGGTGTCAAATAGCCGTGAACAGGCTGAATGCAGCCCGCAACCATCTTCCATCTGGCCTGTGACTGCATTCGGCGGGACCACACTCTCTCCCTAACTCACGCACGCAGGCACGCGCGCACACACAGAGAGAGAGAGAGAGAGAGTTTCCTCTACTGGAAACTAAAAATCATGGTTATAACAGAGTCCCTGGTTTTATGGCTCATTACAACAATTTATAACACACCCTACTGCCTTGGTAATTCCCAATCGCTCACATAATTTTGTGTGGTCTTTGGTGATATGTGTGCACCCCTTATGCTTAACAATCTGTCCCACCTTGTGTTTAGCTTAGATGCTCTGCCTATGTTCTCCAGACTCAAGAGAACTCCATGAAGCTTGAAAGCTTTTTCCCTTCCACCAAGAGAAGTTGGTCCAATAAAAGATATCACCTGACATACCTGCCTCTCTCATAACCTGAGACCAACAATGCTAAAACAACACTAGAAACATACATTGAAATTGATGTTTAACAGCATTTAACCAATAAAAATCTAATCCTTCCAAACTTAAATATAAATAATGAATAACAGACTGCGCATCATAGATGTTTCTTTGTCTGGCCCATTGTTTTTAATGAGGCTTTTAAGGATCTCATCTTGGATATTTTTCAGACCCTCTATGCATTCTCAATTTCTGGAAACTTTTCCCTTCCCATGGAATGTTTCTTCATCTGATCCTGCTGTTACCTGAAGACCATACTGTAATATGCCTACATTGACTTAGGCTTCTGCAGAGGGAAAGTCTTTCTAGGGATTCAGATCTGTGGTGGTCTGGGGATCATTTGGTTCTAATTATTTTTTGTAACTGTCACTTTATTTTCATTCAAAGTCAATCTATGAATTTTTCTTTTTAAGTTTAACAGGTTGCACTGAATGGCACAAATTTTCACAGAGATGAGTGAACATCACTACATATACCTCCCCACTGCCTGTGCAAGATTTGAAACCTATGGATTTGCTAGCTACCCGTCCTCTCCAGCATATTTTGAAGTGAATCTCTCTGAATATTTAGAAAGAAAATAAAATTTTAAAAAATCACACTGGTTCCCAGCTAACAATTTTAGTTTATTTGGTTGAAATTATAGAAAAATGATAATCATAAAGTTTTAGTTCTTTATTATTATTTGCGTCATACCACTGTCCAGAAACCCTGTTCAGGGTACAGACATATAGGAAGACAGGCTTCCCGCTACAAAGCATTTAAAAATCTAAAGGGAACTCTGTTCCCTTGCCTCTACATTCTTCTGTGACATGTTATCAGGCCACATTCTACCTCTTAGAAATTAGGTTAGCCCATTGGCTTACAATTTTAGTAGGAGACAATGCACTTGCCTCAGAAAATCCATGGGTAACAGCAAAACAATGTCATTCTCCTGGACAACATAGGCTCCAGTACCCAGAGGCCATTCCTTTCTCTAGGGCAATGGTTCTCAACCACTGTTTTGGGACACATTACTGAGTTTTCACACAGAGGTAATTGTGTCGCAGAGAGCCGGGGAAATGACTGGATTTGGCTTGGGGGGTGGATAGGCTGGTGTGTCCTGTAGGGTCAGGATGCACCCACCGCCAAGTGTGTCATGACCTACAAAAGGTTGAGAACCGCTGCTCTAGGGTAGCATTAAATGTATAAGCAAGAGCTACAACATATTTCCACGTCAAGTTAAAAGACCGTTTGCAAGAATTAATTCTCAAGTGGGTTGTAACAAGTATTTTGCCCTTTTTTCTCTTTGGTCCCTACAGTGTTTTGTATTTTTCAATATTTAAAATACTTGTATTTTGCAAAACAAAAAGTCTTATTCCTACGGTTTGGCAAATCTGGATGGCATTTCAACAGCACTTTATTATTCAAACATTTTAAAAAAAAAACATTGGGACTGCAGGGAATTATTGAAGTAATGTAGCTGAAGTTTTATTATGATTATGTACTGGGATTGATTTACCACCACCATCCAGCTCCCCCCAAAAAGTTTATTTTAAAGAACAAGCTGTAGGCTATGTAGGCTTTTCTTTTAGCTTAGCTCTCACAACATCTGTAGAATACAAAATGTCACACTACTACCACTGCAAGCTTTGTATTAGTAGCAGTGTAGAGTCTAATGTTTGCTTTAAATCCTAAACTAAGCACAAAACCTACAATAAAAATAGTTTAAAATATATACTACAGCAGTAAATAAAACAACAAAAGAAGATACCACATAAATATATTGTCTTTTTATCAGTAAATCAAATTCACTCCTAAGAACGTTCTTAAAAGATCAAGCATTTCCAAAATTGTCCTCATTCCCTTTTTAAAAAAATTAATATTAGAACAGAATAACATGAATGGAGGGGAAGCTTCATGGATGGGTTCCAGCCTCAACATCTTGTGTTCTATCTTTCATATAAAGCATAAAAATCCTCTACAGCATTAGAAAGAGCCATTTTTAAATGTCAATTTCACAAAATACAGTCCTTTTTGTGGGCTTTTGCAATTTTTTTGTTCCTTTCCAATTTTCCTTTTTTCTGTTGTATGACTTTCTTGCTCTGCAAGGTTTTAATCTGCCCTGGTTTAACCTATATGTAGGTCTTGTTTTAGAATAATAGGAACTAAAATAGCATAGTACCACATTTCATTTAAATTGCATAATAGTGCCGTGCAACTCTGCCATATGCAATTCGGACACTCGTTGGCCTGATTGGTCATTATACAACCAGGAGAGAAGCCAAGACTTCAGGTTTTCCATTAAAAGGATGTAGGTTGTTTCCAGGAAATCTTTTACAAGTATCAGATTTCCATCTATTCCTGAATCAGCCACACACAAATTACATAACTACAAAAGTATTAGTAAACATCAGTTAATGCTATGTGTGCTTTGCTTTTAGAATTAACAGTGACAGGTTTCTCCATTAATAATAGGAATAATTATACTACGGTACTTTTCAGCCAGAGGTCTCAAAGCTCTGTGCAAAGTAAAGATGCATTATTACATCCACTTTACAGATGAATAAACAGAGGCCTGGGGAAGTTAAGAGTCAGATTGTCAAAGGCATTTAGGAGCTTAAAGATTCAGGTAGCTGTTTAGGGAGATATCTAGGTGTTAGTTGCCTATCTCCCAATGATTTTAATTGGCATTAAGTGCCTAACCTGCTTGGGACCTTTTGAAACTCACTAGGTTTCTACCTGAATTATTATGCACCTAATATCTTTGAAAAAAAAAATGAGTCTAAGTGATCTACCCAAGGTTGCAAAGTAGTTCCGTGGCAAAACAGGAAGAGAACGCCATTTGCCTGGCTTCTAATTTAGTTTCCTAATCACCAGACTGTGCAAATTCCTAACTCAAAGCATTCAAGATATATGCTTAATTGCATGCCTGATTTACATGCATAGCTACCACAATTGCATATGCAAATAAAGTGGTGTGACTAAGGACACAAATTAATCTAAACAACTATTAACTAATTTATTCACAGATAAATGACTAATGCATTTTAATCCCTGTGGTGTAAAGCATATAATTGTTACATATTTTGTGTTACGTAGAGTAATGGGAGGTTTTTTTTTTCCCTATTGCCAACTATATTTTCCTTTTTTAAAAAAAAAGGATAGTAGGTTCTTTATTTAAAACAACTAAATAATATTTTAACTGGGAGGAATTACTGAGAACACATTTCATTTAAAGTGGTGAGCTATCCAAAGTAAATATGTCAGCCTGATGTCATGGTTTTCTCTTCTCCCTCTACATCATGTGGTCAGCCTTAAGGACTCTGCTACTCAACTATTGTGGCTGGATTTTAAAATGGAAGGACAGCAAAAACAGAGAGCCAAGGTGCGTGAGGTACTATCTTTTAGTGGCCCAAATTCTGTTGGTGAGCCAGACAAACTTTTGAGCTTACACAGAACTCTTCTTCAAGTCTGGCCACTAACACCATAGTTACATGACCACTAACATCATTTGTGGAAACTAAGATACATCAGAGTAAACAAAGCTCACATTGCCAGAACCGTGTAGTGCATTTTGCATGCATACATAAAAATATCATGCAATATACTATAACACAACTAACTGACCATCTAACCAGGGGCATAGCCAGACCTGATCTTCTGGCAGGAACTCTTGCAGACAAGAGTGGACTGGCTGAAAAGCCCAAACGTCATGCTTCCAGCCATGTGACCAGAAACAGGAAGTGCTGGAAGCCAAGCAGCAAGCCACCAGCAGCGAAAGCTCCACAAGTAGCTAAGTGGAGCTTGGTTGGGCCTGCTTTCAAAGTGAGTGGGCCCTGACCCACCCAGGCTCACCAGTACCTATGCTCCTGCATCTGACAGGCCATTTGTGGAATTACTGGAAAACTTGTCAATTTTATTTAAAACATGTCATCTGGATACCTTATACTTTCCTGTATTTTTTTTAATAGCACAAACACTGATGTGTGGAGTCTGCAAATCTTATTTATTGGCAAGTTTATGTTTACCCCTTCTCCCCAATGTTACTGTGATAGTATCTGTATGCCTTTATGTATGAATTTCTGAAAATAAAGGCTTGAAATGATTTCTGTAGGTGTTGGGGAGGACTCCCATTCCCCCACTAACAGTATTACCCTATTAGCCCATCTAAATGCCCTTCACTAGCTTGATTGTACAGTGTCTCACATAAAAAGATCTTGACCTGTGGGAATCTTGAAGGTGCTACTACTATATGCATGTTTAATAAAAATTAATAATTCTGCCTGCCTTGCGTACAACTGGCCAGTTATGGTCTATGGAACCTGCCTTCTGAACCGTCAGGTATCCAGAGGCAGGATACTGGGCCTGGGGAACCAAAGCTCTGATCTGTATGTTCCTATTTGTTTTATTCCACATCCAAACTCTCCAGTCATTCACGGTATAGCCAGAAGTTTCATGACTTTTGGTTTTCACAGTTTCATCTCAAGTAAGGATTTTTAAAAATAAGTCTGTATTGACCATAATGTTAAAAATAATACATTTATTAGCTTGGAGCAGTAAACATGGGGAGATGATTACTAAGGCAGTAACAGATACATAATGTCATGATGAGAAATTAAGTGAGCATGTTAAATAACACAAAGAGATGAATAAAAATATCTCCCTGGAGGATCTCTGATCCAATGTAGAGAAACTTTATTTTTTTCCACTAAGTGCATGAGCATGATTTGGTCATCATCACACAAAAATGGAAAGAAAACTCTTAAATCTTATCATCAGGGGAAAATATTAAATCATGGAATCTTTCCAACAAGAAAATATCTAATGAAATAACAAAAAAAAAGCCAGTTATGGATAGATATTACCTACTAAAAAGACCATAACTTCGAATATGCAAAAGAAAATTTCAACTGAGTCCTGATAGAAATACTGAAAACATTGTTGGTCCCTCACTGCTAATAGTACCTTAAGCTAGGTACCTCTGCCCCTTAATTCATTTATTTACTAGTAACCATAAATTGGGGGAAGATACAGTATTTTAGCAGAGTACTCTGATTTAATGTTCCCAAAAGAGGCCAAGTGTTTCTGTAAAGAAAATGATACATTTTAATGCTTTTAAAATAATACAATTACTGCATCTTAGTTAATATCATAAAGTTATTCCACCACTGTGCATTTGATTTAATAATGAGCCTTCATTCTGATTTGTTCATTTTATCAGGCACCAAATGACAGGAGCTTTATTTGAAAATACTGGAGGCAAAATTTTCTAACATGGATGCTTAAAATTAGACACCATGAATAAAATAATATCCCCAATGAAACCAATGCCAAAATTCCTGTTATGTTCAGTGGAGCTACGGTTTCATTCACTGGCTTTAATTAGCCACATATTTAATGTGTTCTACCTCCTTATGCTTGCTTTAATCAATGACATTAAATACTTCATGCAATTTTGCACTATGTGCGGGTTCTTCAGAAAACAACGTGTCAGGACCAGCTGGTGGAAGCACCATGATTTTAATTAGGCACAAGGTGCTATTGCCTTTTGCTCCCAATGAACGGCGTTATCCCAGGCATACTGACTTTAGTGGGATTGCTAGTGTGCATAAAGACAAAGGTGTATAGACTGGGCAAGGTCCTGATGGGAGTTTAAGCACCAAGCAAGAGGCATTCACCACCTTTTAGGATTAAATCCCATATAAAACACAATATTTTACCATTAAAACAGCATCCCAGGCTTTAAGAGAGAAAAGTATTTGAGATCTTCCTAGACAACCTTAATTGGTCTGAGAAGTATAGTCAAGTTTTATTTAAAAAACAAAATATAGGGTCTTGGAATATCATAACAAAACATAGGATCTTGCATCTTGGAATATTTGTTACAAGCTAGCAAGATAGTTTAGTTTCTTCCCTCTGCTCACTCCACTTTAAAGTTATTTTACTTTTCATGCCTGAAATGATCGCCGGTTCTCAGTGGTTAATGTTTCAGTCCCCTCTTCTGTAGCTGCATTTAGATTAGTTTCTGAGATAATCGCTGCAGATATATACAGTTCCATTTCAGGAATCATCCCTATTCATCAATAGAGTTTCAGTTCCTGGCATTACAACATATTCACTTTATTTCCTTTCCAAATACAGCACTGAGTAGCAACGTAGCAGAACAATGTCACAAATAATGCTATAAACCTACAGAAAAGTAAAAATAATTTCAGCTGGAAAATCTTTTACCGGCAAACTAAGAAATTCAACCACTACTTACATAGAGATAAAATGGAAATTTGCTAAATGGGTCACCTTGATTGTATTAAAATCTTTGTCTTTCCATATGCTGACTCCTTCATCAGAAATGTATTACCATGGGTTTTCCTGCATTAGAGAACATATTTTGGCATGGATCATAGAATATAGCTTCATTAGACAGATTATTCCATTCCAGGGTACTAGAATACTTGTTATATAAGGAACTTCCTTCAAAGGGATATTTTTTATTTTCATACACATGGACAGTGTATTGAAAAGGTGATTATAAGATAGCCTAGTGCTGAAGATTACCAACTTTTGTCATAAAAGTTAATGTCCTTGTATAATAAAAATAATTCTTATAATCATTTTCAGCCACAGATCTCAAAGTATTTTACAAATGAGAATATTATTATCCCCATCTAACAGATAGGGAAACTAGGACACTGTTAGAGGAAGTGGCTTGTGTAGAGACATAGAGCAAGTCAGCAGCAGATGAGATGCATTGTTCCTTGGTGGAAGGAACTGTTTTTGTCTAAACAAGACTATGCATTTTCATTGTATATTCCATCATACTATTAGTGTTGTCTAGGTCAATGTAGATAAAATAACAACTGACACAAACCTCTATCTGAACACTGGATTTTAAAGTTTAGATATTTTTTTCTGGTTTGCTATTTCATTTCACCTGCTTCTGATTCCACCTAGGACTTTGGATACCTTGAGAGAAGTTATTGATGTACTATATGTCAGGAAGTATTCTACCATAAATACACTTACCACTAAGCTTTCTCAAAAGATTTCCTGTAAAGTTTTGCAGACCCCAAAATGTGGAAAAATTCAGTTTGCTCTAGTAAACTAGAGTAATAGAAATAGGATGAAATTTTATAGTGGGAAGTGCAAGATCATGCATTTAGGGATTAATAACAAGAACTTCTGCTATAAGCTGGGGACACATCAGTTGGAAGTGATAGAAGAGAAGGACATGGGGGTATTGCTTAATAACAGGATGACTATGAGCTGCCAATGTGATGTGGCCATGAAAAAAGCTAATGCAGCCCTAGGATGCATCAGGCGAGGTATTTCGATTAGAAATAGGGAGGTGTTAGTACCGTTACACGAGGCGCTAGTGAGACCTTATCTGGAATAGTGTGTGCAATTCCCCCATATTTAAGAAAGATTAATTCAAACTGGAAGAGGTGCAGAGAAGGGAAACTAGGATGATCCAAGGAATGGGAAGCCTGCCTTATGAGAGAAGACTCGAAGAGTTGGCTTGTTTAGATCAAAAGAAGGTTGGGGGAGGATAAGATTGCTCTGTTTAAATACATCAGAAGAATAAATACCAGGGAGGAAGAGGAATTATTGAAATTCAGTGCTAGTGTGGACACAAGAACAAATGGATAGAAACTGGCCATCAGGAAGTTTTGATTTGAAATTAGAAGCAGGTATCTATCTGTCAAAGGAGTGAAATTCTGGTATAGCCTTCTAAAAGGAGCAGTGCGGGCAAAAAAAATGTATCTGATTTCAAAACTGAGCTTGATAAATTCATGAGATAGTATAATGGGACAGCCTAGGTTGGCAGTCGACTGATCTTTGGCTCCTGGTGGCAGCTATGCCGATGGGACAATTGATGGAGTGGGTTCTGAGTTATTAGAGAGAATTCTTTCTTGAGCATCTGACAGATGAGATTTCAACTGATCACCATATTGGGGTCAGGAAGGAATTTTCCTCCCAGGACAGATTGGCAAAGGGCTGGAAGTACTCACATTCCTCCGTAGCCTGAAGCATAATTCAATTGCTGGTGGATTCACTGTACCATAAAGTTTTAAAATAATAATTTTAGGACTTTAATAACTTAGTCATAGCATAAAGCAGGGGTGGCCTTCAAGGCTTTTTAAAATGGCCCACGCTGCCTGGCCACTGGCTGGAAGCCGGGCCACAGCCTCCCGGTCCTGGCCCACATCCAGGAGTCCAGCTGCAGCCACCTGCCTCCCCTCCGGTCCTGGCCAGGGACAGATTAAGGCTTGGGGATGGGGTCAAAGTTGACTTAACAAAGTGCTTCCCCTGAACAGGAATTTAGTAAGTCAACCTAACTTCCCTTAGGTTGACCTAATAAAGTCGACTTAAGCGTCCACACTGTGCTTAGGTTAACCTAAGGAGTCGACCTAAAGGTTAGGTCAACCTAACCGGTGGTTCTTATTAAGTTGACCTAAGCTTTCATTAAGTCGACTTAAGGAATTTCTTAAGTTGACTTAATGAAAGCCTGGTGTGGACAGGGACTAAGTTAGGTCGACTTACGCCTCCTTAAGTCAACCTAACTTGCAAGCATAGACATAGCCTATGAGTCTGAGATAAGTTTCATACAAACATCCGCACCTGACTTTTCAAAATTTGACATTTGAAAATGTACATGCAAAAGTTTTCTTACTGCTACAGTTCCTGCTCATGTGCATGCAATCACAATAACCAAGTGTACAAATATGAGTGAACATCTAAGCCTGGCATTTTGGGGAGTTTTATTAAAATGAAACCAAACCATTGAAAAAAAATTGGGATATCACCCCATTAGTATTCAGCTACCCACTAGAATCCAAAATAGCTACCTTAGAAAATGCAAGAGGGTGTGCTAATGTGCTGTTCTAGTTGAAAGCCTGTCTCAAGTTAGTGAAGAGGCTATTTAACATATATATTGGTGTTTGTACGTATATATATATATAAAATAAGTATAAAGACTGAAATGCAATGATAGAAGAATAAACTATTCACTAGATTCCTTGCTATCTTTAAACTGTATTTGGCAACTTTTGTAGTTAAAGAATAAAGATGAGAATTTCAAATGCTTTTAACATTATTTAATCACTTGGGACTGACCAAATACAGCCCCATTATTATTAATGTAGTCGTGATAAGCTAGCGGTTATCACCCTCATTAACTGATTCCCTGCAAGACATCTCAATGAAGTGGTTATACCTAACTTCTGAGAGGAGAATGTAAAATCTGGGTAAATTATTGGAGCCAATTTCCAGCAAGGGCCCCAATCCTACAAAGCAAACCTGCTTAACCTTACTGAACTCAATGGGACTAGTCATATGGAGAAAGTTAAGCATATCCCAAAATCTCTGCAGGGCCTATCATAGACTGATTGATATAGGATTTATAAACCTGTAGTGAGGTTTCATCAAAAAAGATGACTACTTCTATATGGATTTGCTCTGATTCCCATTTAAGGCAGTACAAAGACTCTCACAGAGTTCACTAGAACTTAGACTGGGCCTCTTAATGAAATTACACACTATCTGACGGAGGATCAAGAAAAAAAATGAAAAATTGTCTAAATATGACTGCTAATGAAAAATGTAACACGTTTTCAAGTTTAATCAACCCTTTAATTAAATGATTCATTTGGTTTCCTTTTATTCAATTACTTTCATATTTCCTTCCTCTAGCTTTTTTCATGCTCTGAATCACAAAAGAGCTAAAACTTTGCATCTTAATAGCACCACCTTCAGCACTTTGATCCAAAGATCTTTATTTAAAAGCACAGGATGTCATTTGTCTGTTAAAAGTTTAAGATTTACACATGCTCTTGAAAACCTTCTGCTATAGTAGGTGTAACAAAGCCTGCCAGGCCCTGGCCATATGAAGCTGAATAGATTGTGGTGTTGAGGGTTGATCTGGCAACAGCCTACACTTGGGACTATTTAAATACTTCCGCTAGTAGGTGATAACATGCACATTTCAGGGTTTCGAAGAGCAGGTGACTTGTTTAGTTGAGCATGTTTTCCTCTTTCAGTTATGTTTTGGTCAAGGATTTTTTGTTTTTATTTAAGTGTAGTTGAGCGATTAGGATAAAGGATTGAAGAGTTACGGCTGTTGGCTTTGATGCCCAACACTATCATTCACTTGTTCCAGAGGGGTAGCTGTGTTAGTCTGTATACAGCAAAAACAACTAAAGTCCTGTGTCACTTTAAAGACTAACAAATTTCGTCAGGCATAAGCTTTCATGCACTGCAACCCACTTCGTCAGCTGCATGCATTCACTTGTGTGATTTTGGGACAAGCTATTTAACTCACACTGCTTTCGTATACCCCCCCCCCCGCATCCCATAATAATAATCATAATGCATGTATGTACAAGTATGTTCACCATTTGCACGTGCAAATGGCTCTGTGGACATTTCTTGAGACATTTCTTGAGAATGACACAAGTTACAGTATGGATATAACATCAAATTCTTAACTTCTAATCAAAATAGAATTCCTAGACATAAACTATATAATCATTCCCAGCAAATTACTACCTTTCTATTGATACCAAACATGACATAGTTCCTATGGATTATAGCATTTATGAGATATCCATAGAAAATAATATCATAAATACTTCCCTAAATCCAGACAGTGTCACACTGTGCCCACATGCCCTGCCCTTTGGGGGGCATGCCAGGCTCCCCATGTGCCCCCCCGCCCCCGGCAGGGAGAGCATTGGTGTAGTCCTGGGGTAGCCCTAAGTCAATTTAGGGCTACCCCAGGGCTACACTGGCTTAATTCGACTTTAGAAAGTCGAATTAAGCCTTAGGTCGATTAGAAAGGTGGTTTAATAAAGTTGACTTAATTTTCCTTAAGTCAACTTAAGCAAAGTGTAGTGTAGACACAGGGCACATTGTCGACTTAATTTACCAGTGTAGACGCAGCCATAGATAGGAGCTCTTTCAGCTGAGGGTGCAGAGGTCTGTGCTATTCCTGTTAATGACCCAGCATTCCACACGCACTTGAAAAATGTTAATGTTGCTCACCTTGCATAATCTGACAAGTAAAGAGATTTCTCCTTTAGCAAAATTAGTAGAAATAGAGCAGTGCAGAGAAAGGTGACTCCATTTTGTGGAGGATTTCAATGTTTCAGAATTTGATTTTGTTCCAATTCAGAACAAAAAAATCACCTTTCAAATTTTCCATGAAAGGAAATGGAGTCGTGAGTCCAGAGCAGTCTGCCTGGCCGGCTGCCATCAGCCCTGGAATCCATAGGGTCTCTGACTCTGAAAGTGTCTGGCAGGTGGGCCTTGATGTCTCTATTGGCAGTTAAGCAATGGTATGGCATTGGTGACAATGGGCTAATCTTTACTGATGGTGGCAAATTCGCCGCTGTCAGATCAATCTTCCCAATCGACTGAAGACCACCCTGGCAAGAGGAGTAGTGTTGAGTTGAAGGAGGGCGTTTCCCTTCGACTCAGTGCACAAAGACACCACGTATGTATGCGGTAGGCAGCTGAAGGGAGACACCCAAGGTATTTTAAGTACTTTGTGTATATCCCTTCGACTGCTGCTCAAATTCCGCTGCAATGTAGACCAGCCCTGTGTCTTTAAGGGCTTAGCTTCCCAGACATTTTGTTATGCACAGCCAGTTGGAGTCAGACACAGAAGGAAGCATGTGTGCAAAAAGCACCGAATACTGACTGAATCCTTAGTTATTTATCAAGCAACCCTATAACCATCAAACACACTCACCTAATAATCATAACAAATATTATCGATCTCTTCCACCGTCTTCACAGATCCCTACCGGCCTGGGTAGGAAACTGCCCACCAACTTGCTAAGCTGGCAGGTATCCTACTGACTTGCTAACAGAATTAATTGCAAGTTGCTGGCATGTCTCCAAGTAAACACCGTTCATTCCTTCATTATCACAAATCTCTGCTGTGACTTCTTAATCAAGTCTTCATTCAGAATTCTATAGACTCTGTTTTGCTTACATTTGTAGAAAAATTGATGTAAACACTGTTTATACTCAGTAATTATTTTGCATGAAGATTAAAGTTGCCGCAAGCAGTTTGCAAAATATTTGAATTTGAACAGGAAAGAAAGAGAGACTTTATTCACTCATGCTCAGGGCTCTAAGGGGATACATCTGCCTGGCCTTCATTTCCTTTTTCCTGCCTGGCTTTTGAAGGACTAAATCAAACCAAATTTACCAGCTTTCCAAGGTGAAATGACTAGTATTTTTACAACTTCCCATGTGTGAAATCAGAAAATTTGGCCTGCATGCTAGTTTGCACTAAGAAAAATAAAGGAATCTTTTACTTTTATTACCCCAAGAAAGAAGATGGAGGTAAAATTAAGTGTCAACGTTTTAGCATAATTCAATGTTTCTTTGATTGTTTTTACTACATGTCCACTAGCCAAATTCTAGTCACAGGGATTCTCACGTTGTCACTGTTGTGGCAACAAAATAGTAGCCGGGTGAAGGTGTACGTGTGAATGGCTAGGGCACGAGAGATGGATTTGCCTTAATATCTTTTTTATCTCTGTGTTTTTCCTTTTTCACTTTGTACGATTTAATGTATTGCTTTGTAAATTTTAAGTTAGTCATTTTAGTTTTGTCCTTTAGTCTCTTTTTTTTTTTCTTTGCTTTTGTGTTTCCTGCTCCACTTTTACACTTCTGTTTTGATTTCCTGTCTTTACAGCCTTCTGTGCTTGTACGTACACTGCAAAGAAAAATGCATAGCTACAAGTCTCAGCTCTCAGGTCAGTTAACTGAAGCTTGTGGCCTGCAGATCTAAAAAGAGATGTTCTGGCTCAGGCTAGAGTCCAGATTCCTAGACTCTCCCACCTCAATAGATTTCAGAACCCAGGCTCCAGCCAAAGCTCAAACATCTGTAATTTTAGCCCTTCAGCATGAGCCCAGCAAATCTCAGTCAATTGATTCAGTACTGAAGATTTTCCTTTGCAGTATAAGTCACAGAGGTCACAGAAGTCTCAGAAGCTGTGATTTCCAGTGACCTCCCGTGACTTTCCTGACCTCCCACAACTTTCCTGCCCTCCCGCACTTTCCCAACCTCCTGCGACTTTCCACTTCTATGTATGCTGGGCTCCCCAACATATATAGAATTGGAACTTTTCTAGCAGTAGGATCCAGGAGGCAGCATCCAACTGCAGAGCCAGCAGGCAGGAGAGTCCCCCAGGTGAGTATCCCCGCTGGCTGTGGGGAGTGCCCAGAGCTGGCCGGGCAGTGTAAATGTTATATTTTGTAATACGTTATTGTTAAAATGACACATTTTTGTGGCCGTGACCATACCATGATTTTATTCATTTTTACCATGACTGTTCAGTGATTTTTGCCTGATTTTCTATGACAAAGTCATAACCCTAAAACATACCAATTTGGTTTCTGGCGGCAGAGAGCACTTCTAATTGATTTTCACTGACGCTGAGATCATGCTCAGCCCTTTAAAAATCTAAGGGCTTGTCAGCATGCGAAGTTAACCAGAATAGCTCTATAGTATTTTGGAATCGCATATTTCATAATAAATATTCTGGTCACTTTCCCTATGTACACACGCCCTAACTTTAACCTCTCTGTATCAGTTCCCTCAATCCATAGAACGAGACAAAAATATTAATTTACGTAAATAAGGTATTTGGTTAATGGGCTTGTGTTGATGCTTCATTCCTTATTATTTGTCAGATATGCTTCAAATCCCTCTATGGCATAGTAAAACTCTCTCTTTGTGTGTGGTGCACACTGTGACTAATGCTACAGTTACTGAATAGATCGAGAACCAGTATTGTGTTCTGCTGCCGTCACCTTTAATAAACTTGCAAGCTCTGATATGGCCTAATCTGTTAATGTAAATTGAAAAAAGTTGTGATAGCAAAAATGAAAAAGAAAGAAGTGCACCAGCAGGCAGGAGCATAATTAAAAAAGCTACCTTTATCTAAAAATTTCATTAAAAACAAAGAAACACTCAAACACAGAGAGATATATAGGACTTAAATTTTAATTAAAGTGCAGCTGCTGCTTTACAGGCACGGCACGCAGCCCACATTTTGTCTGTTCTAAACAACTATCATCCACTCCAAGCCAGCTCTAACGTCTCACCTCACATGATATCTCTGGGTCTGACCATACCACAGACATTCATAATGAAATGCACAGCTGATCAGAATTCCATGCCTAGGAACTAGGGATGGGCCTGACCCACAATTTTCAACTCTGGGTTCAAATCCAAATCAAAATATCCCCAGGAACAAGGGGGTTGTAAATTTAATGTTCTGCTTTGGCACTGATTTCAGTGGCTATGTCTACACTTGTAAATTTAAGTCAACTTTAGCTAAGTCGACTTAACTATGTCGCCTTCGCATGTCCACACTTAAATTTAAAGTCGACTTAGAGGGGAACTTACAAAGTCGATCTAGAGCGTCCACACTGGTCAACTTCTAGGGGCTAGGGGGACCTTGGGCAGGTCCATAGTGGCAGGGGGCACCCCTTGCCAAGTGCCAGGGGGCTCAGCCTTTGCCCCATTGTACCTGGGTGCAATGGGGCAAGGGGGTCAGGGACCCTGGCAGGGCATAGGGGCAGGGTGGGCAGGGCTCTGCCCTGCCCTTTGGGGGGGGCATGCCAGGCTCTCCCTGTGCCCCCCTCCCGGCAGGAAGGTCAGTGGGGGAGTCCTGGAGAGCCCTAAGTCGACTTTAAGTCAACTTAGGGCTACTCCAGGTCTACACTGGCTTAAGTCTACTTTAGGAAGTCAATTTAAGCCTAAAGTCGAATTAAAAGGAGGTTTTATAAAGTCGACTTAATTGTCATTAAGTCGACTTTATTTTCCTTAAGTCGATTTAAGCAGCTTGCTTAAGTCGACTTAAGGAAAGTGTAGTGAAGACGCGGATTAAATTAAGTCATTTTAAGCAATCTTAAATCAACTTAATTTCTAAGTGTAGACGCACCCAATGATATTAACGAGATATCAGAGCTGTGAATAGGGCTTTGGACGTGGTTTTCCAGTTTGAGCATATCCCTTGGGAACTAAAGAGGAGAAATCTAAGTCCATGCTCACCCTTGCTCCAATATTTAATGAAAGCTAAGACCTTTTCCTAAAAGTGAATTTTGTCAAATAAAGTTAATCCTGTTCCATGCGCATGGATCGAAGGTACTGACCTGGATCTGATGCAACAAAGAGAGAAGGTTTGGAGAACTGTGAGAGCTGTGAATTGCTTTGGGACCATATGCTCCAGTATCCAGCTGGTTTTGTGGCTCAGGCTTATAGAGGACTTCTGGGAGTAGTCGGTTGCATTTGTCCTTATGAATATTCACCAGGCATGATGCCCTACACAAGAGAGTGCATCAGTTGCAAGAACAACCGAGGGTGGAGATGCACTTATGAAACAGCTAATCAATGTCTCAGTGTTAAGAAAAGGCTTTTACAGGAACAGTTTTCAATGGTTCAGCTCACCATTTTTGCCTGCAAAAAAAAAATGTATCTACAAAATTTTTGTTTGCAATTCACTGAATGCACAAATCTTAGGATTTATCAACTATCTAATTGCTGATATTAGATGTGTTCCTATTGAGATTTCCCACTGCAATTGCCTTGTGGGTTCTAAATTATGGATACATTTTTTGTGGGAGCAAATTGTGCCCAAGAGCAAGGAGACTTAAGCTGCTTAAGTCGACTTAAGGAAAGTGTAGTGTAGACGCAGGCTAAATTAAGTCGACTTAAGCAAGCTTAGGTTGACTTAATTTACCAGTGTAGACACAGCCCTGCAGGGGAGCCAGGCTGCAAACCAAGGGCAGACATTTGAACCAATATTTGCCTTTTGAAGATATTAATTGGGGGCTGCTCACAGTGATAAATGCCATACTCAACAGTTAGTTCTTGCAGAATTGTGCCAGCCCAAACACTTAGAAGAAATTCCCACTGTTTTTTTAATGGGAAGCTTTGCAGGATGTAACTCGTTCACTAGTGATTAAATTTCCATTAAGAAAATATCTAGCCTATCAGCAGCCAGCTCAGTATCCTGAAGTTCGTAATTCTGAGCAACTGCTCACTCCAGTATCACTCAGTGTTGTCAAGGCCTTTTAAAGTTTCTCCAACGGGGTTGGAACCTTTCTGGTTTCCCCCCAAAATAAGCTATTTATCAGTATTGCAAATCCCAAGCATTCGGAAATCATGAGTCAGGCCCCCAAAATCATTGTTTTTTTTTTTTAAATAACAATAATTTAGGTGTTCTTAATATTGGATTTCTGGTTTCTCGGATCAGGTTTTTAACTTTTATTCCATAACCACAACAATTAGAACCTTGCTTAATATTTTAAAAATGGAAGCTGAGATTCTCATAAAATCAGTGGCAGAACTAATCAGGGGCCAGAAGGGCAACTCCCAGTGGCCTGTAAGTGTGTAGGTGTCACTGAAGCCAATAACTGAAGGTAGCACCACTAATGACCCATCGCACTTCAACACCCCTCTCTACCATCCCCCAAATCCTGGCTCTGCTAGTGCTCAAAGTAACATAATGGTGGGAGCTGGCGCTTTTAGAAAAATATAAGAGTGTCAATGCAACCATGAGATTTAGCAATGCTGCAACATTGATGCTTCCAGCAATCTGGCAGCAAAAGTAAGGATTCTGTGATAAATGTTGACTTCACACTTTGTGGAGTCATGCTTTGGACTGGGCTTTCATGCTGCTTGCAGATGATTTTCAAAGGCTCATTTTGTGTTTAAAGGGCAGGCGGAAATATCATACAAGCTGCACACCAAGTGAAAAGAAGCCCTTTGTGGTGGGCTACAAAAAGGCCTTGACACCATTTAAACCCACCAGATCGGACTACGGTGATGAGGTCTTGTGCTGGTTTTCTGAACAGCACTGAATTTCATCCACAGAGATTTCTCAGTAACTTTCATTTGATTGAAACTTTGGAACCTTATAAAAATGTTGGTGCAACTGCAACATTTTCTAAAGCTGGGTTGGAATTGGATTAATTTTCCTCTTGGCTGTTTTTCACTTGAAATTGCTCTTTTCCCCAATTCTGATTGTGATTTTGTCCTTTTGCTTAATGCCTGGGCAGAGCACTGGAAAATATTGGTATATTTCTGCTACAAGTCTCCATTGGGAATGCCATACTTAGTTCCTCTGGCAGAGTACATAAGAGATACTCTCCATTTCTGATTTCTTTGGTTTGTTCTTTTGTGTTTGTTGATTCTTTTTTCTCTTCTGTATTTTCACGGCAGATCTGTCACCAATGTCTTCCATAAATTCCTGCTTTTGGATTCTCTCATAAATTTGATCTGCAGTATTGTTACGAGAACATTAATGCAATTTAAATTTTTGCCACGGATTCTCAGCTTCCCAGTTCATAAACCAGCTCAAACATGTCAAGGAAAATTTCCAAATAAAGTCACTATGTTAAAACACATTACCTGCTCCTTATAGACAGGCCTGCCAGAGAAAATGAATCATTGCTATCTATCAGAATAGTTGTGTTTTTTTCCGCAATGAGCCCAAGGTTAGTACACATTGGTACTGTATTAAACTCTCTCTTAGGCACCGAGACAGCTAAAGCTATCAGGGTGAAATGTGGTATAGTTTGATAAATTACAGAGGGCTATTCCTCCCCATTGTAACCTCCAAAGGAGGCTGAAAGAGGACTCTGGAATATGTTCATGTTCGCTGATAGTTTCTACTGACTGCATCTTCCAAGAGGGAAGGGGATTTGGTTCCATGGAGGGAGAGTGGCAATCCTTAACACCCCTGCAAGGCCTCGTATTTCCGGAGGAAAGAGCTCCAGCACGCAGGTGTCAGGCTTGCATTGCCTGCTGTTCTCTGCCCCCACAGTGAAAAACCCTTGTCCTTACCCACAGAGGAAGGACAGTGAATCCCAGAAGCTAATACTGCTCCTAACAACAGCTTCTGCTGTGTTTCCTAGTAGAAGACTCTCCAGTAGAAAAGGGTATGTTGACACTTTGAGACGGAGATGTATTTCCAGCTAGGATAGATGGATGTGTGCTAGTTGTGTTTGAGCTAGCACACCAAAAATGGAAGTGCAGCCATAACAGTGCAGTGGGCTAGCTGGTCAGAGCACAATCCCCTCCAAGGCCCTTGATGCTTACTTGGGGGCTAACCTATCTTGCAGCTCCCATCACTGTGACTACCTTCCCAGTTTTAACATGCGAGCTCAATCAGCGCACATTGCCCGTGTGACGTGTAATTTCTGAGCTGGAAAATTACAGCTGCAGCTCAACGTGTAACGTACCTACACAAGGGCTACTCCCTGACTCCACCTCATGCCATCCCAAGACTTGTTCCCTTTCCAGTCACAGAGAATCAGTCCTGATGGGCATCTGTCATTTCTTGGAAGGCTGGCAGAGGCCTTTAATAGAACCCCTCTAGGCAGTTACCATAAAGTCAGCCATGGTATGTCAAAGAATATCCACTAAATCAAGATGGAGCAACTACCTCATCCCCTCTAGAGTAGTGCAGTACATGGCTTTACAATGTGGACCGTCCCTGCCTAAGCTGTACCTGTTCTGTAAATCAGGCACTGACCCAGTATTATTGTAAAACACACAGTTAAATATATCAGTCTATAAGGCGCAAGTGAAGGACTAGAAGAATGATTGAGATGAATGAGCGCAGGCTCTGTTATTTGTATATTTGGGGCAATAAGATAGAGCACCGGTTGGCAAACTGTTAATTGCCCTATCACTCACCTTTATCATTGGCGTCAATATGGGGTTACTCACATGAGTGCCAGATTGGTTCCATAATTAAAGACAGTTTAGGTTTGACCTTATTGTCTTCTGTTAGCCTATTCACTCTGATTACTCTTCATGTTGTTGAGGATTGGAAGTACATTTTTAGGTCATGTATACGTGTGTTTGACTTTTGTGTTTATTGGAACAAAATTTACAGTGTTATTCCACGAGGCTCAAAAATCTACCTTTTGTGTCTCAAGACCTTCTGATATTCTATAGTCTTTACTCAGGGACATAGTCCCAGGGACATCAATTAGGCTATTACCATGAGGAAGGACAGAAGAACCAGACTTTTATTTGGGAGTATTCTTTTCCAGGTACAGATTGATTCATACTGTATATCTGAGGCTGGAAGTTAGTCATTTAAATGTGCAGCACACAGTACTTATTCCATAAGAATTGAAGAGGGTGAGGTTTTATTGTATTTCTTTTATTAATATTCTCCAATGTATAGTAGATTATATGAAGTTCTTCAAATCCTGGCTTAATATAAGGCTCAGAGTAATGTTTTTATCTTAGACAATGAATTTAAGTTAATCTAATTACTGTGCTGGTTGATCTAGGGAGCTTCAAAAATAAACACTGGCAAATATAGTCAGAGAAGGAAAGTAACAAAAGTTAATTTTGCTGTTAACAAATATCACTGTGATCAAAGATTTATAGAAGTCACTTTGAGACCATTGTATGCATTATTTCATGGTTTTAATAGTTTGGTTTCCTAGACAGTGTCTGTCTTCGTTGTACTGCCAAGAATTGATGGACAGTTTCCTTTATCTCATATAGCACTGTGCTGTTGGAGCAGGAGTCTGAGATCCGGCCCTGATCTCACTGTAAATTCCTAGGAAGTGTCTGTGGTGACAACCATGAAGTCATAAGCAACTACAGATTTTGTTTTGCACTCAAGAGGTTCCTTCTGCATCCATTGTCCGGCCAGGGGCTATCACAGGACTGGTCTCTGTCCTTCAGCATTGAGGATGATTGCCCAGGCAGGTGGCAGTTGTGACTGCCCCATACCCATCAGGAATTTTATTCAGAAAAACAGCCAGACAGCACCGCCTCTGCCAAAGGTCAAAGGCAAAGCATAGCCCTCCCTACTGTAGCAGCTGCTGTAATAATCAGAGGGGCTGAGAGGTTCCAGAACTCTTAGGCTATGTCTACACTTGTAAATTTAGGTCGTCTTTAGCTAAGTCGACTTAACTAAGTTGACTTAATTAAGTTGACTTAGCATGTCTACACCTAAATTTTAAGTCAATTTAGGGGGAACTTACAAAGTCAACCTAGAGTGTCCACACTGGATGCCTAGGTCAACTTGTAGGGGCTAGGTGGACCTGGGACAGGTCCATGGTGGCAGTAGGGGCACCCCTTGCCAAGTGCCAGGGGGCTCAGCCTTTGCCCCATTGTAC
>ML685788.1:10600206-11057422 GCA_007922175.1 Pelusios castaneus | reverse complement strand
GAACTAAAACGAGGTTTAATAAAATAGACTTAATTTTCATTAAGTCGACTTTATTTTCCTTAAGTCGACTTAAGCAACTTGCTTAAGTCGACTTAAGGAAACTGTAGTGTAGACGCGGGGTAAATTAAGTCGACATAAGCAAGCTTAAGTCAACTTAATTTACAAGTGTAGACACCCTTATAGTGCTCTTTCTACTTTGGACTCCTCTGATCTAACCCTTGTGTAGAAGATTAGCGTGCAGGATATATCACGCTCATGCTAAGAGCAATGATAAGGTCCTTGTTGTTTACTGAGACTAGAGCTCATTTGCGGTATTTGTGGAGCAGTTCAAAATACTCTTGTTTGTTTCTAGTATTCTTAGGAAGTCATTTAGGTTCTTGAATTACCAAAAGTTACAGTACAAACTGCAGCTTAAATAAATATCCTCAGATTTCAAGAGAAATCCCATCTTTTCATTAAATGTATCAAAATGTAGGCGACAAATCGAACACTAATAACATAAAATTACAGGTTCCAGAGGGGTAGCCATGTTAGTCTGTACACGGCAAAAACAATGAGAGTCCTGTGGCACTATAAAGACTAACAAATTTCTTTGGGCATAAGCTTTCATGGGCTGCAACCCACTTTGTCAGTACTTGTTCTCCCCATTGCAATGTTTCTCACCCATCCTTGCATGTGTATATATACCTCCTAACTGCAGTTTCCACTTCATGAATCTGTCGAAGTGGGTTGCTGCCCACAAAAGCTTATGCCCAAAGAAATGTGTTAGTCTTTAAGGTGCCACGGGACTCTCATTGTTTTTATTAAATTACAGGGGCTATAGGCAAGAAGGGGTTGGTTCTAAAATTCAATTTTTTTAAATTCATGTTTTAAGTTCTCTCTTTACAGATTATGAAAAGAACTATCATGAAGCTACTTACTGCTTTTATTTGAGGTATTTTTCTTCACAGGTGAATACTGTATAATTAGATAACCTGTGCAGCAACGGAGCCATAATTCTTGAAAAAGTTTGCAATATCTAGATGGATAAGTCTGTATCTTTAATGACAAATAAAATCAGACAGATTTTGCAGTGGTCAGAGTCTTAAGCAATTAATGTTAATCAATAGTAAATAAATATAGCTATGGAGAGGTGAATTTTCCCCACCAATCACTAACTTTATCTGCTTCACAGTACTATTTGTTTTTTTGGGTGCTGTGAGAACATCAGACAATCTCATTAAAGGTTTTGAGAACTACTGCATTTTAGAATAAGTAGCACTTCCTTGTCATATACTGTGGCACTTTTAAAGACTAACAGATTTCTGTTAGACAACAGAGTCCTGTGGCACTTTTAAAGACTAACAGATTTATTTATCGCATGCGATAAGTAAATCTGTTAGTCTTTAAAAGTGCCACAGTACTCTATTGTCTTTTTACAATAGACTAACATGGCTACCCCTTTGGAATTTGTCATATACTGTTAGCCTCGCTGTTCTCTTCACCTTTATTTTTGGATGATACCCTAATTCAAACTAACTAATTCGAACTAATTTTAGTTAATTTGAATTTTTGAACTAGCATGGCCCCACTAGAATGCTAGTTTGAACTAGCCATGGCCATGCAGGGCACTTGTTAATTCGAATTAGTCAATTTCAGGAAGGTCAATCTGCCGATTAGTTCGAACTAAGCAGTTAGCTCGAACTAATATGGCCACATTTGACTTAGTACAAATTAACGGATCGGATTAACCATTAATTTGAACTAAGCAATCAAATTTATTAGTTTGAATTAAGGAAGCCCTTAATTTGAACTAATGAAAGCCTAGTGTGGCCAGGGCTTAAATTAGTTCGAATTAAGCTTCCTTAATTTGAACTAACTTGCAAGTGTAGACATAGCCTATATGTATAACTTATTTATTTAGGTAGCAAGGAAAACATGAAGCCATAGATTCCAAGGTATAGCTGATGGAGGGAAATCTTATTACACTGCAGTTTGTTACAATAATTTGGAAATAGTGATTAAGTTGATGTAATGTTTGGATTTGTTAAAGGTAGATGGTTTCAGTTTTTGGGGTAGAAGAATGGATTTCTGTGTTTGCCTAACTCATGTATAACAGTAAAATCCAGATCTACATTTGGGATTTTGAAACTCCTTTACAATTAAGTACACATGTGTATGTGCATGTGCGGGGTGAACTAGCTTCTGTAACTGTAGACATAGCCCTGGAGAAAGTTGTTAGTTAGTTACCAGTTGATTATCATTATATCTTCCTTTAGGAGGATATCACACGAGGAACCTAAAATTGACTATATATTTAGCTGAGTTTGATCTGTGAAAGAAAAGTTTAAACCAGGATTTGATAATTTAGTTTATTCAGAGCAATATGTTAATAAGTTTACACACCGCCTAATGTTAATTGGATTATTCTGAAATAGAAACACATTTCTAACAGTTGGCACACTTTTGTCAGTATATGAACAACAATGTTTATCTCCTTGCTTGTTTCCTGATCTCACTCTGAATAACTGAAACATTTTAGTACTAGAAACTCAGTACTTCATCTCAGGTCTAATTTAACACATTTAGTTTTATTTTTAGACAGGAATGCAGCGATATATCAAAATAATGAGACTTGTGACCCCCATATCTGCTTCTTCTTGTACTACTGAGAGTATTGCTACTGAGAAAACCTTGCCCTTTTTTTAAGATGCCTTAATGTTTCCCATTTTGGATGCTCTGTTGGGTAAAGATCCTGAATCAGCTAATTTATCATTTATATTCTGCAAAATGCAGAGCAAGCTCAGAGTCTCCTGATGTCAGTGGAAGCTGAGGACACTCAGTATCCATAGAACTACTTAGAAGTATTCAGAGCGCCTGCACCCTATTTATCATATGACATGTTTGCTGTTTCAGACGGCAATCCCAAGTGATTGAACTACCAACAGAGACAGCATATTTGCAGGATCTATTCTATTCAGCAAAGCTGTGCAAAATGCCATCAGGAAATTCATTTGCTTTGGGATATCACTGAAAACTCAGGACTCAACACAACTTCACCAAGAAGATTCAGTGGTTTTTGAGCAATTGCCATATGGAATTGGGGCTCCATCTATATTTGGATCTGCTCACTGTCCAGACTTGAGAGCATTAATTCTGCATACTAGATGTAGAAACCAAAAAGAAAAAAACCCTATATTATTTAGTCTTAAAATTAACTTCCTTGCAAAGATTTTTGTAGGATTGTTGGTGCTTTGGCAGTTTGATATAGTTTTGGCTCCAGGCCAGGTCAATTTGTCAGTTCTTTGCTGGGTTTTGTTTTGAGGTTGCAAAACTCAGCAGCTGGAAATCCACACAAAACAAAATACTAACAAAAGATTCACACTCTAGCAAATGAAAACCAAGCCTTCTCTGCACAATTAGGATCCAGATCCAAGCTGCTTCACAGTTCAGGGATATTTGGATCTGGTTGTTTTGTTCTATTCTAATCTATGGGTGCATCTACACTTGTAAATTAAGTCGACTTAAACTTGCTTAAGTCGACTTAATTTACTCTGCGTCTACACTACACTTTCCTTAAGTCAACTTAAGCAAGCTGCTTAAGTCGCCTTAAGGAAAAGTTAAGTCGACGTTATAAAACCTCGTTTTAAGTCGACTTTTGGCTTAAGTCAACTTTAGAAAGTCGACTTAAGTCAGTGTAGACATGGAGTAGCCCTAAGTCGACTCTAAGTTGACTTAGGGGGCTCCAGGACTTCCCCACTGCCCTCCCTGCCAGGGGGGCTGGCACAGGGAGAGCCAGGCATGCCCCCCTACAGGGCAGGGCAGAGCCCTACCCACCCTGCCCCTATGCCCTGCCAGGGTCACTGTCCCCCTTTGCCCCATTGTACCCAGGTACAATGGGGCAAAGGCTGAGCCCCCTGGCACTTGGCAAGGGGTGCCCCCCCTGCCACCATGAACCTGTCCCAGGTCCACCTAGCCCCTACAAGTTGACCTAGGCATCCAGTGTGGACACTCTAGGTCAACTTTGTAGGGTCCCCCCAAAGTCGACTTAAAATGTAAGTGTACACATGCTAAGTCAACTTAACAAAGTCGACTTCTTTGTTAAGTTGACTTAGCTAAGTCGACTTAAATTAACAATTGTAGACAGCCTATTTTATTTGGAGTCTTATTCAATGCACATCACCATGTGCACCATGCGACTCTGAGAATCTTCAAAAGACCTGTTGTTCAGATGGTTATGGAGACGAGGCTTATATGTGGTGTGCTGAGCAGCACCTGCACTTCTCCAAAGCTCAGAGATATTGGGATGCAAGATTTTGTTTCAGGCCCTATTTCTACTGGAAATCAAAACAACTGAGGTTAGTTCTACCCAGTGTGCCTCTCTGTTCAGAGGAACTGTAATGATTTATAAATAGCCTCAGGGCAACTTTACGTAGTCAATTTTTCCATTCTCCAGCTGTACCTTACCCTTGACATGCTCTGAAATATCTGTCACTTTTCAAGTTATGTTAAAGATTTCCAGCACTTTATTTAAACTTTCTTCTGCACCTAACAGCGCTCTCTGAAACCCTGTATTGTTAGTTTCCAAGTAGCTTACCTGACAAGTACTACAGCTGAAATGCTTGTACCTCTAGGTGATAACTGTCAGGTCATACCCACAAACAGTGGTGAATTGCAAGTTTTTGTAACCCTGCTAAAAGGGCTGTTGACCTGGATGCAGAACAGGCAGAAACAGCCACTTCTGTCACAGCTAACTAACAAGGGTGAACTCTTTACACCATAATGACACCTACAGAGCAGCTACATTAAATATTTTTTTACCCTGTAATTGCTGTCTTCCTAGTAATGAACTGCATATAGTATGACAAACAAGGAGTCCTGTGGCACTTTTAAAGACTGACACATTTATTTGATGCATAAGTGTTTGGAGGCATAATCCCACTTCCTCAGAGATATGAAATGGAAACTGCGGTATGTTAGGTTTACATATACATGCAAAGAAGGGTGAGTCACAAGGTCAATTCAAACAGTTCTAGAGGGGTAGTCTGTTAGTCTATTTCAGCAAACCAAACAAGTTGTTTTATTTCAAATAGTGTGGATTTGGACCTTTAACAACAATAGATCAGACAGTGAGAATGTTTAAATAGGGGAAATCACCTTTTGCAATGAGACAGCCCTTCAAAGTCCCTATCCAGACCCACTGTGAAGGTGTCTAGTTTGCATATGAATTCCAGCTTTGCAGATTCACGCTGAAGTCTGTTTTTGAAGTTTTGTTGCTGAAGTACTGTAATTTTCATGTCTGTTACAGAAAGTCCAGAGGGATTGAAGTGATTTCCTACTGGTTTTTGAATGTTCCTGTTCCTGATGTCTGATTTGTGTCCATTTAGCCTTTTGCACAACAATAGTCCAGTTTGGCCAATGTATGTGGCAGAGAGGCATTGTTGGCACATAATGGCATGTGTCAAATTGGTAGATGTGCAAGTGAATGAGCCCTTGATTTGGTTAGGTCCTATGACGGTGTCACTTGAGTAGATATGCAGGCAGAGTTGGCAACAGGTTTGTTGCAGGGATAGGTACCTGGCTTAGTGTTTCTGTTGTATGGTGTGTAGTTGCTGATACTATAGGAACACACATGGTTATTACCTCCGGGCAGTAATTATTCAGACAACATTTTGGTCTTCAGTGGCATGTGCCATAGGAAATATTTGATTCAGGGATTATGGACAGCCCATACTTTTTGTGCGTCAAGTATTGTTTTTCCCAGAGTTAGATCACTGTAAAATCAGGAGCCTTTGCAGCTTTTGGCCCCTTCCCAGCTCCTCTGCCTCCCCTTCTCCCGCGGCCCCTTCCCTGCTCCTCTGTCCCCCCCCCCCCATGGCCCCTTCTCAGCCCCCCTTACCTGGCTGGAGATCCAGAGCTGCAGCAGAGGCCAGCAGAGCCACTCCTGGGCCTGGCCCCTTCTGCCCTGAGCACGCTCTGCTTGAGCATGCTTAGAGCGGGAGGTTTGAAACTCCCCAGCCTGGCCACAGCAGGACAGGGCGGAACAAGTGTTCCACCTGAGTCTGCCACTTTGCTGGGCCCCCTGGGCAGAACACACCAGAACGCAGCACTCCGCCCCGGTTTTGGCTGTGATCCACGGATTAGCTGAACCCAGCTTTTCAGGCATATTTTGGACCCTAAAATTCTCAGTTTATACATGAGCATATACAGTAGCTTCATATAAAAACTGAAATTTTAATCATAAGTAAAAAACTGGACAAAATCACATATTTTTAAAATGCCTGCTGGATGGAGGACATGAAGGTAAAAAGGAGGACATGTCCTCCTTTTGCCAGACGTCCGGTAACCCTACCCTCACTGCTTTTTTACTAGAAAACAAAAACAAACAAAAAAGGGAAATCTAAATGTATTCAGCAAAGCTTGTAAGTTCCTTGAACTGGATCAAATCTGTATTGAGAACAACTAAACTGAACTTTCATAGGTTAGGCATTATTTAGATTAACTTTCACTTAAAGAGCATTCTGAGAATCCTTACAGAAAAAAATCAGATGCTCATAATTTTAAAACTATTGACATTTTTTCTTCAAACATAGTTGATTTTTTTTAAAGTCTCCATGGTCTCTAAATAATTAACAGGGTTAAAATTTCTAGTTTGGGGCATTTTTTTAATTCTGAGGACAATATTTTGATTGGAAGAAGAGAAAATGAAGGTGGGATTGGCTTTTTTTATTCCCAATAAAACAAAACTAGCTGAATCATTTTGCAAAAGAAAGTCACCTTTTTGCACAGTCCAAGCACTAAAAGTTAATTCCAAATTGAACTTATCTGACTACATTGAGAGAATGAAAGAAAAAAAAGCTTAAATCAAATTTACTTTGATGGATGCTACTTGGGCTGCTCTAAGGTTAGATGAAATTAAAATAGATTTCCCACGGTAAGTAACAGAGCAGTTTACTACCACATAGAGAATCCAAGATACTTTGTCCTTCTCTCTTTCACTTTCAGGAGCTGGAAGTACCATGAAAAGAAAAAAATTTAGGACATGTTTAACATATAAAGGGTTGCTTCCTATAGTCAAAATATCACAGCTGAAATTATTAATATTTTCACTTGTTTTAGGTTTACTCAGAAGTAGCAAAATAGAAGTAGACTTTTAAAAATAATTGCTGTCTGTATATACCAGTGTATCCCATCTTCAAAGCGTCTGACAAAGTGGGATTTTCTCCCACGAAAGCTCATGTGATAAATAAATCTGTTAGTCTTTAAAAGTGCCACAGGACTCTGTTGTTTTTCTACAATAGACTAACACGGCTACCCCTTTGGAAATCATATAACATGGTTATTCTTTAGAAGATTCAGCTCTTTCCTGAATTCTTAATTAAGTGGTAAGCCTCCCCGTTTTAAATTTCTAAGCAAGAAATTAAAAGTAAAATCCTACACCACTTGAGAATATGGACTGTTAAAGAATAAACTTCTGATTGTTAATGAGACAGCGAGAAATTGCTTAATTCTCCTTATTTCTGAATAATAAATTCCAGTTTAATATAATGCTGAATTTCATTGCCATCCAATATTTCATATAGACTAGTTTTGTAATTGTTTTCTTTTATCTATGTGACTAATGAAAAGTACATAACAGACCCTGCTAAGAAGCAAATGAGAGTAATAGGAGTTTTCACATGTCAAGAGTTTTATGCCTTAAATGTGGGATTTAATTAGTGTTTGGTCCCATGGAAATTTATCGTGGCCCTTGTCATATACCATACATTTAATTAAAATAATATATATTGCTTCCGAGTTGTAAAATTATTTTTAAATGACAATAATTTCTTCTGGGGCCTAATTTAGGTTGTGAATTAGTTAAGATCTTGAGATAAGAAATAAGGTCTTGTGGGACAGTGGTCAGTGCTCATTCTTGCAAGATTACAAACACAAATTAAAACCTCTCCTGGAATTAGGATTTTTCATATTTATAATTGATGTACTAATGTTGAAAACAGAAACATATTCCCCTGTGTTTTGTGACTCTTCCCTGCAACACACACCAGATAGTTGTTCCAATTAGAGCCACAGAATTTTTCGCAGTTTCATAAATACCAGACTAACATACTAATGTATCCATTACCTTTATCTTCTAGTGTAGTTAAAAGTGAAGCTCTCTGTTGAAAGAGACAGTGATTGGAATGACTTATGCTGACCGGTTCCAATTTTCTCCCCTTGTAAACTCTATTTAGTGTTACAAAAACAATTCAAAGGCAGATTGTAGGTGCCACACATCTCCTCTGACCTTTAAATCAAATTTAGTATTTCACTCTGTTGTATGCCACCAAGCAAAACTTGACAGCTTAATAAAGTGGAAATTTTAGGCAATAAATCTAAGAATTCTTCATCATTCATGAGAAAAGATACCAAAGCTTTTGCCTTGTGTAGAATATCTTCCGAAAAGAAGCTTATGAAATTTTGGTAATAAGAACTTATGTTGTCAGAAGTGAATGCTGCACTAATGAAAAAAAATTAACAAGGAGCAGCCTTCCGTCTTCACTTTAACCATAGCATAGACAGAATAATGTGCTGCAGCCATCTTAAATGGGATCAATTAGCAGAAAGCAGACACTGTATTATTGGTGATGAGTATGGAATTGCAACATGTGTGAATGCTGGAAAACAAAACCCTTCCATGATGCTGAACTAATCAGTGTGTTTCTGCTCGGTCATCTACCTGAGAACAGTCACACAAGTTGGATGAAGTGTTTGTTCCCCAATTTTGTGTGAAATTGTGCTGCTTTTGCCTAGATTGACAGTAAGAACTTGTCGCTATCCCTGCCAGGTGTAGATATTTATGAATAGCACAGCTGCAAATTTTCTCCTGCAATGGTATTTTTGCAGGAAGTTTTTGATAATTATCTACAGTAAAGGGTAAAGACAGTGTATAGAAGGGTGGAAGTAATGGAAATCAAGTAACACAGCACTGAAAATTGAAGATAGAGCATGAAACAGTTAAAACGGTTTCTACTGCAGCACATCAAGAAAGGAAGAAAATGATAGCATTCCAGATAAGAGGTTTGGTCATACAAAGGTTACTGGACAACAGGAGGCTAGGGTCTCATTCAGAAAGCATGTAACCAAATACTTAAGTTTAAGTGCCTGTGTAAGTGCCTTGCGGAACCAGGACCTCAATGCTGATGTATAATAAAATAACCTTCACTTTCACTGAACCACACATGTTGTAATCCACAGAGATTTGGGAGCGTGGGAGGAGAGTTGAGGGTTACCTACCTCTTAGCAATGATTTAGCTTTTACTGTAGTGTGATCATATTACTAGGATTCCATTGTGTTTATAAAATATGTGGTATTATATTTATTAGTCCACTCTGCAAATGTCAGCTTCCATCATGCATTCCCATAAGAACCATGGCACTTTTTTCTGGGCCTTAACAATGGTTGGATAGTCCTCCTTCAACTATTCTCTAAAGCCCCTGCCTTGTCCTCCTTCAAGTCTTCCTTCAACCCTCACTTCTACATGATGTAAACTGCAAAAATACATTTGGTAGATTTCTAGTAGACAGTAGCATATGACCAGCAGCGTCACCTAACTCTGCATCTGCCCTGTGTGTCTAAATGTGGGAGACTGGCTGATGAAACTTTGCCTTCCTTTGGAATGTATGCAGCTGCAATTAAAAGCTGCTAAATGTCAGTGGATGGGAGATACCTGAGCTTCACCCCACTGGAGAGGGTGAATAATATGTTTAATGGAATTGTCAGAGTTTGTCATAACCCTTTGTTAAAATTCTCCCACTCAGCTAAAAGAGGCTTGGCGTTATTTCTGTGGTTCTGCTCTCTGACACTGCTCATTTATTCCCGTCTTACTTTATATATTCCTGAGGCCCGTTGAAATTGTGATCAAAAGCAATCATTTGGGTGCCAAGTATTTCAAAAATACTTATGGGTGGGAGAAGATATTCCTAATCTCCTTGACAAGAAATTCAGTTCCAGTTAGATGGGGTGAACACCGCATTAGTAATTAATCTAAACAGTACAATTTTCAGAAACAGGTTTTAAAAGCTTGCAGGAAATGCATATGTCTATATATTTGTTTGCCCAGCGGTTTTGCCCTGAGAAATCAACTTTGCTTACATGGGAAAATAAAAAAATCAGTTCTCCGTTCCCTCACTCATGGGACATGCCAGAGGGGTAGCTGTGTTAGTTTATTTCAGCAAAAGAAACATGGTGTCCTGTGGCACTTTTAAAGACTAACAAATTTATTTATCACATGAGCTTTCACGGGTAAAATCCCATTTCATCAGGCACATGAAATGGAAACTACGGGATGTCAGATAAATGCAGTAAGTCACAAGGTCAGTTCAGACTTTTTCAGCAAACCAAGCAAGTTGTTTTGATTCTCCATGGGAAAGTTCCCACTGATTTCAGTGGATTTTGGAGCTGGCCTTGAGACACTCTTATTAAAAGAGTGGCATTATCAGTTAATTACGCTCTATTTAAGTTCTTAAAAACAGGGCATAAATGGTGCATACGACTTTTTGCAGGATCTTCGACCCAAACCGAATTTCATCCTGTAGCACAGAGAACACAAGCTGCCTCTTTGTCTGCTAAATTTCTTTTTCAATAAATCACTGGGTACCTGTATAATACTGGTAATATAACTTAGCACAGAGCCTGGAAAATATACCTATTCCTTCCCCTACGTGAGAATAAAAACCAGGCTTCATCACAATATATATTCTCTATAAATGCCTGGACTTAGCTAAAGCATTAATCTTGTAGTGGGGATGGAAGACCATTACCCAGTCGTATGAATCACTTCCATTGACATTATCTGATAAAAATGGTAAAAGGATTGGAATTTGCTTTTTATCTGTTTAATACAAGTGAGAATTCAGATGGAGACCATTGTCTCTGTGTTCATTTATTGTCTATTCTTAGCCCTAGAAAAAATCCATAACGTCTATGAAAATATATGTAATTGCATTTAATTTTCTTTTTGCTCAATGCATGTAAGATGGGGAATTACATTAGAGAACAGAACCTTCAGAATTGGGAGGGAAGCCAAGACTGCAGCGAGAAGCAGAATGAGCCACTCATTGTGACTGTATCAGCTCTTACATTTTTTTTCCCCTTTTAAAGGTGGAAGGAAAAGTGAATTAAGGTCTTAGTACAGTGGAAGATAAAGCGCTTGGCTCAACATCTGCTTAAGTCAGTGCAGGGGCTTTCACTATCTGCATTGGGTTTTGGAACAGGCCCACATGACACTGGGTAAAATCAGGCATACCGGGGGCACGTTTTTAGGCAGTGAGCTCCCGCATGTAATTCTGCACATTTACTTTTCCCCACAGAGTTAGCATGGATCCAGTTGCCAACAGCGATTGCCAACCCCAAGCATTCTATGGGTAAGATTCACATTTAAGCACCAAAGTCCCATTGATTCCAATAGGAGTGGGGGGGGGGGTGCACACCACTGCAATCAATTGTGAATTTAGTGCCTAAATAACTTTGTAACACCCAATTTACAAATATGCATCCATAACTGATAGCCTGAGAGTGAGCACCCCCAGTTTGCTCATGAAAACCACATGTTGTGGGCAGAAAAGTTTGCACACTTTTAAGGGCACAATCAAGAGGGTACTTGGCCCTGCCATGAGTTCAGGGGACTGGACTCGATGGCCTCTCATGGTCCCTTCCAATTTTGATGATTCTATAATTCCATGGGAGAAAGGCACAGTGGAAAATTTGAACAGACCATTTTAGACTTTTGTTAGTATTGTTCTGCAAAACCAGAGTTCTAACTGAGACAGAATCAGACTTTTTTGAACACTCTACTAATATGATAGTAACGACTGAAATAATTAACAGCGTCCTCTATAAATGACCAAACACGTGGTCTATCGCTATAACATCAATTTCTAAGCCACTGCCACCTATACGTAAGTGCACTTTTCTTGAATGCCTGCTAACTGAAATTGTATCAAGATTTTGCATGGGGCGTGGTATCTTATTTGGAAATTAATTTGTTTTATTTGTGTCCATCACATGCTCTTTCATTTGTGGATTTGATTAGTAAGGAATTTAGTATACAAATGATAAAACAGGAAGGCATAGCGGTAAGAAAAAAAAGAGAGGTAAGGTCACCAACTAATGTAAACAAGCGTAGCTCCATGGAGGTAACTGAGCCATATCAATTCACACTAATTGAGGATCTGGACCATTAAAATATTCAGGTTTCACGTTTGGCAATATTAAGGCAAAAGTCACAGTTATAGGGTGATTTTTTTTCAGGAGTATCTAATTTAGTAACTTAAGTACCATTGAAAGTCAATAGAATTTAGATTCCCCAGTTATTTAGGAGTTTTGGAAAATTTAATCCACCTGCTCTGCAGGATTTTGACATTTTGTTTCCTATATTTATTTATTTATTTGAAGATGTTTCCTGGTGCACGAAATTAACTTTTTTTCCCATTTTTAATGTAGGGAATGCAAATCCTCAGGCAGTATTGTTCTGATCAGTACCAAATAATGCGACTAGGAGAAAGGGGCTTAAGTTCTTTCTCATAAAGACATTACTCATAAAACAATAACAGATGAATATGCTCCCAGAGTAAACATATATTATTTCACAGTGGTCCTATATTTAAATATGAAATGAATTGACATTTTCTTGTGTCAGCTAATGAAGCTGCTGGGAAAAATCTGAGGATGAAAAATAGACAATTAGATAGTTTCTTTGGAAACAAAGAAAGGATTTGCATATTGCTTCATAATGATGAGTTTGCAGTTCTCTTTATCCAGGGTATACGCAAAGTGCAAATGTAAATCTGCAATGTGTCTGGCATCCAGAATGCTTCAGGTTATTTGGATGAGTTCTTTATGTTACTGCTGTCATCTCTTAAGACAGATGCCCCAGGCAGGGAAACACTGAAAAGTAACAAATAACTATTTCCTTTCATGTTGCCACAAATGCAATTCTGTTAAATATTTAGTTTGCAAAAAGGGAACATAAAACAGATACAGTGGGCACTGTCAAAAGCTCAGCATACATTGCCCTGGGCACCCATGGTAAAAAAATAGTACATCCCTACACTTAGAACAAGAGATGCTGCAATTTATGACTTTACAATGGCTCTCATTCAGCATAGACTGGTCTAAAATTGAACATAGGAAATGCCATTCTGGAGCCGACCAATGGCCTGTCTGATCTGGTGTTCTGTCTCTGGCCACATGATCCTGGCCTTAAATGAAATTGTGATGCTGTGCGAGGCCAGATGAATTGTAATTTGCAGTCATTGTCCTAGCAAAGCAGGATGTGAGAAAATCAGCAAAAAATAAGATTGGATTTTTATTCCTTATTTGTAATAGATTAGTGCTTAGAGGATCAGCATTCATTTGTGCTATATGTCACAGTTCATGGCAACTGCACCTGTGTTCCTCCTCTGTGCTGCAGTAAGCTCACCCGCTCTAGGCACCCATATCCACCATTTCTCTTGGGTGAAGACCTCCATCTCTCTCTCTCTCTCTTCTGACTGGGGATTTCCCTGCCTACACTATGAGCTCCCCAGCAAGTCAGACTGCCTAAACAGACCTGCTTTATTTTCTTTCCAGGCATTGTAAACAATGTAACTGCCCACAGCTGAGTTAATACAAAGCTCTTCGTAAGCAAGCACGTCTATAAGATAAAAGCATTACAAAGAAAACGTATTAAAACAAGCAAAGAACCTACATGCATTCTGATAAGCTTTCCAGCGATTGCCTCAACTCCAACAAGCACTCTGTCCTTCAAACCCCACAACTCTGTGACTCCTTTTTGGGGGCCTTTGATCTTGGGACCTAGGAACAGGTAATTGCCCTCTCCTCAGGACTTAGCTTCAATTGTCTGTGTTTCTGAAAAACTGGAGTTGAGGGAGAGGTTGGGCATGTCCCAAAAAATTCCACCTCACAAGTGTTGTCCCAATAGTTCATTCTTGTCTACAACATTGTTTAATATAACCCATTATCATCCAGGTTCACAACCCTACCAAACCTTTGCATTTTTATACAATGGATACCAAAAACACTGAATGAAGTTTAAGTAAGATCTCCTCCCAAAGATATTGCAGGAACTTACAACACCAGTCTGTACAGACATACACCAAGAGACATTCCTTACTGTGAAAAACTTAGCCTAAAACAGAGAAAGGGTAGAAGGGGGAAATGAGACAAAGAAATGGAGTGATTTGCCTGCAGGGGCACAGTTGGAAACCAAACCTACCTCCTGAGTCCTAAGAGATGTCCATACTGCAGTCAGGGGTGTGAGTGCAGCACAAATGGAATATCTGAGCTAGATTTCTTCTAGCTAGCTCACATCACAATAGCAGTGAAACCATGGAAGCACGGAGTGCAAGCCCACCGGAGACCCTGTGTATGTACTTGAGTAGCTTGCTTTGTGTGGGCTCCCAGGCTGCAACAGTCACACCTCTGACTGCAATGTAGGTGCACTCCTAGCCCTAGTGCCTATCCACCGAATCATACTGCTCCTGCTATTTCCAAGGATATACTGACATACTTGGGCCATAAGTATAAGAAGCTACTGGACAGTAGAGCCATGGTCGTGTTACTATTTCACCGTACTTCTCATACAGCTGAATAGTTGATAGAAATTGTTTCCTCACCTTGTCCTGCTAAACTATCTCTGATTGCTATGGATATGGGCCCTGAAAGAGATACGTACACAGACCTACAGATCTTCGCTCCATTGGTGTCCACCATTAGCTGCTGATTTATACCACTCTAAGCAAGAGGAGGATCAAACCAATTTTATATAACTTTAGGGCAGATTTGCAAAAGGGTTCAGCATCTAACTACCCTTTTGAAACTCTGCTGGTGTCATTTTAAGTGCCTAAGTGTGAACTGATCTCTTTTGAAAATATGGTCCTTAAATGCTTGTTTTTTATAAATCAAGTCAAATGTCCTTACTCAGGCAAATTTCATCTAGCCTGAGTCAGAAAGAGGACAACAGGACAGAGGGCCAGGTTTTCAAAGATATTTAGGCACCTAAAGATACAGATAGGCACCTATTGGGATTTCCAGAGTACCTAAAATACTTATGTGTGTAATATCCATTGAAATCAATGGGAGTTAGGCACCTAATGTTCTTAAATCCCAATAGTCAATCTGCATCTTTAGGTGCCTACGTACCTTGACAAATCTGGCTCTAAATCCCAGAGTAAACAGGAAACATTACAAAAACATAAACCCACCAATATTTTGAACACACGCAAATACCTTGACGTTGGATGCAAATCACTTACACAGAACACACCACGTTAATTATAACTAGTTTTTAACTACACATACGCAATAAGCATTTCACAGATGCAGAATATAATTAGATGTGTGCCAGGTGGCTGATACATACTACCCACCTCTTATTCTCATTGCACAGCAGGAAAACACCAGAGATATACATGGGCCTTTGCAATGCACCCTGTCTTCCCAAAGATATTAAGTGTGAATTTTCAAAGAAGAACTATGCAGAGAATAGGAATTTATGCAAAGTTAGTCTAAGCAAATTTCAAATGTTTGTTTTGGGCAGTTTTGTGCCTAATGCATTGAGCTTACAGCTAATCAAATAGCATTTGAAGAATACTAAATTCAGCAAGTATTTGTCTGGTTTGTTTCATTGTGGCTTTTTGTTTGTGTGATTCTGTTTGTTTTGGTTGGTTGGTTGGTTTTCTGTACTACCTTCTTGTTTTCTTTATTTTTTCCCAAATATATTGAGTAGCAAATTGAGTATTACAATTGGCATTTTGAGCTATGCTAGAATTTAAGCTTTGTTGCTGATCACCTAGATCTGATTGATCCTAATCCAATGCCCACTGAATTCCACAGATGTGTTTCCATTAATTTCAATGAGTATTGAATCAGGCCATTGGCTTTATTCCTGCTCCCTCCTTGGATTATTGAAGTTTTATGAAGAGAATGGGTCACTTATATGTACTACATGTGAAATACATTTTTTCACTTGAATCACTCAGAGTACCACACAAGTTTTGTATATTCACAAATAGGTGCAAGCCAATGAGTAATCAGATAATTTTGCATGCAAAATTATCTGATTTGTGGGTATCACGGGCATTAAGTCCCTGAGTTTTATGAACAAAAAATCAGTTCCTAATTTATTTCCCCAGGTCACATAAACAGCATGTGGCAGAGCCACAAAGAGAAATGAGTCTAGTATGGCAATTGATTGATCTTTGACTCCTCATGGTAGATATTCTGATGGGATGATTGATGGGGTGGATTCTGAGTTATTACAAAGAATTCTTTCTTGGGTGTCTGGCTGATGAGACTTGCCCACATGCTCAGGGTTTCACTGATCGCCATATTTGGGGGTGGGAAGGAATTTTCCCCAAGGGCAGATTGGCAAAGGCTCTGGGTTTTTTGGTTTTGTTTTTTTTTTGGGGGGGGTGTGGGAGGGTTTGCCTTCCTCTGTAGCATGGGGTATGACTCAAATTCTGGTGGGATTCTCTGTATCTTGAAGTCTTTAAACCATGATTTGAGGCTTTTAATAACTCAGTCCTAGGTTAGAGGTTTATTACAGGAGTGGGTGGGTGAGGTTCTGTGGCCTGCACTGTGCAGGAGGACAGACTAAATGATCCTATTGGTCCCTTCTGACCTTAGAGTCTCTGCATCTATGAGCAGAGCATCTCACTCCTATGAACAAAACACCAGCTCAGTCTTCCTTCCTGGACATGGAAAGGCCACAACTGCTTTCAACCAGGCCACTAGACTGCTCAGAATTAGAACTATCTGTCAAGAGGTGTGGAGCTAATAATCACTTGTCTTTTTCATCTGTTGCCAGCTTTGCAGGGAGATCTGCCCTTGTCTCTTGAACTGACTTCAGGCTCTGTGGAGGCTATGATCTTTATCAAATGTGTTGCCAGCTCTGCAGAGAATAGGCTTCTTGCCTGCGTCCAACTGTGCCTGTTGGCCTGAAAATCTCTGTCCTTGGGAAATTGCATACACATCAAAAGAGTCAACCAGGGAGCTGGGGTATAAGATTGGAATGTATTTGCATTCAAAATTTAAACTGAAAAGAATATGCATATCATATGGTCCCATCTCTGTGTAGTGGACCATGGAGCCCTGTGGATGTGTGCACAGCTGAAGATCCCTAACACTGACAAGTCAGGTAGTTCAGGCCAGCTGTCTCTATCAGCCATAGAAGAGAAGTTCTCCAGCTTCAGAAACAGTTCTTTGTAGGACATGATCTCTGCAAGACCTTCTTTAACTTTTGGCAAACATTCAGAGTATTTCTGACTATACGAGAGTTATTTCTGCACCTAGAGCATCAGAACAACCCACCTTTAACAACAAAAACCACTGCATATAGATTTCCCAACAAGTGTCCAAAAAAGGGGGAGGGAGGAGGATTAATATAGAGTATCTTGTTCGAAAATGTGGGCTATAGTTTTGTGGAAGTTTTTGCTAAAGGCTTGTTTTGCTCTCACAAAGGCTGTTCGAAGAGGAATTGGAGAGCTCATTCTGCCAAATTTAGAACAAAGTCATAAACGTTGAGCTTTATAACTATTACACATTCCTTTATGGTATAGTATACCTTGAAATGTAAGAATTCTTCTGGCAGAGTAGAGCGACGCAATATATATTCTCTGGGGAATTTTCTTTCATAATTTCTTGGTTTTTTCCCTTAATATAAAACATCAGATTGAAACTATGATGTTGCTCTTCATAAATGGAAAGATATATACCTTGTGTTCTAATTTGAGAACAGATCTGAAAGAGTTGTTGAATATTCTTTTTTCTGTCTTATTTCCCTGGTTACCCAAGAAGTCAAGCAACAATTCTTTGTAAACCAGTATCCTCACTGTTTGCTCAGAGCAGGTCTTGAGTTTCTATGGCTCTTATAGGATGGAATATAACTGCTTTGTTTTCAAATGGATTGTAAGAACCATATTCTCCTTCTAATGCACCTATGTGGCTCACCGAGAGCAGAATTTATCCCTCACAGTTTAAAGCAAAAGAAAAGGATGCATAACAAAGAAAATTTATTTGTAAGATAAAAGGAACAAAATGCAAGAGCGGGTAGCTCATTCTTTTAAAAATTTTGTTAGGAAGCAAATGAATTATGCTTTGCTGTTTAATCAGTACAAAAAGTCCAAGTGTTTTTACAGTTGAAATGAATCTTTTCACTTGCTAATCAAGCCATTAAAGAGGTGTTTTCTTTTATTCTTTTCACTGGTCCTTTGTCTTCCTTCATCCTATGGCACTGACCCTGAATATTGCTGGGTTCAATTTCAGATGAATAGCTTTATTCAACAAACAAAAAAATATCAATTTCTGTTAATGTGAAACTATTTGCAAATTTGACATATAATTTTGAGAATTCACAAAACTATCACAGGGGGAACAGGATGTGAGGTGATGGTTTCCTTTGCTTCTCATTTACTAACTTTAGTCCAGCACTTAAGGAGTTCATCTGGGATATAGGAGACTGACATTAGAATTATTATTCAAAAACAAAACAGACTCTTTCAATTCATAAAAAAATATAACTTTCTTTCAACTCAAACTCATTTTTTTCCAGTTTTTCAGAACTGCTACTAAAGCAAAAAAGTAAATTCATTTAGCTATATACCTGAATGCTAGTAGATTAAGGGCAAGTCTACACTGCCTGCTTTTTTTGGTGGCAGTCAAATGGAGATACACAAGTTACCTAAAATAACTTGCATATATATATTCAGCTTCTCTACTCCCTGCATGGATACTGCACTGGTTCGAAGGGAGGGGCCTCCCTTCAAACCAGCATTAATCAATTGCGGAGGTGGTGCAGAAGTGACTTCCTGATTGGCTGAGCAGGTCTTCACAGACCCAATCAATCAATCAATAATTGGTTTCAAATTACAGCTGGGGAGGTCAAGGTTGGATATTAGGAAAAACTTTCTCACTAGGAGGGTGGTGAAGCATTGGAATGGGCTATCTAGGGAGGTGGTAGAATCTTCATCTTTGGAGATTTTTAAGGCTCGGTTAGACAAAACCCTGGCTGGGATAATTTAGGGGGAGTGGTCCTGCTTTTTAGCAGGGAGTTGGACTAGATGACCTCGTGAGGTCCCTTCCAACCCTATTATTCTATGATTCTAATCATGAAGTTTGAACTGACAGCGGCAAATTTGCTGCTCTCAATGAAGACTGGCCCTAAATAAAATTGTCACACCCTTCAAGATTTCCAGGTACTTCACCTCCTTCATTCTCTGCTCAATATTAGAAAGTTTGAGTTATCCAGGAACCAAATCCAGTTTGCCATACTCAAGTCTCCATGATGTAAAAATCCATTGAAATGAGCACTTGAGAAATGAAAGCAATATTTTATCCCAGGGTGGCATGTGAAGGTACTAACATATTGAAATTAATTGGAGTCTTTCTAATGACTTGAATGGGCTTTGGATGAGGTCCCTGGTCATATTTACTGCACATCGTTGGCTAGATAGTATACACAGACACACAAAGGAACATTCGAACCACCATTTATAATACAGTAATCTGCACTATACAGCAAATACCTGGTAGTTTCTGGGAAGGCCTGGTCAGCCAACAACATATCACAAGCCTAATAAGAGAGAATAATGTGCCTCATAGGGACAGAAAAATATTCGTCCTGACCACAGCTGATGATCACTTTATGCCCTGAAGCCCAAATAGCAATAATTGAAAAAAAAAAAAAAAAAAAAGTTTATTATAGTTATATATTATTTACCAAGTGAACCCAATTGTGATTTACTTTCTGTCTTGGGAAAAGATCTTTTATTCAAGAATAACAAGCATCAGAAAGATTGAATCGGTATTCAAACACCACATCTCAATCATCTGCAAAAGAAGGATTATAGGCTTCTGCGAAATAAGGGAATAGCAATATTTTAATTATTTTAATTACACAATAACAAGATGTTATAGACCAAAGTATAACTTAAAACTAATTATCAACCTGAATGTGATCTTAAGAAAGGCTTTTTAAAGCTTAATAGAAATGAAAATGAATAGGACAGAAAATTAAAGAAAAAAATATTAGAAGAGAATAAAACAATATATGGAGTAACGCACCAAACCCTTCTGGGAGGATTAAGGGCACTGACACAGTGCTGGATCACAGCCAAATATGTCTTTAACTGAAAGTATGCTCTGAAATCAAATATTGCTTTCTGTATATAGAGAAAAGAAACATTATTCTATTTTTGCTACCCCTTGCCAGGCATATACTGTACTACGTTTCTGAATCTTCTTGCATAGAAACCAGCACAACATTCATAAATATTTAGGTCAGCCTTTGAATAAAGAACCGAACAGCTACAAAATCCAAATAGTGCTTTGAAAAGACGAACGTCAAGGTTAAATACCAGAGCGAGCATGGGAATTACTGCTGCACCCTGGCAAAAGATTCTTTCCCACCCCTGAGTGTTTGGAGGGCCTGTGTGCCCACCATTGGTTCTGTCAATATTTTGCTATCTGGTCCTGTACCTGCCTGGCAGGTCGATGGAATTTTTTTTTTACATACTTTCAAAATAACTGTCCTCCAGAACTGCTGTTCCCCAAGAACAGCTTGGATCATAATAAAACAACCAAGGAGCCTGGTGGCACTTCTAAAGACTAACAAATTTATTTATTGCATGAGCTTTTGTGGGAGAAAATCATTGTTTGGTTTGCTGAACTAGACTAACACAGCTATTCTATAATTTGCAGGGCTGCAGCCTCCTCAAGCCCCTGCTGATGTGGTGCTGGGGCTCTGGTACTGTGGGGGGGAGCGTGACCCTGGGGCCAGAAGCTACAGCAGGCTGCGGCACTCCTGCCCCACCTTCCAAGCCAGCTGGTCTGCCCCCAGGGGTGGGGCAGGCCAGCGTGTGTCCACTGCACTCCAGGCATGGGGGGTTGGCTAACCAGCATGCAGGGCAGCCTCCAGCGAGGCCCTCCAGATCCAGAAGCACTAATGGGCCGCCACACCAGGGATCCCCCACAAATAAGTATTATGTTTCTTTTACAGATGGGCAAACTGAGAGACAGACAGGCGGGGCCTGGGAAGGCCGCTGGGGGCTGGCGGTGGTGGAGGTCCTGACAGCCCCCCATTTGTCTGAGCACAGCTATTAACAAATCATCAATGGAGTGAGCAGGGAGATTGAAGTGTTCCCCTCTTGGTTTTTGAATGTTGTGATTTCTTATGTCAGGTTTGTGTCTATTTATTCTTTTGTGCAGAGACTGTCCTGTTTGTGCAGTGTATAAGTGTGGGGGCATTTCTGGCACATGATGGCATAAATCACATTGGTGGATAAGCAGGTGAACCTGCCCTTGATGGAGTAGCTGGCCTGATTAGGTCCTATGATGGTGTCTTTTGTGCAGATATGTGGGCAAAGTTGGCAACATGGTTTGTTGCAGGGGTATGTGCCTGCTTTAATGTTTCTCTTGTTAGGTCTATAGTTGCTGGTGAGTTCTGTTTAAGGTTGGGGGGCTGTCTGTAAGAGAGGAGAGGTCTGCCTCCCAAGGCTTGAGAGAATGGGGGATCATCTTGTAGAATAGGCTGTAGGTCTTTGGGTGACAGGAGTCTATGCACTTTTTTTTCTTAAATTTAAAACAATTAATTAATTGTTTTTATACCTTTGTACCCAGCAGGTAGCACTTGCTTCTACAAATAATCACTCGAAAGTCAATGGAACTACTCATGAATGAAGTTGCTATTCATCATAAATAAGGTTATTAGAATTTGGCCCTTGACTGTTTGCTAGGTGAAGTCATGGTAACACAATATCTGTAGCTAGTGTTTAATTTGCAATATTCCTGCTTTTCAACAGTATCACATGCAAAAATGCTAGGCATTTCACTAGACATGTTCTCATTATTGTCAGTTGCAAAAAGCAATTTTCACAGTTAAAAATTGCTTTTCCTGTTTAAGAACTATTTCTCTCCATCTGAAAAAAAGAAGCTACAGTTGACTTACTTTAATTCCATATCCTTTGCCTCAGTGAAATAAAGTCCTATGAATTGGAAATCTAGATTGAAGAAATTCATTGCAATGCTGATCTCATGGGAAAAAAAGGAAAAAGAAAATTAAGAGTGTACTACTTTGGTCTTAAACAAAGTTGGCAAAATTAATCGTTGTTAATCTACCTCCTAAATCTAACTCTTAGTTTTGTTTCCATGCTGATTTTTCCTAGTTGGTTTGTTATTAACAGCTGTTCAGTGGGGAAAATATGTGCAAACATATTTTACCCAACAAATTGCTTGCAAACTTTTAAGTATGAGCATTCACTATCTATTATTTGTGGCACAAAACTGATGAACTAGACTATATGATATTCTTTCTCCTCCCCAAATGAATCACCTAAGCAGCGTAACAAGAGGAGTTTCATTTTTGTTTGCCCATTATTCAAAATTTTGTAAACGTTGGACCAATATATTGAGAGCACTTCAAGTGCAAGAATTCATAAAATACATATTAATGTGATTGCTTAGGATAAGCTACCTGATTAAAACTTAACCTGTCCAAATATATGCAAACATGAATATCAGCAAAGCAAATTCAGATTTCATTTACACAAAAATATATGAACATTTCTCTCTATATTCGCCTAATCATGGTCTGAGGGACAGAATATTAGTGAGATTAATGTAATAAACATAATCATTTTAATGTCTAATCTTTAAAGTCTGATAATATTTCTTGCACTAGCTTTTAGCTAGATGACCACGTAGCCTGAAGGCCCAGTCAATTCCCATTAAATACCATTGCAAAGACTCCTATTCATGACAGTGAATCATGCCCTAAATTTGTTTGCACACCTAAAGGTGTTTTTATTTTAAAATAAAATTCTAGACATAGAAGTAAAAAAATTATACTAGCCTCTCCCTGGATAAAATCCAGCACAGCTTCTTAGGTTCAATATACTTTAAAATAACCAATTTTTAAATGCCTTCTTTCCCTTAAAAATGTAATGGCAAGAGAGCCCTCTCCTGTTGACATAACATGATACAAAGGAACAATGAAAGCCCTGTGGCACCTTAAAGACTAGCAAATATTTGTTAGTCTTTAAGGTGCCCCAGGACTTTCATTGTTTTTTCTGTACACAGACGAACATGGCTACCCCTCTGGAACTTATTAGCACGTCTACACAGGGACACTTAAAACGGCGCAGCTGAACTGATGCAGCTCTAAGTTTTAAGTGTAGACTAGCCCTAAGTGGTGCTTCCTTATCTGAACCGGAAAAGCTGGTTGCATTGCATACCATGTTTCCTCATCTAGCATTCTTCCTAGGAGTTTGCTTTGAAACTGGGATAACTGAGCCCATTAATAAAGAATTTGAAAATAAGCTTATGAAAATTGTATGATGGCATTACTAGATAGTCTTAACAGAAAAGAGTGAAATTAACGGTAAGGAAAACACATTGCTGTGCTGTCTACTGCCAAAAGTAAGGTGGTGTGGACTTCAATGATTGGGAATTATATGAACCACGCCAAATTAATCATAATTACACGAGATAATGATGCATTTAATAGAAAGGAACTCAAAATGTGTAGCATATTTTTACTGACAACATAGTGCCAAGTTTAGTATAATTCTCAAAGCAGTAAGGGAAAGCGTTTGATTTGAGGTATTAAATAAGTGATGAGAATGCAATAAAATACTGACCGTGGTTTTTAAAATATTTATTCTTTTGAAATCTCAGACCAAGAAGAGAGAAATAAGATGATTGAAGAAAACATGAAACTGGCTCTGAGGTTTGGGAGGATATTCCAACTTGCTTCATCTCCTAGTAGCCCAACAAAATGGAACGAATTTTAATTCAGGGTGTGCATAAAACAGTCAGTCTGCTGTTCCCAATTGCGTTATCACTCATCAGGCAAGTATATAATGCAGTATAGTAATAAAGTCCACAAAATAATTGGATGTGAGCAAAGTGTGCTCATATTGCAGTGTCAGAAGCATAGAATCATAGTAATGGCCTAGTTGGCAGTAGGGAAAGATGAAGACAAAAGCAACCATTAAGTATCACATTTGGACATAAGCATCTGAGGAAATCTCTTCTGTGATTTCTTTTTTTAAATCATTAACCGTTTTTGCCCCCTCATCAGCATAGTCAGACCAATCTTATACCCCAAAACCTACAGAGTGAAATTCTGGATCTGTATGCAATTTCCATTTGACCTCAAGGATAGGTAGTATTTGGGACCAGAACTGAACTTATAGGAAGAAGTGGTTACATAAAGCATTGGCAATAAAAACACAAATGCTACAGAGAAAGTTTGAGTCCAGAGCTTGCACTTCACAGAATTTCAGTCTGATTTGAAGCTTAGTCAGGGATTTGTTAGAGTTGATATGTCACAGAATATGAAGATTCTTACCTGGAAGGAAGAGCTTTCAATTTGGCAGGCTGCAGTAGGGATGATTCAAACCATTCACCATGGATAGCTCCTCTTTCAATGGCAATAGCTGCTTCCATATGTCACTGATGTTTGGGAAGAGTAAGATTTTTGTCCCATTGGGTGACATCTGCATGTTATATTCAAAGCTTGAGTAAGTGGGTTTTACACAAGGTATCAATGTGGTATGATAACTCTGCATGGAATCCTCCCGCAAACACTGAGGAGTAAAGTTCTGGAATAGCCTTCCAAGGGGAGTTGTGGGGGCAAAAACCATAACTGCTTTCAAAACGGAGGTATGATCAGATAGCCTACTTTGGAAATTGACTAATCGTTGGCTACGGGTGGTGGATATACAAGTGGCCTAAGAAGGAAGGGTACATGGGGTGGGTTCTGAGTTATTACAGAGAATTGTTTCTTGGGTAACTGGCTGTTGAGACTTGCCCACGTGCTCAGGTTTAACTGATCACCATATTTGGGTTCGGGAAGGAATTTTCCCGCAGGGCATAATGGTAGTTTTGGATTACACAAGCTATTTCCAATGAAGTGGAAGTTGAGGAAGCTGCAAACATTGGCTGCAGGAAGTCACTCCTCCAAAGGATGAAATCCTAGATGGCAGCCACTTTTGAAGGTTTAAATGCTATTTTTGAGTACCTGGACTCCTGTACAGATATAGCCAATAACAATTTGAAAGTTCTGCATTTTTGAATGAAAAAGGTTATGATTTTCCTGAAAATCTTTCAAAACAGTTTTGTTTTGTTTTTACCACCTCTAAATAATAAAGTAAAGCTGACATATGAATGCAGTAATTCACAAGCATGATTAGTCTTCTCTCTTAAATATAAAGAGATGGACCATCAGCAAGAGTAAACCAGTTCCATGCAACCCAATAACAACACAAATGGTGGATTCTTTGTAACCTGAAGTCTTTAAATCAAGATCTGAGGACTTTGGTATCTTAGCCAGAGGTTCTGGGCTTATTGCAGGAAAGGCTGGGGGAGGGCCTGTGGCCTGTGATGTGAAGGAGGTCATACTACATTATAATGATGGTCTCTTCTATCTGTGAAGTCTGAGTCAATAGAGCTACCTCAGTTTACCCTATCAGAGGCTCTAGCCTATAAAAATAGAATATTAGCCAGAAAAAAAACTGTTATGAGGCAAGATAAATGCTCGGCTTCTGATGCATCCCAAACCATTATAGCAAGGAAAAGTGCCAACATTATTATTCTGAGAGATTTCGAATTTGAAGTACTGATTAACAACATTTAATGGGTTTATTCTCCCTGCATGCATGCACATTATTTCCATTAACACTAATGTGAGTTATGCATTTCACATCCTGAGGATGTTAGACTCTCTTAAAGATTACATTACTCATTTGCTCTAGCCATAAACCTGACTTGGTAAAATTAGAAATGTGTAAAAATCTCCTACTGTTTTGGTATATGTTAATTAAGAGCCTTCTACATTAGGCTGAAGATATTTTTTTTCATACCAGTTCACTGACACTTTATCTGAGAAAGCCACTCCATGAATTAAACAGAAACACTAAAACAAGTTTATCATTTAAAAATAATTACTCTGCCTTAAGTTTTAGGCCACTGAGCAAGCATGTACTATGGATGATGTTATATGGTTTTAGATACGAATCTCACCAGATTTCTAGCTCTCATGAGCGAAGCCTAGCCAGGTTTAGGCAATATTTGGATGGGAGATACCAATATGTCATTCTCAAAAGAACTGTCTCATCATTCAGATCAGACCTACTTAGTATTTATACTTTCTGCTGTCCATAATGCTTCTGAATATGAACCCCAGATCTGACATGTCCATGTCTATATCTATAAAAGATCAAACCAAATCCCTGGAACCAAACACCTATAAGACTTTGAGGAACTTTGCATCTGGATCTCAAATTTGAATCTTTTTAGTTATTTTTTTTTTATTTTTTGAATAAGATAAAGGACCAGATTTGAAAGGTATGTAGGTGCCTAAATATGCAGTTAGGCATATAAGTACTAATGTAAATCAAGCCACAAGTACCTAACTGATTGAAATGAAATGAGAGCTAGGCACTTTGGCGATTTTGAAAACCCCACTAAGTGCCTATCTGCAAATGTAGGTGTCTAAATACCTTTCAAATCTGATCCAATGCCACTTACCACTGATATTGATTAGAAATGACTCACTAGTATATTCTGCTTTGACACACGGTTTGGTATAGCCTAGTGTATATCAAAGGAAACGGGCCCTTCCTGCATCTTTTTGATTTACACTTCTTTGATCTGACCACTTTTCTCCTTTGGGGTTTGCTGTCACACCATTTCTTGTCTTACAGGAGCTGGGGATGAATAGCAGGGTTCAGTATCAAACACCTCATTAGGACAAAGAAAGTGAAGAGACAAGTTTAATACATTGTAAAATATTAAAGAATTTTGTCCAATTATTTCTGATAGAATATAAAAAAAATCAATTTATTCTTTTTTTTCCCCCTTTTGCTTAATCTCTTCTGGTTTCAGAACTCAACCTTTACTTAAAGCTGAGGATACTACAAAGTTGGAAGCATTGGAATGCACTTTCAGTTGTAATTGTCATAATCTTGACTGAGTTTATGTTTGGGGCAAAGTAGAAGAGGAGAGGAAGGAGGAGAACAATTTAGGAGAAGTAAAAGGAGGAAAAATTTGAAGACATAAGTTGAACGCTCCAGAAAAAGCACAGAGGCAGTTTTTTTCTAGTGGCAAGAGCACTGGAGTAGGCGTTAGGAAACTGGTTAAGTCTCAGCTCTATGACCTTAGGCAAGTCATTTTATTTCTCTCTGCCTCTTTCCCTTCACACCCTTAGTCAGTCTTCTCTGTTTAGATTGTAAGAGCTTGAGAATAGGAACAGTTCTCTCATTATCTGCATATATAGTGCCTATTGTAAAGGAACCTAGGTCTCAGTTTGGCCCTTCAGATGCTACTGAAATAAAAAATATTATTTATAGGAAGAGGAAAGGGAGGTGGCTAAAGAAATAAAAATAAAACTTTTTTGTTTTGTCTTTAAAAACGGTATGTATTATGTGTTTAAAACCAGTCTAGATTGATTAATATATTTGATTGACAATTAATAATGGATTAATTAATATTATTTGATATTCTTATATTATATAATATATTATCATTAATATTTAATAATAACAATAACAATAATAATATTAAAATTAGACTTTAGGATGAAAAACTCATGATCGGTATCCTGCATGGAGGAGGACTGGGAAGTGCTATTTTAATAACACTTATAACAGGAACTGTTCTCTCATTTTCTGTCTATATAGTCCCTAGTGTAAAGGGTACTCAGGTCTCAGTTTGGGCCTTAATAATAGATTGAATAAACTAGAGATAATGAAGATAAAAGAGTTTGATTCTCTTACTGTCTGGGAGTGAAACTGTGTGCCTAATTTGCATGGCCAATTGCACTAATTGTGCATGCAAGTTGGGTAACTGAGTATGTAAATGGATATTTAAGTCTGTAATTATTTGATTAGGATGCACAGCCATGGGAATTGCTCAATCAATTTAGGAAAGCAGTTACACATGCATTTTATGAATTGCACAGCTCCAATATATGAAAATCAGTATCTTCAATTAATCTAATCTGAACGCATTGCAGGACTGTTATGCTTTATGTCAGTTGTAATGTCAGTTGTGCCTCTATTGCTCCTATACTATATTCCCTACAATATATTCTACTTAGACCTTTCCAGATATGCATTTAAATGAACGCCCATGCAGGGAGGATCATATCAATCATGTTCTTCCTGTTAATTGTAAATCCTTGTTATATCTGTGTTGTCTAAATTAATTCTACCAGCAACTGTTACTTTCTGTGATGATGAACTATTCCATAAACAAATTACCAGTCCAGAGAAGGTAATGTTTGGGCATAACAGGGAGAAACACTAGATTAGCTATTAAAACATTATAGATATTGGGTTCCAAAACAATGGAGAGATGCTATGGATTTCCAAAAATTGCTTAAGGAATTTGGAATTTTAAGTCCTATTATCAAAAGTGACTCTGGTTATTAGGAACCTAGGTCCCACTGACTTGCAATGAGACTTAGGCCCCCAGATCCTCAAATGTATTTAAGCCCCTACCTCCCACTGAGGTCAATGGGATGTAGACACTGAAATATCTTTCAGAATCTGGGCCTCAGCATCTATGTGCTTCAGTCACTTTTTGAAGATGGGTTCTCTTTATTGAGGCAAATGCCCCCTGAAATGAATGGAGGTGAAAGGGGTTCAGGGCCAGGCCTCCACCTTTGTAACAGGGTTTTTAAATATTGCCATGCTTAATATATAGTACAGTCAGAAATGTTGGGGAATTAATATAGCTTTCCAGCATAGACACAGCTTAATAGCCACACACTTTCCAGCTCTGAAATGGAGTGTAGGTTTATTTACAAGTGTTTAATTACCTGTTATCTCACTGAATTACAGTGAAAAGACACTATTAACAAAACATAGTTCAAGGGCAGGAAAGATTTTGCTGCTGCTTACGTTATTGTCCCCCCCATTCAGTGTATTTGTAAGGAAGTACATACTGTGCTTGATAATTTTGCCACCAAAGCATGGTGACTCTGACTTGAGTTGTATGATGTATTCATTTCTTGAAAAACAGCATTTGAGGGTAACATTTTAAATGCAGGCTGCCAGATTGTCAGCTGAAGCTATGTTGACTTAGCCCTACTCTACACTTGCTGCACCTTTCTGTGGCAGTCAACGGGAGATACACAAGGTAGGTAAAATACCTTGCGTATCTCCTACCGACTTCTTAACTGCTCCCTACACATTATACTAAGCCGACCAGAAATGGTGTCCGGTCGGTGTAGTGTTACTACGGTTATGGAGCTGGTGTTACCGCTCCGGGTCCATGTTCTATTGAACACGTCTACACAGACGTGCTCAGTCGAACCTGGAAGATTGTGCTGGACTCCAGGTGCAGATCTGGCCCAACCGTACCTCCCCAGGAACTGAATTCCAGCTATTAAATGAAAATATAGTCAATGTATGTGACCTATAATCCAAAGCCAAAGGGCCTGATTCCACTCTCATTTATACCAATGAACTCAGGAGTAACTCCAATCCAAGAAGTCAAAGGGGTTGCCACTAAAAAAACACTGACAGTAGGAGAAGAATCAGATCCAAACTCTTTGGTTTTGGTAAGTAACACAGCAACTGCATTTTTTATCATCATTGGTTATCAACAGTCCAATTTGTGACAATCTAAGATTGTGTAAGACTCACTCTGACTCCTACCCAGTTCACTGGATGGATGAGTTTTCTGCTGTTCTTCTATAGGACAATTCAGCCATTGAGTTTCATATTCACTGTGGCCCCTCCAATAATTTCTTCCGTTTTCCAGTGTCAGTCTTCTTCCATCCACTGCAAATGCAGCAGTTCAGTAAGTTACTTTTAGTTTATTTATGCAATACTGTTAGATCAGTTCACATGACAGTTAAAAAGGGGGCAATCAGGGTGCCAGTTTCTACATGGGCAGCCAGTCTTCCAACACTTTCCCCCTCATTAGCCCTTTTCCATGCTCACAAAGATAATTGTTTTGGAAGTGTGAGTGTAACTGATTTACCACCTGCCCCCAATACTGAGGAGATGGCTAGGTGACCTCTCGAAGGATGGAAAGGAACTGCCCACCTGTGCTCATTTAAGGACATTTGAAGGTGTAAAAGGAACAAAAGAATTTTTACAGAACTTTCTTTGGCTATGTCTACACTGGCAAATTAGTTCGAATTAAGGAAGCTTAATTTGAACTAACTAAAGCCATGGCTACACTAGGCTTTCATTAGTTCAAATTAAGGACTTCCTTAATTCGAACTAATAAATTCCAATACGCTATTTGAAGTAAGGGTTAATTCAAACTAGTTAGAATGGCACTTGCTTAGTTCAAATTAAATTTTTCTAGTTCGAATTAAGTTAATTCGAACTAACTAAAATTAGTTCGAATTAGTTAGTTCGAATTAACTAATTCAAACTAATTTTAGTAAGTGTAGACATAGCTTTAGAGTGCTCCGCTCAGCTTTCAAGTTTTACTTCTGCAGGTTTCAGATTTCACAGTCCACAATGTGACAGATAAAGGCTGTAACTACCTGGCTATGTTTTAAACTTTCCAGCAGAGGTTCATTGACTCAGGGGCAAGAAATGGTTCTGAAATATGAATAGACAAAACCCAAGGTTTTTCAAAACTTGAGAGGTTCCAAGTTCACTGTCAAAGCCATTCTCCCTCCTTTTCCTATAAGAATATGCCCTAGGCATTTTTCAAAAAAGGATCTATACTATTGCCATATACACATGGGAAAAATGCATAAAATGATCTTGAAAGCACAATGAGAAAAATGCACATTCTTTATTTTCCCCAAATGATATAAAATCAAAAAAGCTCTCTAGCTACCATATCATGGAGAAGACAGTTATGCAAATATGGGCAGGCTCTCATGAAACAATATCCAAGGAGAGACTCTATCTCAGGCTGCAGAAAGTGTAGATTTTATTTCTTTTATGTAAAGGGATTATGGAGAGCAGGGGGGAGGGCAATTGGTCAAGATGGAGATAATCATAGAATCATAAAATAATAGGGTTGGAAGGGACCTCACGAGGTCATCTAGTCCAACCCCCTGCTAAAAAGCAGGACCACTCCCCCTAAATTATCCCAGCCAGGGTTTTGTCTAACCGAGCCTTAAAAATCTCCAAAGATGAAGATTCTACCACCTCCCTAGATAGCCCATTCCAATGCTTCACCACCCTCCTAGTGAGAAAGTTTTTCCTAATATCCAACCTTGACCTCCCCAGCTGTAATTTGAAGCATGAAATTTTCTGAAATGTCACTGTTAGCCAGTCTTGTTGACTATTAGAAGAAAACAGCATAAAAAACTCATCTGTCCATCTTCTTTATAGCCAAGATTTAGCCACCATCTTTTGGAAGTCAGAATATAAGTTTGGGGCCACTGAAAGAAGGTCAAATGATTTGTATTACTGAATTGCAAGTCACTGTGAAATGGAAAAAACATTTTTAAACAGGATAATTTATGCAGTAATTGTTATATAATGAGCAAGTTCAACAGCAGATAATTACATGGAAAGTACTTAAATGCTAACTATGTACTTAAAAAATTGTTGCAAAATTGGGTTCATAATTAAATTATAATTATAGCAAGCGCTAGACATTGATCATTTCTAGAGAAATTTGTATGTTTTATTTTCAGTGTTCTGCAACTTATTCTTTGTGTGTGATTCATCTTCTCTGTTATATTCACTGTGTTCCTTCTTCTATTGCATGATGTTACCCTTTTACATTAGCTTTCAGATTACTAATTATATAAAATATTTTCAATGAAATATTAAAGTTCCTGTTGAAAATAAAGTTCATGAACATGCACATTTCTTATCTATGTATATTTTGTAGGCATAGGGGGAAAATCTCATTTAATGTATGTGAAACCTCAATAATAAGCTATGATTGGGAAAGCTTGGTACTAGAGCCTCAGCTGACGAAAACTGGCATAGGTCTGTTGTAGTGATACTGATTTTACACCATCTGAGGGTCCGACCAGTTAAGTCTGTAAGCAATATATACAATTGATCTTTATATAGCACTTCCAGTGACATACATTTTCTACATGGGGTAGAAGGGTAAAACGCAATATAGCAAAATCCTTATTTGATTGACCAATTAGGGACTGAGAAGGAGGTAAAATAAAAATTCATAAAAATTGAACATCTCAAAATTATAGTGGATACAGTGCTTATATTGATGAATCATTCATTGATGGTATATATAATGAATGGTAACCAATGTGTAATATGTACCCGATTTTTATTTCCACCAACAGCACTTTCAAACCTGTACAGGCAGTTGAAAGTTGACTGAAGGACTGAAGTCACATTTGGTGTCAGCAAGATGATTACAGCAGCTGAAGAAGGGCTAATCTAACCAATCATTCATAAGATAAATTTGAATTAAAAAAAATCAAAGTTCTACTATATTTTACACATCAGTTGTGCCTTTATATGAAATAAGGTTCTATAAGACTGCACTGGAAGTGTCACCAAGCCAAGCTGACTCAGAAGATGATCAGGGAGAGATTGCGTATCAAGAAGATGTTCCCTATCTAGTATTTGCTATCCATTGGGATAGCATTCCCCAGCAGGCACACAGAGAGAACAATCCTGGGCTTCCTCAGCCACAAGGAGTGCAATAGTGGCAGATCTTTGCCTAGGGTGAGCAATGGAGAAGTCATCTCATGTTCTCCAAAACTCTTACAAAAGGGCCATTCATGCTTGTCGCAACATCTTTTCAAATGTGCCTTGTCCACTAATTTTGAGTGCCTGACCTGAGATGTATGATTTTCAGGGTTGCTGAATCCCTGCAGTGTTCGATGACTTCAGTTAGATCGGTGAGTGCTCAATAACCTTGCTATCATACCCTAGATTTCTCAGTTTTGGCCACCAAAAAGTCAAGGCATCAAAAGTGAGTGGACCTCTTTTGAAAATGTTGCCCTCTAATCTTATTAATTAATCTAATCTTATTAAGTCAACTTCAAATTTCCTTAAATCAATTTAAACAGCAGCTTAAGTCGACTTAAGGAAACTCCAGTGTGGATGCAGAGTAAATTAAGTCTACTTAAGCCTGCTTAAATGGACCTAATTTACTAGTGTAGACACACTCTAAGAGTCCAGAAACAGATTCGGGGCCAAATCCTCATACGGTACAAATAAATGTAACGCCTGAAATACTTCAATTCTGTCTGTCACGCTGTAAAAGCTACAAGGAATTAAGCATAATAAATTGCAAGACTCATATGGTCTGCTTTGATTTTCATTTACAGCAATTTTATAGAGGTGTGGCTCAGTTGGCTTTAGTGAGGTTACTCCTGGCTTGCACCAGTATAAATGAGAGGAAAGGAAAACAAGCCGAAGGCAAAGATTTTTTTTTAAAGAAATGTCATATCTTAGATAGTGATGCTCCAGTACTTTAAATATATCTCTACACACAGATTATGGTAACACTGCATTTCCCACAAAAATGTAACTGCCCTTTACATCTTCATCAAAACCTCAAATAAATATGCATAGGTGATCTTAGTGGGCAGTGCAGGCAGCTGCCCATGGCCCTGCAGGGGAAGGGGGCCCGTGACGTCCCTGGCTGCCACAGGTCCCACTCGCTAAGAGACTGCCTATGGCAGTGGAGCGGGGCGTGGGCCCACAGCAGGGCCAGGAAGGCCCCGGTGAGGCTGCGGCAGGGCCAGGAGTTGGCAGGGCCCACAGCAGGGCCTGGGACCCCAGCAGGGGAGGTCAGCGGGAGCCGTGGCGGGGCCCCAGTGAGACTGGCTGCCGGTGGCGGGGGCTGCAGCAGGGCCAAGGGAGCAAAAGTCAAGGCTGGATGCCCCATATGTGGGGGGAGGGAGGGGCATCCTTGACTTTTGCCCTGGAAACCCTAAGACCACCTCTGTAAATATGCAATAAATACACATCTTCTGCTCAGTAACATGTTCACAAACCCACTCCCAGTGACAAAGGGGGACATGATTCCAAGGTTGCAGAGACCCCCAGGCATTTGGATGCTCCAGTTGACCAGTACCTGCTCTAGGCATTTGTGTATGGTCTCCAGTGGCTAATCCCAGTATTCATTTCCCATATGTGGTGATTCTATCCCCACCTCTTGAAGTATGACCCCTGATTCAAACCTCCTGACTTCCACTGAGGAAAAGGCCATCAATCTGCCTCCATCTAACTGCTCCTCAGTCACACGCACCTCCATGCCTTGCTATATGACTTTTCATTCTACCCAGAGATACACTCTATGAGGGATTGAGAATTTGTCTGAGGCTCCTCCCCATATGTAATCCAGAAGCAGCTCAACAAGAAAGCCCAAGTCCTTGGGGTGAGCCTTGCATTTACCATGAATGCTTGTGTTTCCTTATGTCGAAGGTTTTGTGACTGTTTAAATTAGTGCGGCATTTAGTACAATATTGTAGCTTGTCACCCACATGATGATATATCCAACAAAGCTGCCAACCAACAAGATAACGATAAAAATAAAGATCCTATTTATTTAAAATCATTTTTTTTACATTTTCACATTCATATTTATAAGTATAGTTACTATGACGCCATACACAACTGTTTCGTTTCCCGTTGTGTACAATTGCAAGTATACACACAAATGAAGGTACTTACTTTAACATACACGCATACTTATCTGTCAGTTTGCAGGTGGCTGATATGCCAGCATATCTGCTTAAAAATATATACAATAGGTACACTTGTGCTAAACGCAAAAAAAAAAAAAAAATCTTTCAAACTATATTCCTGCTGTAGTCCTCACCACGTGGGGTGAATGAGCTTCAACCCTAAAGCTGTGCTCAACATAAATCGAACCCGTCACATTAATGTCAATAGACGTTATTTATGCCCACAGAGAGCATATCCCTTCAGAGTTCTTCTCATGCACAGAGAGATCTTAATTATTTTTAATGCTTTGATTGGATGACACATCTCATTTGTGTCATCAGAACCCATTCTTCTTTCCTCTTCACCCAAACTCTACAGATCTGCCGATATTTGCTATAGGAAAATTCACATGGAAAGCAGTGTGGCGTTGGGAGGATACGTGGGTTTGCTGGCTCAATACAATGCTTTCACAATACCACAAGGGAAAACAGCTTATTGCTTTGAAAATGCACAGAAAAAGCCCTCTGCTATTACAGGTATTATTTGGGCGTGTACCATAATTTTGCTACCAGCCAGAGTTATGAGCAAAATGGTGACGTGTCAGTCCTTCATTGAGGTGATTCAGGAAAAGATTTGCATTTTCATAAAAACAGTGATAAATTGTTGGAAATATGGTCCTTGAATTAGAGGAGGAAGAGAATGGCAGTCTGACAATCACTTACTCCTTGATGATGGCCAATTGTTGAATCTCTGGCTGTCATCTCAGCTGAAGATAGGGAATGAATCCACTTACAGATGTTGAGGCCATTTCTTGCTCATTCAGTGCCACTTAGCAGCAGAGCCATGCTTGGGGGGGGGGGGCGAACGGGGCAATCACCCTGGGCCCTGTGGTTACGTGGGCCTCCGCGTTGTCCCCCTCCCTGCAGGGCAGTGCGGGGCCTGTGCTGTGCCCCCCGCCCCCCATGACCACACTTCACCCTGCTCCCCACTTCCAAAGCAGGGCAAGCCAGGAGCCCTTCCCCTGGCCCCTGGGCCAGCCTTCCTCCTCTTCCCTACTCCCAGGGCAGAGCAGGAAGGCCCAGGGTTGGGGCCGGTGAACAGGGCCCAGCTCTGGGCTGGCCTGCTGCACCCTGCCCACGGCCACACCCCTCTCTAGGCCACATACGGTCCAGCGGGATGGGTCCTGGCTAGGGCCGGGGGTGGCCCTCACTGGCGGCGTGGCCTCAGCCAGGACTGGCTCCCGGTGACAGCCGTGGCAACCTGAAACCCCACCTGCAGCCATGGCTCCCCACCCCGAGGCCGTGGCCTGAGCTGTGGCTCCCCCTCCGCCCCGGATCCCCCCCCCCACCAGGGCTGCAGCTCCCCAGCTCCTTCCCTTCCCCCCCAGCCCAAGGGCCATGGCCGCGGCTCTCCACCGCCCCGTGGCCACGGCTTTCAGGGACGGGGCCGGCACCCCAGGGGCAGACCGGACCAGCCTACTGCACTCCCTCCAGCATGGGGGCAGGGAGGGGGCCCGCCAAGGCTGATTGGCCCTGGGCCCCCCTAGGGACGGCCCTGCAAAGCAGTTCTAGGGGTTCCTGATATAGTGTTCAGGAAATTCAGGAAATGCAAGGAGCTATGTTATGGGTACAGTGTGAAGGAGTTCCTTATGCTCTTTCCAACTGGCTCACTATATATCTACCCAAGTGCATAATTTATCTTTAAACGGGTAGTTGTACAGAATACTACAGGCCTAATCCTATCTTGCATTGTATGAGTTTATTGAGAAGAAGGGAGAGAGTTGCTTTGATTCATCCTGCTGCAACCAATGGATTAGCTCTAAGGGCCAGATCTACAAAGGTATTAGCATTACTAAAGGGGCTTCATAGGATGTAAGTGACAATGCAGGTTAGGCATCTAACTCCCATTAATATCAAGCTCACTTAATTCTAGCACTGCTCCAGCTCAAACTCTTCCTCACTTCTTCCTACATTTGACCTAATACAGGGAATATTGCTCTAGACTAAATAGTTAACAGTGTAACTAATGTACATAGTATCTTTATAACATTGATGGTTAGTGTCCTGAGAGTACAGTCAGCACATTTTTCTACTGTGAGAAATCTAGGCAGTTCCAGCTCGTCTGTGCAACTAGCTAATGGCATCTAGGTTCCTCCAGCCAGCCTTGAAAGCTAATCACATTAGCTACCACGCTGTGAAACTCGTGGTGACATTACTAATTTCATTCTCTCAGATAAGTAAAATGTGGCCCTGTCGGAAATTGTCTATTTCCTCCATACAAACAGGGTAGGGTAGCTCTGCTATTGAGATTAAAACTTCAAGTTTAATTATACATCATCTACACTTTTTAAACATAAACAGCTTTTGCTTCACAATATCTCATGAAAGAGAATAGACATAATGAAATAAATCAGTACGGCAGCAGAGTAGCCTTCTGTTGACTCTTCTTTTACTTCCATTGGTGTGATATGAATCTCCATCTCTTTGTTCCGATAAATAAGTTTTTTACGCTCTCTCTCCCTCCTGCTCTAGTTTCCATTAACACTATCCCAAATCCCTCACATTGCATTACAGTCTTGTTTTATTTATAATTAAGCAATGGTGCAGGCACATACTGTTGCATTTGAAAAATGCTCTCACATCCCTCAGTAAGTTGGGGATTCTGAACAGAGTGCATTAAGGTTAATTACCTAATAATTTACATCACAAAATGCATCCTCAGACACTTTGATTTTCACTAATTGTGGCACTGAATAAAGTAAATAAGAGTTTGCTCATATTCCAGTAGCATGAATGTGGCAAGAGAAAGCTTTATAGGAATTTGTGATGTCCTTTCTTTGTCCTAGAGTACAGTGGCACATGAAAAGCCTTCCATAGGGCATGACCTAGAGAGCTAGACTCTCACCATATTGGTTTTATAATGATTTTCTTAATACAATTCAGATGTCAAGTATAGACCAACTAAATGTTATTGCAGTAGATCAAAAACGTTATGCCAGAAAAGCAATACTAATAAGGTTTGATGATAATCCCAAGCGGCCCGAATTCAAGTGGAAGAACATACAACAAAGAACCTGAATGCAAAGTTATGGAAAGACTCTTGAACCCGCAGGAACTTGCTTATTCTGTTAATCTGAGACTTCACAATATAGCAGGGACCAGAGCTCCAGCTAGTGTAAATCATCGTAGCTCCATTAAGTTCATCAAAATGTGCAATACACTAAATGTTACAAGAGAAATGCTTAATGCTGGGAATATATATGCATCACTCAACCAGTGACTCCACTCATCATAGGTTGGCTCTATATAATTAAATAATTCTTTCTGTCAAATAGATGTTGAAGGTGCCAAACCTGCAGCCCTTCCTCCATGAATCCCCAAAAGGCAACATAATTTACTCATAGGATCTAAGGATTCAGGTCAAGCCTTAAGGATTCGGCGCACTAACAAACAATTTGGTCCAGATTTTTCAAGGAAAGCAAAATGGGTGTGAGTTTTATACCTTTGTTTGTATGTGCATTTTGGATAACAGCATACTTAACTTCTCTTTTTTTATACAAATAATGTCATGCACGGAAAAATGCCTGTGTGTTGACCCAACAGGGACGTAAACATTGCTTGTTTCCTTTAGCATTCCTTCCCTTCATGTAGATGGGTAGTGTGTCTAATAATTAGTCAATGGGAGATCTGCTATTGACAACAGTAAGACCAGAATTTAATTTCTAGCTTCTAATTCTGTTTTGCTGTGTGACTTTGATGAAGGCATCCATCTTCTTACTGCCTTCATATCTGCTAAAATGGGGTTGTTTCTTACATTACCAACATACCTACGTGAGGGAAGTTGTGAAGACTAAGCAAGCAATTGTTTTCAATTGCCTTTTTATCCTCTGATGGATTATGATAAAAAGTTGTGTTATTAGACTGAGATTTTTAAGATGTCTGAGGGATTTGGATACCTGATTCCTTTTAAAAAATTGTGTGCATTGTGGGGGTGCTGGAACAATTTATATAGTGAGGGTGCTGAAAGCCACTGAACCAAACTGTAAATCCTGTATAGGATGGAAACCTCTTCAAGCTAAGAGGTGCAACAGCACTCTCAGAAGCCCAGGTTCCAGCAGCTATGGTACAATATTAAAAAGATGTAGAAATTCTAACTAATTTCCAACTGCGACTGAGCAGAATTAAGCAAAACCTTAACTAATGCCCTTTTATATTATCGTTTCTGTGTGGAAAAAGCCCCATGTTACAGTTTTCTCAATGTCCATATATACACAAAGGAAAGTATAGTGTGTTTTGGAAGTTATATATGTGTGGTTTGTTTTGGAAAAGTTTGTTTGGGTTCTGGAGGAAATGGATCTGAAAATCCAAAATATCAGCTCTTTGGATCTCAAACTCAGCATGCACCATAACCATTAATTGTTAAAACCATTAACTTACTGTACAGATAAAAGCCTTATAAAGCTAATAAAATGGAATAGAAGATGAGAGCAGAGAGAAAGGTGAAAGTATTATATAAGCAATTAAACACTGAGATCACCACAACTGTTCACTGTACTATGGAAAGGGTTGGGTTGTTTTTGTTTTTTTCCATTGGCCAAGGTTTATCATAACGGAAATAAGATGTTTCCAGGTAGACTACAATAGGCCCCCACCCAAAAGCAATCCCCTCAATTCACCATCCTGCACCCTCTTGTGACTGGGAGCAGGGTTCCTGGGCCTTCCCCAGGTCATTGTTTCCTGTTCGTCACTCCAGTTGAGTCTCCTGTGGCCAAGCCTTCTTCCCGGGCACCTTAAAGGATCCAATCCACTTCCAGAGTATGGGAGTCCCCAGTCTTCCTCTTGAAGCAGGGAGTACTTTAACCCAGCAAGACAGCCTTAGTCAGTTTCTCCCTAAGCAGGCCTCTTTTCCCCCAGTTAGTCCTTAAGTTCAGAGTATTGTACAGCCTTCTCCTGCTGGTGTCTGCCCCATTAGTAGAAAGGAGGCAACATTTATGCTGGTCCCCTTGTCTCAGTTCATCGCCAATTGGTGAGGTAGGAGGAAATCCTTTCCCCCTCTCTGCAAGACTCCAGCCCCTGCGTCCTTAAAGATACAGTGATGGGATTTTCTCCTAAGCACCACTTATTCCTGGGGCCCCTATTTTTGTTGCAGTATCTTCTAGGCAGTTTTGAAAATCCCACAGTTTCTCTACAGCTTTAGGCACCTAAATATCTTTAAATATCTAGCCCCAAGATGACTCACCGAAGGTTACAAGAGATTGTAAACTAGATCTCCAGGCTAGGGCTGGACAAAGGTTTTTTTTTCAACTAAATTTTTTTTGGCAATAAATGCAGACTGACTCTCTCTCTCTCGCTCTCTCTCTCTCTCTCTCTCTCTCACACACACACACACACACACACACACTTTTAAAACATTCTCAAAACATTTTGTTTTGCCATTTTCAAACAAAACAAATCAATTTTTCCATTCAAAACTGCACTTAAATTTGAAATTTCCTTTAATAAAAATTTTGAAAAAAAAATATCTTAAAAATGCTGGAAATCTCAATGAAATGTTTTAGACTGGGTTGAAGGAAATGTTTCAATCAACCTATTATTTTTTCAACTTTTTGATTTGCTTAAAATTAGAAAAATATTTTCAGAATGCTTTGAATAGTATTTTCAGAATGCCCCAAAATGAAATTTGATTGATTTTTTTTTTTTGTTTAAATTACCAGTGAATCAAAAAATCTGCTCCTGATTCCCAAACCATAGACCCTTTCCAGTGTGGCTGTGATTTCAACAGGGGAAATCTCAGTATATATTAACTGACTTACATATACATGAAACTACCTTAGTTCAGAGACAGATTTCATTCAGGCCCATAAAACCTCAAGACTCGTCTGTGAGTTAAACAAAGGGAAAAATATTAATCTTTCCTCATTAGCTAAGTGGGGACTTTGTTTACCCTCTAGATATGATATTATCAAATGCATGTTAGAGATAGAGAGAATACATTACATCAAGGAAACTGAACCAATGAAAGGTTTGGACCCTAGCAGCTATCATCTAAAAACTAGAAAATTTAGTTGTATTGAACACAGAACTGTTCAATACTGTTAATAAATTAATGTTTAAAATGCCAAGGATGGTTGTTGAAACAAAGATTGAGTTAAACAGCTATTGACTTGTTCAGGTAGAGAGAATGAAATTAGCATGCTGAAATACCATGAAAATAATTAAAATCATCCACAGGTCATGCGGCCTTCTCTTTAACTATACAACCATCCCTATACTTCTCTTATATCCATACAATTAGCATTGAAAAAGAGATATCTTTGAAGAAGCAGCATTTATTTCTACCTCTATGTAGACTGTTGAGTCACTTTCTAAATTAAGAATACTGGACCAGATTCTTAGCACGTGTACGCTGGTGAACTGACCCATTAAGCAAGAATTCAAGGAAGTAACAAGTCATAGGTTTTGTTGTCCCTCGTATCATTTTTTGTTCATGGGAACCTTCACGTTGTTTCTTTACTTCCCTACTAACCAGCACAGTAAATAATTCATCTATATCAATACGTAGAGATAGTTTGTGATTTTCCTAACATTAAAAACAAAGAGACAATATAGAGGGTGATGTTTACTAGATTCCTATGAAAATATTGCATTAGGCTTTGAAGTAGCTATGGGATAGCTATATTAGAAACAATGGTAGCCCACTGGCTACATACTACCTTCTACTTGTACTGCACTATTTCCAACAAAAACGTTCAATAACTCATGTCACCCTGGTAAATATTTATATCTTAGCCTTCAGAAGGCTGAAATTCCAGCTCCAGCATTTGACTACTATTATTTCTGGTTTAGATCTTCTCTGACATTATCCAATATGGCTTTTCTTTACTAAATTCATTGCTTTATATTCCCGCTATGTAGATTTTTAATTCTCCTTGGATGAAATCACCCTTACACAAATTGCTGCATCTGCCTTGCACTGCCACTTAAATTCCATTTAAGTCTTCCTCTCTGTATAGGAGTGAATTTCACTCAGTTACCAGATGTTTCATAACTACCTTTTTGTGACTTTGACTATAATAACAGAACAACAATCTATTAAAATATAAAAAGTTAAGGAAAATGTTGGTTATTCTAGGTGATTAGATAAAACAATTCACACATTTTTTGACAAACCTACATATTTGAAATCACTTGTTTAGGTAAATGGAAAGTGAAAGCATTAATTGCTCTTAATAAACATTAATGTGTTGAAGAATTCCTCTCCAGCTTCCCAGTGTTCTTTGATAATGGTATACAGGACATAAGGAGTGAAAAATCTGTCCTGCACCAGGAATGTCACCCTCATCTAAAGGAAGAATAAAAAGATCAGACACAGACACCTGCTTGTAAAGGAATGCCACAACCAGAGAGCTGACCACTGTGTTTTATAATTTTTCAAAATTCATACTGAAATTTCCCATGAAAAAAAATTCATCTTCAGAGCAAATTTCAAAACAACATGAAACAGTCATTTAAGTGTCATTTTGTTTGTTTCAACTTGAATCAAAAATATGGTTTCATTTCAATTTTTGAAATCCAAACAAATCAGTTTGGGATTTTTTCACGTTTTGGATTTTTGCAGATTTTTCCACCCCAGTTTTAATTTTTCTGGAAGGAAACATAAATACGTAAAAGAAAATGGGGAGCACCCCCTTTTTCAGGCTTTTTTTAAACTGAGGGAAAGTTGGAGAAAAAGAAAAAAATTCTTTATATGCTTTCCAGTTGGAAAGGGGGGGGGGGGATAAGCAAGAATTTTTTTCCCTATTTCCCCACCCCACTTTCTCCGTCCCTCAACTTTTTCCAAAATGTAGAGAAGTATGAGAAAATATTTTTTCTCACTTTCTCTCAATTTTTACCATTCCCAACCCACCATCTTTCAACAGAAAAGGGGAAATGAAAAAAAGAGAAAGGAAGAGGGAACAGACCCTCAACACAAAAAAACAAAAAACTTGAGATTTAAAAAAGAAAATAGTGCAATTTAAAAACAAAAAAGTTTTAGTTTTATTCTGACTTTTTTGTTGAATAATTTAAATGTTTCATTTAAAATAACATTTCTGGCAAAAAAAAATTGTAAAACTTCAGCTTGCAGTTGAAACCAACTGTAGTTACTACTCACTCTCCCCTCCCCAGAAGCAAAAGATAGGAAAAGCAAGGAATTGTGTCCTGCTGTGTCATGTGATCGTCCCTGGGTAACGGTGCTATATACAACTCAATCTATCCCATAGTGAATTAATAGAGGAGCTGGTTGTATAGCACTCATGAGTGGGTGACTGGAATTCCTGACTTCCAATATCAGCTCCAATACTGATAATTTTTTTGTGACTAAACTTACCAGTTAACCTTTTTTGCTTAATTTTTCTGCATCTTTAAAATCGCTTATGTACCTACTTCCTTCACAGGGGTGTTGTGACAGTGAATTAATCAGAGCTTCTCCAGTATTTCACAGATGAACTCTTAGGTGTGCTACGTTGTAGTATTAAGACTTTCCTTTCCAGGGCTGTGCCTTCAACATGAGACCACACTCTTCCCGCCATGAATATGCATAAACTTAACATGAGCCTAACTTCACAACCCCTCTTTTCATTGAGCAATACTTCCTGACCAGCTAAACTCAGTATAGCTACTTGTATTACTGTTACTTAGCATAAAGGTTTGAGAATCAAGTCCTAAATTTGCACATACAATATGAGACCTGGACAATGAGTTAGAATAAAAGGAAAGATCATTAGAAGAAATAATCCAGAATACGTATACATGAGGCACTGCAAACTGATGAACTCTTTCTTTTTATCCAAGCTAAAGTTTTCACTATTAAAAAGCCATTAATTTATGCAGCGACTCAAGGTGGGTGAGGCAATACCATCTGTGGGAACAAATTCCATTCCTGGAAAGGACACTTGTGTGAGCTTCAAAGAGTTCTTCAGGACTAGAGAATGAAAGTAGTGTGTCCAAACTAAACAGAGGGTGGGACAGATCGTTAAGCATAAGAGGTTCACACATGTTGTTGGAAACCACTCGTAGTAGAGTGGAGCAGTCTTGTTAAACCAAGGGTGATTTATTAACAATACCTTAATGAACCAGGAAGTGTCTTTGTCTCTATGATACCATTGTTGCAATGAAGTTGAACTGTGCAATCTTTAAAGGGAAATCATGGTAATTGATTAAACAAAATAAAAGCTGCTCCTTTATGACCTGTTATCATAACTGACAGTTGAAATAGCACTGTTTTAAAATCAAATTGTTAAAGATCTGTGAGAGTTTCTTATGGCAAACCATGATAAGTAAAATGCACAATGGAAAACAGAGAATTATATGTTTTATGAGGAAAACATATGCCACTGGTTTGAAAGAGTTTCTTACATTTCTGCTTCTTTCTCATGTAAACATCTCTGCAGTGAGCAATTTGCTGTGGGCTTTTATTTAACCGTAACATTTTAATGGATTTTTTTTTCCGAAGGCTACATACAGCGGTCAATCAAATTATCATCAAAGTCCTGAACACAATAAAAATAGCTGGCTTAGAATGATTTTTAATGGCACAGCCCACAGATTTAGTTTTGTATACTTTTAAGTACAGCCCTGAGCTTCCATCCCTTAATACGTGAACCTAACACCTTATATATCGGGAAAAGTAGTAATGCAGTAAGGTAGAAAGAGTTAAAAGGCTATTTTTCTATTTTTGTAGCACAAGTCTAGCCTAGCATTGAATTTCAATTTTAATAGTTTTAGCAGACTTACAAAGGGTGACACCAATGTAAATGTGCAATAGAATATTTAAAGGCAGGGAATGAAGTTAATTATGCCCTAGCCAAAAGTAAAACAATTTTTTAATGACAAGCAGAGTTTCTGGTGCATAGATTTGTTTTAGAAGATTGTCTTGTTAAGAATACCAGCATTCATAATATAGAATGAGAAATAAAAAGAATACAAGAATAAAAAAGAAAGAAATTGTCTGTCAAAGACGATTTATTTTTAATTAATTTTATGGTATTTTTCCTCTGATAGTCATGACAAACAAGATGTTTTGACACCTTTGGTATCTTCAAGCAGAATTAAATGTGAAATTTACAGAAAAGATTTTTAAATGGGAAATAAGGATTTGGTCATTTGTTGTTATGGCTAAACTCTATGTGGCTTATGTCCCAGGAGTAACATTTTCAATATATTATTGAGATTTTCATTGAATCTGGTGTAGGAAAATATATGCAAAAAAAGCTAACACTTGACTAAAAAATGATGATGTATTTCACGTTCATGCTACCGTAGAACCCAGATGGCTATCTCATAAATATATTTCCTTTACACTTGCCAGAAGGGCTGATTAAATGAAATTTTAAAAGAAAATGAATGTACAAAAATGTAAGGACTCTAAGCTTCGTGAAAGAATAACAAAGGTGCCTGCATTTGTTAGGCAGTCAAATCAATGCATTTTTGCTCCTGATTTACAAAACAATTACGTGAAAGGACAGAGTTGGTCATGGCATGATATAGAACACTGTACATGGCAAAAACAAGAAAAAGATAATCCTCAAGTTGTCTTAGACGACATTGCTTGTTAATGAACCACCCCTGAAGAATCTCAAAGAAGAATGAAATAGCGTAATGTGAGAAAGCTGTTACATTACATTGGTCTGGTTCTGCTTCACCAGATGTGAATGCTGCTGCTGCTTCATAAAATACGATGAGATGCATTTTACTATGGTCTGGAAAAGTTGTTCACTGATGATAGAGAATTAAGCCATGAAGTTCTCACACAATTATTTATTCAGTTTCTTACACAAGCAAAAACCCCCATTGACTACAGCAGTCACTGAATCAAAATGAAGTAAAGACTTTGGGATTTCATCCAGTATGTAGTTGCATTTTTAAGGAAGTGGATCTCTAGACTATCACCAGCCAGTACTTTTCAATCCATGGCATGGAGATTTCTGCTTCAGACACCTGCTACATTCCTGGGCTGGGCTTATTAATAAAAAGTTCTCAACTCCTAACTGCATTTTTCTTCTTCCCCTTTTAATTATTTCTAGCCCTTTAAGTCTGATTTACACAGAGTTTTTGTATCAGTATAATTATGTCAGGGTGCGCGGGTCTCCTGCTTTCTCTCCTGGCTGGGACCACAGGGTCCCAGCTAGGAGAGAGCATGGGGCTCCCTTCTCCCCGGGACCCGAGCGGTCCCAGCTAGGAGGGTTCCCTTCTGCCTGGGACCTGAGAAGTCCCGAGTAGAAGGGAGCCAAGTGGTCTGGGGCAGAAGGGAGCTCCACGCTCCCTTCTCCCCCAGACCACTCCAGGGCTTGCTGCCTGGAGAGAGCCAGCCCCGTGCAGGGCTAGCTCTCCCCAGGACAAGCCCTCCTAGCCTGGGGAGCTGAGGCTCCAAAGGAGCCTCGCCTCCCCCTGGACCTAACTAGTTGACTTAGAGAGTCTAGTGTAGTGTAGACTAAGTCGACTTAGTATGGTCCACCTTAAGTCGACTTAGGAGTCCTGTATGAACTCTCTAAGTTGACTTAATAAGGTCAACTTATTAAAGTTGACTTAGTAAAGTTGACCTAAATTCCCCAGTGTAGACATAGCCTTAGTTAGCATTCTGGATTTCCTATGCTCAGACACCATCCTGGATGTGTATAGTGTGTGGTTTCAGATTCCTATCCCTATAAGGCAATCATGGGGGGAATAAGTAGCGCTTTCTTTGATATCATCACCTACGGGCCATAAGTGTCTTCCCTGAAAAGCCATTGGAAAGGCGGACTTTTTATGAACAAAAAGGTTGCATAAACCAAACTTTCTTCTCTGTGTCCTTGTTTCCAAACCCATACATTTGATTTTCACTGGCACTGTTAGGTGTGTCTATAACCACAGGTTCTACAGTCCTTACCCATGAAGAGATTCTATTTACCTAAAAAACTGAAATTGCATGGGAAATATTCATATTTTAGAGGTGGATCAAGAAGAAAGAGTTCAGATCCAGGTAAAATATAGTCAAGAAAATAACAGAGATGAAGTCCAGGTACAGATCTCAGTGCACCAAATTCTCACATTCTTGTGGAATTTCAGATCCATATAGTGGAAGATTTGGGGCTGAAATCTACTGAGAATAATGAGATTTCAGCCACATCAAAAGGAAATCAGAAGTCCAGTTTAGGAATTTGTGATTCAGTCTCATTATTTGCAGACATAGCTTGTGTTTGAAAGCGTTCAAAAACTATTACATGACAATAATTGCTTGTCTGTAGAGCACAGGCAAAATATCTGGCATTAATATGGAGGTGCTTTGAAATTGCTCGCTCAATTTACATGGTTTCTTTCAGTTTCCTGACAACTGCTGCTTAAAATAACAATCACTCAGAATAAATAGCAATGGCCATGGCAATAAGTGAGAGATGAAGACTGGAACATGCACAGCACACTAAGCTTTCTCCATAAGTCACTAACTAGCATATGTAAAATTTCATCTAAAGCGCTGGGCTGAAGCTGTGGTTGACAGCTACCCTCCTCTGCCATAACACAGAATAAAGCTCATCTGGGTGGGACTGGGAGATAAAATGGTCCCTGCAGATAGCCCATGACTGTGGAATGAAATTCCCCGAGAACTAAAGATTATCACAACCCTCACTATTTTCCAGTCTAAGTACAAGGTGCATTTTTGGATCTAGCCTCTTTAACATAATGTTGCAAGAGGTACATTTATATGTTTTTTTTCCAGAAAACAAGCCACACCACCAAAACAAGACCACCACTGCCCATTCTTCTTCATTTGAGGAGAGGATGACAGACCAAAGAACACATGTGTTACTTAACACGTTATTGGGAGATACTCAAATATTCCTGTGTGAGTGTGGTGTAAGACCCTACATAGAACAGAACACAACACACTGCTTTCCTAAGGGCTTGTCTACACAAACATTTCATTTGAGGTATGAAGCTACCAGACACTAGCCACGTTTCAAAGTTAACTAGATCGAAGCTTGTCAATAAACTTTAAAGCACAGAATCAGCCCCGTTAGGCAATGGAACTATTCCTATGCTTAAAGACACCCAGATGCTTAAGTGTTTTGCTGTATCTGGGCCTACTTATGTGTGTAAGGCTTATTTGGGCAAGATATTGCAAAACCTGATGTTTCTTTATTTTTCTTCCACCAATACCCTACACACAGGAATTCCTCCAGTTGATTTGTTTGCCTTGTAGAACCCCAAAATCATAAATAATGTTCATTCTTTTCTAGTTAATTTAAGTTGGATTTGGTATACCAGCAGGTCAAATTTTACTCCCAAACTGACTTAGTCTTTATTCAGCTTTTAAACATGCTAAATGTTTCAGATATTCTAAAATGCCTCATCCCTAAGACTTCTGAATGAAATACTGCATTTAGTCAATAAAGCAGTCTGAATTGACTAGACCAGTCATGGTAAGCACTTTTTACTTTCCTCAAGATACATTAGAGTTGACTGTATACTTTTTTCTTTTTTTTTTTTTTGCTACAACTGCACAAGTTTACAAGTCACAATTGAATTACCAAACCAAGGAAAGGAAAGATTATTCCTGCGGGTGCTGTGCAGGTTGCAGATTTGTTTTCTTTTTAAGAAGGGTTTAAAGAATTAGCAATAAATGTTATTAACTGCAGCTAGAAAATGATGCTGACTTATTACTTTGTGTGGGCCCTAAGGGTTGTCATGAAAAGCAGATTCTTCAGCTGAGTTTTCCAGAGAAAGCAGAAAAAAATATAACAATGGCTGCGAACATCTTAAACTCAGATTTATTGTATAGTGAAAAAAGATGAAGCTTATAGAAGTCTTTTGGCTTGACTCGGGAATTACATAACTCTCCAATGCTTAAATGGTTAGGTTTTGTTTTTGTTTTGTTATTTTAAGCATCATGTTTTCTTTTTCACTAACAACAAGATGAGGACTTTTCTATTGAAAGTCATTCATGACACTGGAAAGCCGCCATCTCTTCCTGCTTCTACTGGAAACATTCTAATTAAAATATATTAGGCGGATGCCCAACTTTATTTTATAAACACTGTGACACACTGACCATTCTGCCCCTGTGGGTCCTGTGCTTCACTCTGTTATGGGGCCCAGGGTAGCCCTGTTTGCCCCTGTTACTGGGCAGTTGGTGCTCCCGCCAGCACAGAGGGGCAGGAGGGGGAAGGGGCCCGGGCCCTCCCTCTACTTTGAGCTTCAGCCCAGGGGCCCTAGGAATGGCAGCTGCATGCTGCTGACACAGCTAGCAACAGTACTAGCTTCCCCTGGGCTATTTCCCCCTCTCCGTGGCTATGTCTACACTTGTTAATTTAAGTCGACTTTGTTAAGTCAACTTAGTATGTCCACACTTAAATTTTAGGTTGACTTTGGGGGGACCCTACAAAGTCGACCTAGAGCGTCCACACCGGATGCCTAGGTCGACTTGTAAGGGCTAGGGGGACCTGGGGCTTGCCAAGTGCCAGAGGGCTCAGCCTTTGCCCCATTGTACCTGGGTACAATGGGGCAAAGGGGGACAGGGACCCTGGCAGGGCATAGGGGCAGGGTGGGCAGGGCTCTGTCCTGCCCTTTGAGGAGGCATACCAGGCTCTCCCTGTGCCAGCCACCCTGGCAGGAAGGGCAGTGGGGGAGTCCTGGAGAGCCCTAGGTCGACTTAGAGTCGACCTAGGGCTACTCCACGTCTACACTGGCTTAAGTCGACTTTAGAAAGTCGACTTAAGCCAAAAGTCGACTTAAGCGGAGGTTTTATAAAGTCAACTTAATTTTCCTTAAATCGACTTAAGGAAGTGTAGTGTAGAAGCAGAGTAAAATAAGTCGACCGAAGCAAGCGTAAGTCGACTTAATTTACAAGTGTAGATGCATCCTGTGCTTTTACCTCTCTTGTAGCTAGGTTGGGTTTCTTCTGCCTTCCTCCAACACTCCTCACTCACTGCTGCTGCTAATCCTCCTTACTCTCCACCCCACCTGGCTGAAGCAAGGGCTTTTTATCAGCTGGGCCTTAATTGGTCTCAGGTGCCTCTAATTAACCTGAAGCACACCCTGCTCAGGCTGCAGGGAGCAAAGCCTGGATCATTCTAGGACTTATATACCTGCCCTGTAAGACTCTCCTGCTTCCCTCTGGCCCTGCTGTCTCACAACACATTAGATTACATTAGCTACTGATATGGGTTGTTCTGAGGATAAATACATTAAAGATTGTGAGCTGCTCTGACACTCTGGTGATGAAATATTAGACATACTCAAATGTATATTTTCTGTGCTCTAGTGGTAGGTGTGCAATGGGATGATAAACCCTAATGGCAATTTTTCTCTAGCTCAAGTGGTAGAAACCTGTGCTTTGTGAAATAAGGACCTTGGGCTATGTCTACACTTGTAAAGTTAAGTCGATTCTGTTAAGTCGACTTAACAAGGTTGACTTTAAGTTGACTTAGAGTCGACCTTGTTAAGTCAACTTTAACAGAGTGGCTACACTTTAAGTTGACTTAAGTCAGCCTTGTTAAATCGACTTAACAGGAGACATAGGCGTCCACTCTGGCTTTATGTCGACTTAATAAGGCCGACTTAGCGCTATTCCCCATCCACACTGGCTTTAAGTCGACTTAATAAATGCCCAGTGTGAATGTGGCTTTGTGTAGGTCGACTTAAGCCTCCCAAATACATGAAGTAAAATTTGAGACTGTTGCCCATAAAAACAAATTAATTAACATTCCCACTGCTGACATTTTTTCCTCTGTGCTTTTCTCTGCTTGTCTGATTCCCAAATTTCACCTCATGCTAAGATTGCACTGCCCAGTCTCCAATACCTTTGAACTTATTCCCTGACCTTTTATGAGTCATGACCACTCCCTTGTACCCGCCCAATGTTCTTGACCTTTTTATTCTCCCTGAAAGTGACAGAAAACATAGAACAATACTTGTCTGAGCTCTTTACTTAAGAATTAGATGTAATCAGCAGAGTTGGTAAAAAGGATTTTGATGAAGCTTTATTGCGTCAAAACCTAAATGTTTCATAGAAATGTATGAGTGTCTATTACAATTTTGTCAGGAAGGCTTCTCAGGGCCAGGATAAAATTTGAGAGATTGAGACCTAGCCCCGGATAGCTAATAATCTGGTGGTAGGGGAACTCATTTAGATGTGGGAGAAAGAAATTGAAGTCTCTGCTCCAAATAAGGGGCTTGAGTCTGAGTCTCCTCTGTCCTAAGTAAGCAACCCAAATCCCAAAGGTATTGTGCACTCTCATGGTTTTTCGTAACATTTTTCAAAAGGTGTCTTCTTCATTCAGCATTAAAATGAAAACAACATTTCAAAATCCCTCTGTCCCCCCCAAAAATTGCAAACCAGAGATGTTTTCTGCATAGCCCTACTAAACATGTTCTACACATCTGGAGTCTCTTAGAATATGTACATGATTAAATGGATGAGTATTTTTAACAACCCATCCAAACTTTGAACTAGTGAGGTTTGCTATCTTGAATGATATTATAGGAAATTCAATTTCACACAAGCTGTATATTTTTTACGTCAACTGGACACTGATTTCTCTATGAGAAATGCACACACAACAACTGCATGCAGTTGTTCTACTAATGGTATAAGCAGCATAATGTGTGGTGTTCGCTTAAACTGGGATAAATCAGGGGCTTGTGTCACAGATGGCTGGGAAGTCAGACTTTTTAATCCCAGCACACATGTAGTTTCCAAGATTATCACTCAATCAAAGTTATATGATTTCAGCTCTCAATTACCTAAAAGAAAACATCTTCCATACTCATTCAGTTAAGTAATTCTTTTACAAAAAAATACATGACAGCTGAATCATGCCCAATGAATCACTGTTTACAACAGTCTAAACCTAGACTATTCTATTTTAGCTATATTAAATTTGAGACAACTAAGATAGATGATCTTGGAGTTATCTTCTTCAGGAATCTTTATTATTTTTTTGGAGAAATCCATTTTAACAGTCAGGTCCAGAAAAACAGAAATGCAGGATGCCATTACAGAGTTCATTTCTCTTATACAACAGTGCCTGTTTGAATCTTCCTGTATTTTAGATAATTATTCTTCCAGTCTTTTAGTTATTTGGGTCAAAGTTTTGCTTTCTAGAAATAAACCAGAACTTCTTTCCCCTAAGGAAATATACTGTAAAATTGGGGGTGTTCCTGAAAAGATGAAATAAGGTTTTTTTTAAAGGGTGTTTTCTTTTGCATCATTGACTATAAATTTCTGGCACCTCCATAACTCACAATTCTTGGTGCTGACAATAATGACTGAAATACCCACTCTGAGTTACTCAGAGGCAGCCTTTGGCTATTGGGGGCCTCAGGTGAAGGCCCATTGGCTACGTCTACACTGGCAATTTAAATCGACTTAAGGAGGCTTAAGTCGACTTAAATTAAGCCACGTCCACACTAGGCTTTCATTAAGTCGACTTAAGAAATTCCTTAAGTCGACTTAATGAAAGCTTAAGTCAACTTTATAACTACCACTCATTAGGTCGACTTAACCCTTAAGTTGATTCCTTAAGTCAACTTAAGGACGGTGTGGATGTGGCGTAACCCTTAAGTCGACTTAATGGTTAGGTCAACTGAACAAAGTGGACTAAGTTGACGCAAAGCTAAGTCGACTTAATCAAGTCCACTTTAATAAGGTCGACTTTAAGTCAACTTAACAAAGTCAACCTAACTTTTTCTAGTGTAGACATAGCCATTGAGAGGCCCCTTGTAGGCCTTCAGGGGCCCCCTATAGGCCCATGTAGCCAACCCCAGCCCCTCACTACTGGCTCCCCCTTTGGACCCCTCCTTCTTCCTCCCCCCCTGCCCAATCTCGGGGCTAGCTCTTCCTCCTGCAGCTTTTGGGGTAGGCGAAGCAGGCAATGGGGCCCCTTACTGCTCAGGGCTCTAGGGATGCGCCTGCTTTGCTTACCCCCAAAGCTGCCTCTGGAGTTCCTAATTTTTTGTCTATCACCAAGAGAAAATCCAACCTTCACAGTTGCGAGTAGCCTCAAAGTCCAGTAAATTACTAAATTCGCCGCACTTTGGCAGTTTTCTCTTGGTACTTACAATATTTAAAACAAACAGCTGTGGAACAACATAACATCGGCTAAGTGAATGGCCCATAGAATAATAATGTACATGGCTGCACTAAACCCAGCCTATTGGTCAGTATTTCAAATCATCTCTACTCATCAACCCACCTGCTCCCCAGGTGTCTGAGAAAATGATATAAGATAATGCTTCCTATTACATCAGAAAATTCTCTATGCAACTGCATATACTAAAAAAAATAATGACGTCTCAGCAGTGTGAGACCTCACTCACTGTAGCACACTGTTCCTAGTTCTGGAAACTCACTGGCTATGTGTACACTTACCAAAGTTAGTTGGAATTAGTTAATTCTAACTAACTAATTTGAACTAATTTTAGTTAGTTTGAATTAACTTAATTCAACCTAGCATGGCCCCACTAGAATGCTAGATTGAACTAAGCAAGTGCCATGCATGGCACTTGCTTAGTTGGAATTAGTCAGTTGCATTAAGCTCAATGTGTCGGTTAGTTCGAACTAATATGGCCACATTGACTTAATTCAAACTAACTAGTTCGAATTAAGGGTTAGTTCGAAGTAAAATGAGGTTTTACTAATTTGAACTAACTTTTCCTTAATTCGACTTAAGGAACTGCTTAAGTCAAATTAAGGAAACAAGTGTAGACACAGAGTAAATTAAGTTGACTTAAGCCTGTTTTAGTCGACTTAATTTACAAGTGTAGACGCACCCACTGATTCTAGATCAGTGCAACTCCATTGACTTCAGGGATGCCAGAGCAGTTAGCAGCAGCTGAGATTCTGGTCACTTGTTCTTTTCTAAAAAGTGTGGAGAGATCATTTGACATCATCATTAATATTTATTTGTGTACCATTAGCACTTAGAGGTGCCAAACACACTGTACTAACACTTCATAAGAGAAATGCTCATCTCAAAGTCCTTACAGTCTAATAGACAAGATAGGAAAAAGGTGGGAGGGGGACTATAGGCACTGAGAAGTGAAGTCTTTACCAAGGTAACATATCATAATGTTAGGTCACCCTGTATGACATTTTCCATAGCGTCTGTATGTAATGTTGATAGCAAGTACCGTTTGCTACAAAGAAGCTTGAATTCAAGGAAGTAGCTAATGATTCTGGAGCCTAAACTCAACACTAAATCTACATTTATGTAAGAGAAAGAACATGGCTTTCAAATTATATTGAATTCAATATTCAGCCAACTAGCGCTCTGGGGAAGATATGGAATATCAAAAGAAATAAAGAGTTCTACTCTGCAATCTCTCACTCGTGCCTACTCCTTACTCACATGAGTGTCAATGGGGCTAATCATATCAGTATGAAATATTCATGTGAGTAAGTGGATTTGCAGTACAAAACACTTCTTAAGAATGCCCTGTAAGAATAGTGAAATTTTTTTTATGCATTTCAGTTCCAGCAGCCAAGTAGATTTATGTTTACAACTCTAAGGGATAGACATTGGTTTTCTTAATTGAAAGCTTGCATTTGGAAGAATCTGAATCTATCAGGGGCTTGGATAAATACATAAAGTGGGCTGGTTGTTTAACAACACAACATGTGATGATTTGTAATGAACAAAAAAGATTAAGTTAAAGGCTACAGTTTTCTGTACCAGATACAATCATGCCTGCCTTTCTTTTATACCACCTGAACTGAAAATTGCCCTGGTTTTGTATTATTTTTTGTGATTCTGTGACCTAATAGCCAATAAAGTCTTGGAAGAAATGGGCAAACTTATTTTTCACGTATTAACTATGTGAGAATCAAATTCAGGTTCCAAGAGGGAAACTGTCAGTGTATTGAAATTTCTACACCACTAAATCCTCCATCACCAACTACTTCTGTTTCTATACCTCATAAACTTAATGGGTCCCTACAGACTAAGGTCAACAATATAAAAAATTGCTGAATTATAAATAATATTTTATAAATATGCAAGATGTGAATTATGAACCAATATGTAATTGTAATGTTTATTACTTTCCAGGTGGTATGTAACAATGTTTCAAGGATAAGACAAATACTGACCAATTTTCATACAAAGAAAACTACTGCCCCTTACATGTTTCTCACTAGAGTTTGTTCTTCTGATCCCATTTTAATTTCAAATTTCCACTGAGATCAATAATCCATACAATATATACTACAGTATATGTGTGTGGAGAGAGCGAGAGAGAGAGAGCGAGAGAGAGCAATTAGACTTCTGGGGTACCCAGAACAAGAAAACATATGCACTAGTAAGGATGGGCAAACTCATTATGGCTAACTTTGAACCCCCAGGGACATCAATTCCCATAATGACATAAGCAATTGAAGTAACTGTATTTCCAAAAGGGCACAAGCAGTGGTACATTTTTTCAAGTATCATTTTTCTAACTATTTAGGCACACTTTTTATTTTAAATAGAGTTTTGTAAAACTCAGTAAGTTTCATTCACAAGCATTTGTGTAAGTATTTTCTTCAATTTCAATGTAAGCTGCTTCATACAAATGAAATACCTGAGCTTGCATGATTTTAACACAAAGTCACAGTTCAGCCAAGGTTCATTATAAAGCCATTTTTTTAACACTAAATGACAAGCTCAGCTCTCCAATCTTTCAGCCATGGTTTCTCAGTGGGCTGTAGACACAAACTATATTCGATATCCAGTGCATGAAAAAGTGATTGATACCTATTAGAATGAGGGGCACTAATTGGTTGCTGTAAAGAGTTTGGCTTTATCAACACAGGGCTAAACTATGTTAATCCATTGCTTAGGGCAGGGGTGTCAAACATGTGGCCTGCGGGCCGAATGTGGCCCACAAACCTCTTCCATCTGGCCCATGACTGTGCTCTGCTGGACCATACTCTAAGGCTATGTCTACACTTACCAAAGTTAGTTCGAATTAGTTAATTCGAACTAACTAATTCGAACTAATTTTAGTTAGTTCGATTAACTTAATTCGAACTAGCAAATTTTAGTTCGAACTAAGCAAGTGCCAATTAGTCAATTGCATTGAGCTCAATGTGCCGGTTAGTTCCAACTAAGCACTTAGTTCGAACTAACGTGGCCACATTGACTTAATTTGAACTAACTAATTTGAATTAAGGGTTAGTTCAAAAGGTATAATCGAATTTATTAGTTCGAATTAAGGAAGCCCTTAATTCGAACTAATGAAAGCCTAGTGTGGCCAAGGCTTAAGTTAGTTCGAATTAAGCTTCCTTAATTTGAACTAACTTGCCAGTGTAGACATAGCCTAAGAGACAGAGACAAAGAGTGCAGTCTCACATATTTAGAGAATGTCAGGTCTTGCAACATCATGGCACTGGGTTTGTGAGACTGCGCTCCCTAAGAGAGAGGGTGGTATCACGAGGTGCAGTTTTGCATACAAAATCTTTGCATACAATCTTTGATGCCTCAAGAGTGCCCTCATATTTCGATTTATGGTGTATACAGCCCACTTGAAGTGTATTTAAGTCAAATCTGGCCCACCATAGCAAATGAATTAAGCCTTAGGGTATGGGGCCCTGTCTAGATGGGGAGATGTAGTGAAGGTGGGAGCAGAAAAGGGAACTCTGTCAAACTTGAAATCATTCCTGCTGAAGACTGAGCCAAAAACATTACAACCTTTCACTGAACTTATAATTAACCATTTAAAGCAGGCGAGCTGAACATGATTTCAGGTTTCATTGTGAACATCTAAAAAAACACTAGAAAGACTTAAATAAAATTTCTCAAACCCCTTGATTCTACTTTCACTGAACTCAACATCAAAGCACCCATTAACTTTAATGCAAAATCAGGGACAGCATGCATCTTCAGTTATCTCTGTGATGACAACTATTTCTACAGTTGTCTCAGCAGACAGTTATATATTGTTTTCATGTTCTTTAGTGAAGCAACTGGGATTCCCTCCCTGAGTTCAAAGGGTCCCTCTCCTCTCTGCCCGTCAGTCCCTGAAGGTGTCATATTCTGTTAAACCATATTTCCAACACAAGAGTCCTACATGCAGTTTCAAAACTCATTTATAACGATGCAGTGACTCTTCTGAATTGGCAGAGTAAAAAGATATGGTACTTCCTTACTCATAGGTAAAGTACATTGTCTCCAACCATGAGACAGAAATATAAGCTTGAGCTTCCAACTTCTGTCCAACCACTGTAATCAGTATCAAGTTCTGCCCTCTTCACCTTGGACAAAGATAGGCATTTTGTATGGACACCCTGCTTAGCTCCTAAAGAGGGAGAGTATTTAATATCTTATCTAGCCAATCGGTCAGGTGAAAAGGGATTCAGAAACTACAAGGAAGCTGCAAACAGGCCTGTTGTTCCAGAATCATGTTCTAGATTCAGACACAAATCTTTCTCTTATTGAAGTCCCCTTTGTTAGCTTAAGCAATGTATGCATTTCAATGGAAGAATGGACAATGCAATGCCTCCAATCATATAAGGGGAGCAACCATCATTCTCCAATTTATACTGAGGTTCACAGGAATATGGGAGAAATGTCAGAATCAACATTGCTCCTTTATGTTTAGTTTGTATTGTAAAGCATAGATACATTTTTATTTTAATTTGCTTTGCTAATTAATTTGCACTTTTTTTAAGTTTAGAGAAATTTGGTCTTGTTATTTACCTTTTTCCTACTTTTATTTTAAGGCATTGGTAACCAAAAAGGTTACCTTTGGTTTAACGTCTCATTATAAATAGATATCCAATTGCAAAAGAATGGTATAAAACAAAGTCATAACCCTTTCTTTTAATGTGGTCCTAAAATACTAGTATTCTACTGGTGAACGCCAAACAATATTAACAACACCAATGACAGTCAATACTTCTCAAAAACATAGAAATAGACCCCCCAAATGCTCCATTTAGGTAAATCTAGACCTTGATTCTGCAGTAACTTCAAAGCAGTCAGGGTCCTTCCCCTTCCTTACTGTCTTCAGGTGGGTGCAGAGACCATCTTATTTCAGGATTGGGGGCTTACACCGTACTGAAATGTCCTCACCATGGCTATGTCTACACGTGTGTATTTAAGTCGACTTAATGTGTCCACACTGAAAATTAAAGTCGACTTGAAGGGGAACTTACAAAGTTGACCTAGAGCATCCACACTGGACACTCTAGGTCAACTTTGTGGGGCTAGGGGGACCTAGGGCAGGTTCACGAGGGCAGGGGGGACACCCCTTGCCCAATGCCATGGGGCTCAGGGGGACAGGGACCCTGGCAGGGCATAGGGTCAGGGTGGGGGGGCATGCCAGGCTCCCCCTGTGCCCCCCCCCCGGCAGGGAGGGCATTGGTGTAGCCCTGGGGTAGCCTTAAGTCGACTTAGGGCTACCTCACGGCTACACTGGCTTAAATTGACTCTAGGGAGTCGACTTAAGCCTTAGGTCTAGTGGAAAGGAGGTTTAATAAAGTTGACTTAATTTTAATTAAGTCAACTTTATTTTCCTTAAGTCAACTTAAGCAAGCTGCTTAAGTCAACTTAAGAAAACTGTAGTGTAGACGCAGGGTAAATTAAGTCGACTTAAGGAAGCTTAAATCGACTTAATTTACCAGTGTAGACGCAGCCCATGTGATTATAATGCAATTCTTTGCACTGCAGTTGTTACTCAAAAATGTTCATCCCCTGAAATGTCCACCCTAGTCCAACTCTAAAACATTCCAAAACAGAGCTGTCCTCCATATCAGAATGACCAGAAGAGAGATATGTTACCTTTCGGTTTGCAGTGACTTGTGGGAGTAAATCCAGGCACACAGAGAGATAAAGCGTTAATGCTCTTTTATTTGCAGGACTCCAGCAATCTGCTCTACACTCTTACAGCTGCTTTCTTCCAGCACCATTGGGGTTATCTCATTACAATGCAGTGGCCTCATAAAGACCATCATTGTATCATTCACTGTAGAGAAATATTACGCATACATATTACTATATTCCTAGTCAATCTACTGCATTTGACAATAGGTTAAGAATGTAGTGGATCAACTTGAGTTGCAAGGTATAAAGCTTTTCTACTTGTTTTTCTTTTTCCCCCTTTTCTTTCCCTCATCAAACACAAGTAAAAAGATCCACGCTGCACCCGTCCTTCAGAACTGAATGTTTTCTGAAGATTTAGCTCTACTTATGATCACATTTTTTACAGCTAAGCTGAACCACAAGGCAAAAGAAAAGAAAAGAATCTGTAAAAAAAATTTCAACCAGCTTTTCCCTCCCCCAGACTGTGAAGATTAAAATAGTGATTGCTTCCATCAAACGCCTTAGATCACAGCTTTCACTAAACAGACTATTCAAGCCAGATTTCCATTATTCTCATCATCACTTATATAACTATGGCTGATTTTTATCATCACTCTCTGTATGCTTTCCCCTTAGTGCTTTAAAGTAGGAAGTATATCTTCCTTCCCCCCAGTACTAACCAGCAACAGATAAATAACTTCTCAGCCAGTGTCTAAAACAATGTGTTTTCTCACATGAACTTGTTCAGTCTGGACAATAATTGTGCAAAATATATGTTATGGTAGCCTGTGACAAACCATAAATTCTGTTATTAGGAATTTTCATGTATGTATACTTCACCTTCTGGTTAATACTGTCTTTAGAAGACATAATGTTTGAATATTATAAAGACCTGTTGCTATATGAAGAATAACTATAGAGAAAACCACTAAAGTAAAATATTAGCAACTCAGGCCTAGATCCTCAAAGATATTTAGATACCTAACCCCCCACCCCCATCAGAGTAAATTAGGCACCTAAATATTTTTGAGGAACTTGAACGACTCTTAGAAAAAAGAGAAATCATATCTCATTTTCTTGCTTCAGACTATATTTCATGTTAAGAGATTAGCTAGCTTGTTTTGTTGTTATGACATACTGTCTTGCATTTATCTTCTCTATCCTAAATCCTGTGTGTAAAGAGTACTGTCTGCACTGCATATGTGTAACCTTTTGTGCTTTGAAGGAAAGAGCTGATAATTAATTGGTCGTGTCTTTGGGTACTTAGAGGGTCCTTGAGGAGGCAGCATGATCGTCCTAGAGCAGGGGTTGGCAACCTTTGCCGACCCCTGTGCCGGCCTCTCCTCCTCAACCTTCAGCTGGTGCCGATGACCCAATGGCCCCAAGAAGTGACCTGATGAGCCATTAAGGACATAAGGAATACAAGCATTGTGTCCTTAATGGCTCATCAGTTTACTCCCTGGGCCCATTGTAGCTGGAAAATTCCTAAACATTAAGGACACAATGGTTTGACACACCCGCCTCTCTCAGCCATTTCAATAAAATAATATAAGTTAAAGTATAGATAGAACACCATATTACTAACTTCTAATTGAAATAGAATTCCTAGACATAAACTATATAATCATTCCCAGCAAATTACTACCTTTCTACTGATACCAAACATGAAATAGCTCCTATGGATTATAACATTTATGAGATACCCATTGAAAATAATATCATAAATGCTTCCCTAAATCCAGACAGCATCACACACAGGGCTCTGCCCTGCCAGGGTCCCTGTCCTCCTTTGCCCCATTGCACACAAGGGGTGCCCCCCCGTGCCACCATGGACCTGCCCAAGGTCCCCATAGCCCCACAAAGTCGACCTAGAGCATCCAGTGTGGATGCTCTAGGTTGACTTTGTAAGTTCCCCTTTAAGTCGACTTTAATTTTAAGTGTAGACACACTAAGTCGACTTAACTAACTTAACTTAACTTTAAGTCAACTTAGTTAAGTCAACTTAGTTAAAGTCAACTTAAAAGTGCAAGTGTAGACATAGCCTAAGACTCCATGCACTGGGTCACAATGTGACTTGTTCATATTTGACCCACCCATCCATTTGTCATGACAGAGAGGTGGGTGGGCTAAAATTGAGTGACATGGGGGGAGGGGTCCCAAACTGAAGTGTTACCTAGGGCAGCAGATTGAGATCAGTGGCCTCTGTTTGGAACCGAGGGATAGCTATATTAGTCATATATTTCTCAATCTTTACCACAGGTGGGCCAGAACATTCTCCTGGACCCAAACATGTACAGCTTTTTTATATAAGCAATCTGACTATGAAATGTATATTTTTATAGAGAGAGAAGATAGGGAATACCAAACCCAGATCCAGCCATATGTTGCAGTGTGGCTGCGTATCTAAGATTTGTCTACGAAATTCCAGGATATGTCTACAGTGCAATTAAAAACCCATGCTAGCTGACTCTGGTTTGCAGGGCTCAGGGAAAGGGGCTGCTTAATTGCAGTGTAGAAGTCCAGGCTTGGCTGGAGCCCTGGCTCTAGGATCCTATGACGTGGGACGGTCCCTAATATCTACATGACCTTTACACAGCCACTTAATCCAAGCCCCGTGTACCAAAGTCAGCTGGTAAGGCCAACCACACTGTCTAATTGAAATATCTCATTGAAATCAGTGAGAGTTTTTCTTTTGATTTCAGTGTGGGCCACAATTTTATCCCTAATCTTCAGCAGGCAGCTCAATACAGCATACAAAATAAGACAGATTTATTTTTTTCTTCGTGAACCAATTTTTGCCTTTATTAAAATCTATTATTTTAAGAGCTTTTAATATTTAGAAAAATATTAACCTTAGATACCAATTGAGATTTTAGTCTCTCTGTTTATCTGTATTCTCTCCATAATAAAAGCCCTAAGATTCACATGAAAGAAAAAGAAAATGGTTGGTGCGAAAACTAAAAATAGTGTTTTAAAACTAGAACACTATTTGAATGCCTTTGTTTTTCAGTCAAAGCTCCTATTGATATTATTCAGAGCATTGAGAAGATGGCCTTACTCAGCTCTAAAACTGTGACAGTACTGAGAACACGTGATAATTTTATCCTACTCCAGTTTTTAGACCAAGGACTTTAGTTATTTTTATTTGATAAAAATGTACCTACAGAATGCCACATCCACACTGGGTGCTTATTAAGTAGACTTAAGCCTTAAGTCGACCTTCAGAGGTGGTGCTATTAAGTCGACTTAAGGAAGTGCTTAAGTTGACCTTATTAAGTTGACTTAAAGACTGTGGGTGCGGGTGTGTCTACACTACAGGCTGTACTACGTCGACTTAACAAGGTCGACTTTAAATGTAGACGCTCCGTTAAGTCGACCTAACAAGGTCAACTTTAAGTCGACTTAAAGTCGACCTTGTTAAGTTGACTTAACAGAACCTGTAATGTAGACATAGCCCAAGAGGTTTTTCAGTTGGCCTTTTTTTGTTCTCACTTGTCTTCAATGCATGCTAAGAATTTATTGGATAATCCATGCCTTGCCGTGTTATTTTCCCAACGGATGTCTGGGTAATTGAAGTCCCCCATCACCACCTTCGATGATTTTATTAATTGCTGAAAAAAGGCTCCTCGACCTCTTCTTCCTGGTTGTGTGGTCTATAGTAGACACCTACCATGAGATCACTCATGTTTTTTACTCCTTTTATTTTTACCCATAGGCTTTCAACCAGTCTGTCTTCTATTTCCATCCCAACCTCTGTCCAAGTGTATATATATATTTTTGCTAAACAAGGCAACTCCACCTCCCTTTCTTCCCTTTCTGAGCAAACTGTACTCTGCTATATTAATATTCTAGTCATGCGTATTATCCACCAAGTCTCTGTGATACCAACTATATCATAGTTGTGTTTGGAAATAAGCATTTCAAGTTCTTCCTGCTTATTCCCCATACTCCTTTCATTTGTATAGACATTTAAGGTACTGATCTGCTTTCTCTCCCCACAACCCCCCAGTTCTGATTAGTCATTCTTTTCTCTCTGCCATTAACATCCAGACCCATTGGAAAACATAATCCCAACTGTACATATAAAATGAAGGGGTCTAAATTAGCTGTTACCACTCAAGAAAGAGATCTTGAAGTCAGTGTAGATAGTTATTTGAAAGCCTTCACTCAATGTGCAGCAGTAGTCAAAGAAGCTTACAAAATGTTGGGAATCATTAGAAAAGGGATAGATAATAGGACAGAAAATATCATATTGCTATTTTATATATCCATGGTATGTCCACATTTGAATACCGTGCTCAGATCTGATCGCTCCATCTCAAAAAAGATATATTGGAATTGGAAGTGGTACAGAAAAGGGCAACTAATATGATTAGGAGTATGGAAAAGCTTCCATATGAGGAGAAAAGGTCTATAAAATCATGACTGGTGTGGAGAAAGTAAATAAGAAAGTCTTATTTACTCATTCTCATAACACAAAACCTAAGGGTCTCCAAATGAAATTAATAGCCAGCAGGTTTAAAACAAACAAAAGGAAGTATTTCTTCACATAAGACACTGTCAATCAGTGGAAATACTTGCCAGAGGATGTTGTGATGACCAAGATTATAACAGGTTTTTAAAAAAACCTAGATACATTCAAGGAGGATAGGGCCATCAATGGCTATTAATCAGAATAGGCAGGGATTGTTGTTTGCTAGAGGCTGGGAATGGCCGATGGGGTGGATCATTTGATGATTACCTGTTCTAGTCATTCCCCCTGAAGCACCTGGCATTGGCCACTGCTGGAAGATAGAATACTGGGCTAGGTGGAGCATTGGTCTGACTCAGTATGGCCATTCTTAAGTTCTTAATATATAAATCTATGAATTCATACGACCTGGACAAAAAGACAAAAAGGTTAGGTACTGGCTATTTGGATTTAATATTTGCTAAACAGATGATTTATAATTATATACACATTTGTGGTATTAAGGCAAAACCATAAGATTCCTTTAACACAACAAAAGGCTTGAAAAATAGACATAATTAAAAACAAGGGAATCTCATCTCCAGCTAATGAAGTGGTTATGTCTAAGGAAGGCATCCCTTTGGTTTTTAATAAAGTGGATATTATCAATCATCTTAATTAAAGTTGAGGAACAAACGAGATATCCTGTAGGGAAAAGCTGTTTTGCAGAGATGTGCTGGACTGACCACTTTTAACCCTGATAAGCACTTTTTTAGTATAATTATCTGTTCTACATGTCCAATTAAAATATAAGAACATCTCAGCTTTCAGCAAGGGTAGTCTTCATCATGGTCATTGACTGAGAGTACATATATTGTGAATCATCCAACTCACTACATGTAGAGGAGAAATAAAGTCAATCACTTATCAATAATAATTATCTTTCTCAAGAAAATGGAATAAATTATGTCTATAGTGTCCAAAAGAACAAAAATATGTATAACTAAATATATCAATATACAGTTCTTTGGCAGCAACACACTAAATCTTGATTGAAGTGTGAACTGAAAATCTCCTAAATTATAGACCCAGTTGCCAGTCTTTTAAAAAGAAAAGAAAATCCACTTCTCCCACGGATCCAGCAAGTCCAGTAAATGAAATCTGAATAAATCTTGCAGGCAGCTTTAGACTGTAACATTAAGCATAGATATTTATGGTCTGCTTTAAGTCTTAATCCAAATATATTGTATTTAAACACACAAAATTCTGTGAAACTTCATAGGAGTTCAGATGGGGCCAAAATCCATAAATAGAATCCATATTCACCCATGAGAAACCAATAAAGAAACATCAATCCAATGATGACAAAATGATCTTCAAATAACAGAGGCAATGATTGGTCCACACCTGCAGGGATGTCACAGGGAAGTTGACTTTACAGAGGGAAGACCAGAAAGCCAGAAAATGTAGAGTACTGCCATCCACCAACCAGATTACCTTTCTCTAGTTTCAGGTAAACCTTATCCTCCTTGTCTAGATAGAGCAGGACTCCATTAGTCGCAGCTTCACGAGTGACATCTTTGTCCCCGGCAAAGGCAGAAATTACTGGTTTTCCATTTAGCATTAGATTAACCTACAAGAAAAAAGACCATTGAAAAGTTTTAGTTAACAGAGAAGCATCTGAGGATATCACTGAACCGTATCTAATGAGTGACGGTGCCTGGTTAAAATCCCATTATAAAGCATCTATACACTATTTCCTTTCAAACTAACAATTAAAATTAATATGATTGTTTGCTCTGTTGACAAGTTTATTGCTGTTTATGTGTCAATTCCAGAGCTCATTGAAACAAACAAGGAGTCTTGTGGCACTTATAAAGACTAACAAATTTAGATACTGTCAATGGATGTCAATGTGCTCTGACTCAGATAACATGCTAGTTCTTCTAAGTAATGTGGAATTTCCTTTCATTGTTATATAAAGGTATATAAGAGATCCCCGTCTATTGATAATGATCTGACAAGATGAAACTGTAAAACACTTGCATCACTTTTGCTTCCCTCTGCGTGCCTGGATTGCATAGATAATTTAGAGATCTAACTACCTGACTGTATGTACGTATCAGTAGCTAGGGCAGATTTTCAAAATATTTAGGCCCCCAAGGATGCAGATTGGTGCCTAATTGGATTTTTTAAAAGCATCTAAGCAGGGTAGGCACCTAAATCCTCTTGTAATCACAGTATACGACCCTTCTTTTTTTGACAGCAAGTGGGTTTTAAAATTTAGAACAAAATAACATCTCTATATGCCACGCCACTGTATTTCAATATTGATTCTAGTCAAACCGTTCTGTAATGCTGAGTCCCTAGACTTCTGAACCCATTCAGATGCAAAGAGGCGCACAGAGCTGATCAGCAAGTAGGGAAGCAAACACAAATGTTTTCTAACTTTTAAATAAATTGGTGATTTTTTTTTTTGCCAAATATTACTTATCATCCATTAGTTGGTGGCCTTACCTGCAGTCATAGACTATGAAATAGTTGTTCATATTAAATATTTCTAACTGGTAAGTACACCCATTGATTTTGATAGGATCACTTGTAGAGTAAGTAAAGGCAGCAGACTTGAGCCCTTAATTGGGATTTGCTTATCTTAGAATGCCACTTAATCAGATGTCCCTAGGGAACCAATTGCACTCCAATGCTATTTAATTGCACTAACAAATGTTTCAGGGATGTGGTAATTCCAGTTCTGTGGGAAATCCTCAGGCGATTTAGTCAGGGTATTCAAGTCTGTGTGGCTCTGAGACTCAAGCTGATTTAGTCTGTTTGCTCCATTACAGTAGCTTCCAGTCCCTCCTTAACGGTGATACATGCAAAAAGAGCATGAGGCATTTGACCACAGCCTGTTCCCTGCTACTATTCTATTCCTTGTGCACTAACTCCCATATTGGGCATCTCACAGAGGTGTCTTTGTCACCGTATTGGAGAAACAGCAGATGTCGTCCTTATCCCATTTGGAGATAATGCCTTCTTCCAATTATTTGGACTTTTAACATGAAGGACTTACTTGGATTGCTAGTGTTATTACTGGCAGAAGAATTAAAGGCCATTTACCAGTGCAACCTGATTGAGAGGGTCTAGTGTATTTACTTAAAGGAAGATAAAAAGGTAGCTATGCCAAAGATGCAAACTTTGGACCTATATTACTCATACACTAATTTTATGCTGACATATGTCCACTGGATTTCATGGAGCTATTCCTGATTTATACCAGTGGAAGTGAGAGGGGAATCAAGCCCTCTCCCTGTAAACATCATGACATTATTTTAAAGTGAAAAAACAATGATATTTTCAAAAGTGTCTAGTGATGTGGGGAGCCTTAGCTTTGGAAAGTGCAGTTTGAGTCACCTCAAAGGGATCTGATTTTCAGAGTGTGGGAGAGCTTCAAGAGATCTCAGAGTGGGCATCCAGAAACTGAGGCACTCAAAGTCTCTAGGTACTTTTGAAAATCTTGACTTCAGAAATTACTCCTAAACACACAATTCTGTTGCATTTTATATTCAGCTGCAGATCCGAGACTCGGAGTGCTGAGAATTTGAGTCCATGTACATGCAAATATAATTGAAATTCCATGGGAAACATGCCATTTCCATGCTGTAACTGGCCCTGCATTATCCCATAAGAAAATTCACATCTTATCTCCTTCTTCACCAACAGGTGTATTAAACACATAGAGGATATATGACACAGTGATTCTAGAACACAATTAATCTTCCATCAAACACACATTTAGAAGGGTAGACGGAGCAAAAGAAAATCAATTATAGATTAAATCTGGCCCCCCTGACATCCAAGAGAGTTTTGCCTTTGACTTCAATAGGGCCAAGATTTTACTCCAGTTAGGCTGTAAACTCAACATTGCTACTGAACTATGGCGGAAAGTATAGTTTTCTGGGTTTTTCCAATATAACACAGTAAACTACCAGCTAACCTCTCTCAGACAGTCTCAACTACTACCATCCCTGAAGATTTATAATATTATAGTAATGGTCCAGTTAAGTCAACGTCAATAGTCCTGGCCCACAGTAAGGTCATTTTTTAAACAGCTACTTGATGTTGTCATGTGCTCTCCAGATGCTCATCTTAGAAATCATTACCAAAAATTAAGATGATTTATTTATACAGAATGTGTCCTCAGAAGCCCACTCATCATTGCAATGGGTTTCATCTAGTTCCTAACTAGCAATATAAGGTTGTTATGAGGGATTCACTCAAACGAGTTAAATTAAAAAATGTATTTTAGTCATATATGACCTTTATATTAAAACAGTCCAGCCTAGATCTTCAGCTAATATGAATGAACAGAGCAAAGGGGGTGGTCTGAGTGTTTACATCAGCTGAGGATCATTTTTATATCTGTTCATTTCAAATGTCTGCACTATTCAGTACAATTAAGGAATATAATACAATAAGTCACTGAGTTTCTAACTATACCAAAGAATTCTCTTCTTATGTGAACTAGGAATAATAGTATTTTGTTTAGTCACCATTGTATTCTCATTTTAGAATGTAAACAATTTGCATATTAATGTCTTATGTTTAATCAACGTACCTGGATTGTTTGACTTTGATAGACTTTAATTACATGAAAACTGAAGCTGTAAATTCCTTTTCTTGGTGCTACAAAGACAGACTCCAATGTGAAAAAATTGCCCACATTTACTAGGATCTACAAATAAAAACACATGTTGGGAATTAATACAATAATTCAATGTTACATAAAAGAATATAAATAGTTAATTCTAGAAGCAAGACATCCAATTACATTTTTCTCCATCTAACTGCATGGCATATAGAATTCTTTTTTTATTCCTATATTCACCAACATTAAAATATGGTATCTAAAATTATGGTTTGGTTGCATTTGCAAGTCCTATTTATCAGTATAACTTTAGTTAAAAAAAAAAAATCAAATGGCATAGAAATACCTGTCCAGCTTGGCTGGCTGCAGATATCTCCAAATATTAAACCTATTTGTTGGTATAGCAGGTACTAGGGAGATGACATATTTTTCATTAGTCCCACAATACCTACTTAAAACACTAACAATTCCAGGAGTAACACATTAGCATTGGCCAATCAGCACTGGTCAAGGCAATGTCATCATCTCTGAAAATATCAAGCTATGAGGCAGCACATATATGAATGACATAGTTCATTACACTGGGTTGAAGATGAATTGAGTTGCCAAAATAGCTGACCTACCTACTTTAAATGACCCTGGATTTACAAATATTTGTTATTTCCATTTTCTGCTCTATCTCTAACTGTAAACACTTTTTAACCACTTACGCTTTCTTCAATGCTAAAACCAAGTAATCTAGGAGAAGATGTTAAACAATTACATCCTTCACATGTTAAACATCGTCTATAATGAAAAGTGTCTTTTTTCTTCTTAATTATTTATCCTTTATTTTAATTCATAGTTTTAAGTTCCCTTATGAGAAACACACTTCCCAATAGACTAACATGGCTACCTCTTTGGATCTACGCTTCCCAAAGAGTCAGTGGAGATAACTGAGAAGTTTGCTTAATTCTAGTATTCTAAATTGCCCTTTGTGAGGTACCTTGTTTCAGATGTCATAACAATTTATAATCCATTGTGATCGGACATAGGAAGTAAAATAAATCACAGTCTCAATTACTTTGGATTTACTCTATTACAAGGCTTGCACATGAAACAAGAGTGCAGGGGTGTGTGTGTGTGTGTGTGTGTGTGTGTGTGTGTGTGTGTGTGTGTATTCATAGGCATGACTGAGATGAAAATAGTATTACAAGTTGTAGATAATAGAGGGGACATGCATCATTGAAATTTAATGTGAACTAATTCCAAGTAATGAACACACAATGTTGAAAGTTTAGGAGCACTAGCTGTATTTGAATAAACACCTTTTCAACCTTTCCCTGTGTTCTCTTCTACTTAAAGAGAGCTAACTCTCAGATGTCTTGCACATTTCCAAGTCTCCTACACATCCCCATGCGTCTTCCTGTGGCCTAAAAAGGTTAGGCAATGTGGTGAATAAAACTCAAGAATTCCAAGCACATTTTGTCTTTATTTTAGTGTAGAAAAGTCTAGTGATCGTCCATCTCTAGGCTGAGTATATGATACTATGAACCTTTAGAGGTGTAACTTAGTAGCATCAATTAACCAAAGAGGCTAAATTCCAAAATGTTAGCTAATCTTTGCTAGTTATTTTATATAATATCAAAGTGCTGAAATACATCTGTCTAGTTACAGAGTGGGTAAGGTAGCTCACAACAATAAAAGTTAATTTCTGAGTGGAACTGACTCCACATAATGACTGTCTCTCTCAGTTGTATTTATCCTTTATCCTAAGACACTTATTTAAATTGGGTGTGTGCTCTGATTTCTGTGAAAGAGAGCTACCTTCTTATTTATAACTGACATAAAGGTGCTAGAAGAAAAGCATGATCTCTAAAAAAAACCTTACAGTATTTTCAGGGGAGGAGAGTTATTTGTCTGTGGTTTTTAATTTAAGAGGAATTTTTTCAAAAATGATTTTATTTTGTCTGTAAAGAGCGTTCATCCACTGAGATTATGTATTTGAGGATTGGGGGAGTAATGTTAGGTTTTAAAATGTCATTTTAAAAATTCAAAGAAATAAATGATTTTAAACACTATACTGGTGCAACTAAGGTGCGCTGGATATTTTGAAAACCTAGCTGTGTCTTGAGGTTTCAGCATTGATTAAATGCAATCCATACAAATGATAAATGAGTGGCACTGATTTTTCTTTTCACACTCTATACTGCACGTGTGTATTCTGATATAAGAGGTGCAAACAGCTACCGTGTTAGCCGTTTTATTGAAGCTCTGTGTAGACTGCAAACCAAGTGTCGCACAGTCTCCTTGAATACTCCCTCTGATTTTACAGCCCTAAATAAAATGATGCTTCCCAAACTTAACTGAACTATCACATTTGAAGTGTGTCCACATAGGCAAATGGAACTGAAGACTTCAACTGAATTTTTACAAGTCTCAGCTCGCCCCTCAACCCCCTGCAAACCAGCTGTTTGTCTCAATTGCCCTGCGTCTAACCATTCACTCCCCCTTAGAGACGTGCAACTTTTCCAAAGTACTCGCAGGCTCAATGCGAATTAGCCTCAGTGGCTGCACTGGGCTTCACACCAGATACTGCCGTTGTGCTGCCATTTCAATGGAGACGATCCTGATGGGTTGGGGGGAGGGGGATGATTAAAACACCAGACTCTGGAGACCCTGAATTACACAGCCACGACCCAGGGCCGCTCCCCCAGGGGTCTGGCCAGACGATCTCTTTCCGCGGGGCCCCTGGATGAGCTTCCCAAGCGCACAGCTCTGCTCACACCTGTTGATTGGACCCAAGCGCATCGCGGCTGCCTATCCCCCCCCCCCCCCCCCAGCTGGACGCAAATCCCTCTGGCTGACTGGGACGGGGGCAGAAATCTCCCTAACCCCTGGGCAAGCCCGGGCTCCTAAGCCATCTGTCTGGCTGGGACGGCGGCAGAAATCTCCCTAACCCCGGGCTCCTAAGTCCTCTCCTCCCCGGGGGCGCCGGATCGGCCCCATTCCCGTGCGCCCGGACTCGCTCGTACCTGGTCGAAGTAGATGATCCGGGTCTTGTTGCTCATCTCCGAGGGCTCGTGGTTGGTGCTCCGCACGGCGGAGAAAGCCACCTTGGAGTTGGCCGCCCGCACCGAGATCCCCAGCGGGGAGGAGGACGAGCCCTTGGCGTCGGTGGCCGGGTTGGAGTCGCACACCACCAGGCATTTCCCCTCCAGCACGATGGGCTCCGTGTCGTTCTGCGCCCCGGCGGGCAGGCTGGGGAGAGCCAGGGCGAGAAAGACGGTGGGGACCATGGACAGCGCCCTGCGCCAAGCGCCCATGTTCAGCACCGGCGGCTGGCAGCTCCCCCGCCTGTCCGCACGCCACAGAGCCAGCCCCGCCAGCCGTCGGGGGGAGGCAGAGTCTTCCCCGCCGCCTTTTTCACACCCTGGTCCTTGAACCAGCGCTTCCAAATGCCCCCGCCAAACAAAGCCGGGCAAGCGGCCCCCTCCGCCAGAAAGCACCCGACGGTGAATTATTGATGAGCCGGAGACGCGCGAGAGATCAGGGAGAAATGAAACCAGGCGCCGTGGCCATGGGTCCCTTCTCGCCCCGTGTCCGGCTGGAGGGCGGCTGGGGCCAGGTGGCTGCTTTCCCCCAAAGCGCTGCCTGCGCGCCGCCTGCGAAGGGAGTTTCCGCTCGCTTCGCCCCAGTTCCCGGAGGAGTCGTGTCTAAGTGCCCGCTCCCGCCTCTCTGAACAGAGAGAGCCTGAGATTCCAGGACTCTTCCGGGGCGCTAGACACACGCACACATGCACACTCGCTCACATGCACACACTCACGTGCGTGCACACACACATCCATGCACACTTTCACACACATGCTCACACACACTTTCACATGACTGTTTTTCTGCAATAGACTAACACGGCTACCCCTTGGGAACTCTCACATGCACACACTCACATGCTCACACACACATGCAAACACTCACACATGCACACACACATGCTCACACACACACACACACACACTCTCACATGCACCCACTCACACAGACACACCCACTCACACACAAACATACATCTGCTCACACACACTCACATGGACACACACACACACACTCTCTCACATGACTATTTTTCTGCAATAGACTAACACAGCTAACCCTTTGGAACTCTCACATGCACACACTCACATGCTCCCACACTCACACATGCACACACACTCATACACAGACACACACACTCACACAGACACAAACTCACAAACACATATGTGTTCCCACTCGTAACTCTTCTAAGAGACAACAAAGTTTAGGGAGCAACAATAAAATAAATGCACTGTTTTGAGGAGGAAAAAGAGAAAATTTGACCTCTGAGACACTGAAATGCTTACTGACATGTGTCCAAAGATGGGGAAACCTACCAGGGCAATGGTCTAATGCTCCCATTAATAGGCAATGGCATAGGAATTTATAGCACCCTAGCAGGACTTGATTTTAACTTGACCAGTCTGTAGGGCACACTTCTACAGTGCACACCAGCCACACCTACGCACAGTCCGTAGACACATCTTCATCCCAGATCCTGAAGGAGTGCAGCCCTGCTCAGAACCAAAGGTTGACCAATGATGGGTTAGAAAATTTAAATATTTTTTACTTCCCAACTCTGAAGATTAACGTTGCTCGTTTTCACTTGATGGTGCTGCCAGGTGGCTCCTATTGGACTTTTCATAGGAATTGAAGGGCATTTCTTTTTTAATATGGGTAGAAAGGATAAATATAGGATAATGGAGTAGGTGAGTAGCATTGCCCAGGATTCCCTATTTCAAGGTTGTTTTAAACTGGGATGGGTTTTGTCTTCTGGAGCACATATTCCTTACAGCAGCGTCTCCCAAACTGTGTTCCACACAATCTGAACAGGTGTTCCGTTAAAAATTTTTGATGCTAGTGATATTTTTCCTTCTAAAATATTAAATATGAAAGTGTGTGTATCAAAAATACTAAGATATTTGAACACTAGATGATTTTCCTTCATTCTTTCCTCTTTGCTATTTTTTATTCTTTGTAAAATAAAAGACATTGAAAAAAATAACTCTTCGAAACAAACTTTTGAGCAATAGGTGCAGCAATTTTTCGGTCTGAGTCTCCCCCCAGCACACACACCCAGCAACTGCCCAGACCAGCATGTATGTGTTCCATCAATATATTCCAAGCCAAAAGTGCTCCATGGCCAAAATAGTTTGGGAAATGTTGACTTACAGGGTCCTTCAGCAAATGGCATTAGTGATGGTCTTATTGATATTCTAATTGCATGATCCCCCACCTCTTCCAGCCATTGGTTAAAAAAGTGTAATTCTTATAGAAGTTGAACATGATAAAATAGATTTTCTTTCATAACAATCATAAACAAACAATGGCCATAGTTCATTGGGTAATACAAAACTTTTTAAAGATGGCAAATACAGGTACAGCAGATTTTTATGCACATAATATTACTGTGTCACCCCAGGCTTTGGTCAAATTATTAAATTCCAATAGCATTAATTCCTTTCTTGTTCAGTAACAATATTTTCTCTGGATCCATTTTTCCTACCTCCTAAATGAAGGAGACTCACGAATTGGATTTTAACATTCATGTCAGTGAAAGAATGGATGTCATTGTGTTGCGCTGGATGGTTGGTTAACTGACAACTCAGATGTTGACCTGACTCAGTTTGCAAGCAGTTGCTAGCTACATCTTGTGACAAAAAGAAAAAGTAAAAAGGTCCAAGAAGCCTTCCAGGAGTCTTAATGAGAATTTGGTGAGAAACCTTCCTAAGCTTGAAAATCTCACCATCTGCTATACTTTAAGGTCTTCTCTGGTCAAACATGGGGGGACAACAGTGTTTTAGGAAAACATATTGGGCGAACCACATTGGGTCTCATTGAAGTATATGGGGCATTAAGTCCACAGTTGTTTTGCAAAGTCTTTGAGAAGCCATGAGAATATAAAATGCAATACTTATTAGACTCCTGAACTTCAATAACCATCAAGGAATAAATGTCATTCTCCATAAACTACAGAAAGCAGAGCTCAGACTTAATGAAGTCCCATTCACCAGACAAGATGTAAAAAATATTTTTGTTTTCAAACTGCACTTGGATACCTTCTCCTTAATCTGACACTCACAGAGAGGAATAGACAGTCAAGCTGACAAAAGCCAGTAGCAGTAAGAGACAAGAATGAAAACAAAGAGATGAAGAGGATTCACCAAAATATTATTTTTATGTAGAAAGTGTGTCTGCAGCTGAAAGGTTCATACAACCAAAGGGAACATCTGTGTACAGGATTATTTTGCCAAATACTAGGGCTGTGTGAAAAGAGTAAAATATTTTTTCTGTGAAATTATGAACATGGAAAAAATTACAATTTCATTCCACCTCATTTCACATCACTACCCCCCAAAAATTATCTACTTCATGCTGAAAATAAAGTTGAATTCAATATCATACTGAACTAGTCAAAAAGACAGTTTAAAAAGCTGTGATTTTTCCCCAAAAGACTACTATTTTTAAATTCCAAAATTTTGAAAAGTTTGAAAATTCTAACAAAAACTTCCAAATATTGAAAAAAATATGAAAATACCTTCATTTTTTTCCACTGAAAATCAAAATGTCAGCAATAATTTCAATTGAAAACAAATTGAGAAAAATTTGACCTGCTTAAGTGGAGAGGTCAGAAGTAGAAGAAAATGAGGATAGAAATGAAACCTTGTTTATTATACTGGGCAACATAAATATAAGACAGTGAAATAAGACAGTGAGGAAAGTAAAATAACATGATACAACTTTTTAGAAGTTGGTTTCCTTTTCCCTTTCTGAACCTACCTACCTATCCTATTCCTGGCTCTGATAAGTTGTGTGTGACTTTAGGCATGTCAATTTCCTTATCTGTAGGAAAATGGTGCTAATAGAACTTACCTGGCTATATAACACTCTTTAGAAATCTCTACACAAGATGTGCTGTAATGTACTACTGATTTCAATGGGCATTGGATGAGGCCCTGCATCAGATTATTATTATGGTAATTGGTACTCTACCAACTCAGAGGGAAGACTAGTGCAAATCAGCATCAACCATCACATCCGCCAACCCCCTGGGTTTTCCTTGAGAGTTTTCAATCCAGTAAAGAAGAAGCTCAGGATGGGTTATCTTATCAAATCTGGTAAGATCACAGCCAGGAGTTTTATTTCTTGTTGAGAATGGAAACATACTAATAAAGTTTCAATAAAGGACTCTGGTAATAGAAGGGAAATCAAGATACTGATGACCCAAGTAACATTTAGTAAGACAAATTCAAGAGCTGAGTAACAGACCTAAACCCTTTTTTAATAATATCCCATGTGCAGAGTGAGGGGGAATCCACAGAACAGAAGACAAAAAAAAAATTCCCACATGGCAACAAAGCTCTATAACTGAAGGAGAAATGCTACACCTAATGTTTCCCCTGCCCCAGGAAAAGCAATGGAGAGGTCATCTAGGAAAGTCTACTTCAGAATAGTAACGTGAAATAAAAGTCAAAATACTGTTACAGCTTGACCTGATCCTATGTCATACACTTCCCTGCATTTAATTGCCTCCCATTCTGTAAATTTCCCATCTTCAAAGCATCTGACGAAGTGGGATTTTCTCCCATGAAAGCTCATGCGATAAATAAATCTGTTAGTCTTTAAAAGTGCCACAGGACTCTGTTTTTCTTCGTACAAGGATTTTTCTTTGCCAGACAGGGCATGCTTCAACACCCTGATGGAAAGGAATGAGCTAAAGATGGAATGCCGGACTTAACTTTAAAATCCCTCTCACAAGTTTGCTTGTAAGATTACATTAAATACAGCTAGTATCAATACTGCATACAGTCTATTCCAAATCACTTAGGAAATATATGTGACTTTGAATAATTACTTTCTTTGGCTTACAACAGGGACAAGGAATCCATCCCAGATTTCTTCTCTGTATTCTGAGGTGCTAATTTGTTCCCAACGGTCCTAAGAATCCTGCTTATCTCTGGATAACTGCAGACTTACTTCCTTTTAGCATTTTTTTTAACTGCACTTGCTTTATCCTTATAACTTTTTTCTTCTATCAAGCTGTAGCTTTCTGGAGTTGCTGAATTTTTAACTTGGTTTTATACATAGCAGGTTGGTTGTCTACTTACCCATCTTATAGGCTTAATGGCCTGTCTTTTGTTTTAGCTATCCTTCACATTTTGTTGAGCTTAAGATAATAGGCTGCCATATAAAATGAGATTTTTTTTTAATGTGGAGAAATAGAGGGCTATAGATATAAGAATGGAAGGTGGAGATGTACGGTTGTAGATGGTGGCTTTAAATACTGTGGCTCCTGTTCTAAATGGCTTTTGGTCTCATTCCTTTACTAGCTGACAGAGTCTCAAGCTAAACAGAATATCAACTGTCTTGGCTCTTGCCCCATCTGTCTCTTGGCTCTTGTACAAGCTTGTCTTTTAGACAGCTGGCCCTGTGGCTCTTCACTAGATAAACAGCTTGTTGGCTGAATCCAAAACTAATTTACTAGCTAATTATGAACTTAATGGCTCTTTTTAAAATTCCATAAATATATAAGCCATTTCCTCCAGAAACTGGAATATTAACAACCTCCTTCAGAAAATCATTGCTACCATAGAGGTTACCTCCCCTTACGCTAACATCATCCATGATGAAGGAATTGCAACTTCAAATATCTGAAAGACAACGGACAACATCACTCCGATATCCACCCCAAACACAGCTCCAAACTCATCCATTTCATCCTCACCCATAACAATTTTACATTCAACAACAAACACTTTATCCAAATCATGGGAACAGCCCTGGGTACTAGGACAGCTCAATATGCCAAACTCCTCATGAGCCACCTTGAAGAATTCCGGGACAAATGAACTGCAAAATCAATGCTACACCTACATACATTGATGATATTTTCATTCTCTGGATAGATGACCTAAACTCCCTCCTAAATTTCCACCACATTTTCAACAACCACCTATTCATTAAACTCTCTCTTGAACACTCCCATAGTAGCATCAATATCCTGGACACCACAATTAGCTTCAGCAATGAAACCCTATAGAAAACAATACACAAGAAATCCTTGGATCACCACAGCTGTCTTTACAGATCCAGTAATCACCTCAAACATACCCAGAGATCTATTACCGATAGCCAGGGACTCAGATCCACAGAATATGCTCTGAGGAGATACTCCCATATATACACCATAATAATACACCTAAAAATGCTTTCACCAAACAAGGACACTCCACCACAAAAGTAGATCCTATCATGGAACAGGGTCTCCAAATAGCCCAGGAGCTTCTGGTTCAATATAGAAATAAGACCTCCTCCAACCACACACTCCTAGTTGTCATCTACCCCCCATCACCACACCAGAACCCATAGGGAGTATCATTAAATAACTGTAGCACTCACTCACTGGGGACCACATCCTGAAAGAAATCTCTGAACCCCCTGTTCTGTCCTTCAGACAAACTCCTCAGTCTCCAAGCTCAAATAGGCTCCCCACAGAGTAAGACACACCAACTCAAAATGCGACCAGACCCTGCCTGAACAACAAATGCAGAACCTATATCTCCACTGCTATGATGACAACACCTGCATCCAACACATTTGTCAAGATCCATGGGTCCTACATATGCCTTAACTCGACATGTGCTGTACCTCATCCAGTGCACTAAATGCCCCAATAATAATAGTTTGTAAAAGGAGATGCTTGCAAATGAAAGCACACACCAGACAGATCAAAAACAAAAATATCATATCACTTATGAGTGAATACGTTTTACAAAGTGATCACTCTATAGTTGTTACCTTAGAAGGAAAACTTCACAACACCTTCAAAAGATGAATCTGAAAACATATATTTATAACATTTCTACATATTAAAAATCCTGGACTGAAGGGAGAGCCTGAATTTATGACTTATTACAACAATGTTGTGAAGGTCTAACTATAAGTAGGTTCAAAAAAGAATTAGATAAGTTCATGAAGGATAGGTTTATCAATGGCTACTGCCCAAGATGGTCAGAGATGCATCAACAGTAAGGAGTACTGAATAGAGCCTTAAAACCCTGGGCCAAGTTCTTCTATCATTCAGGCCACTGTAAATCTGGAGTTACTCCACTGGTGTCACTGTAGAGCAGTTTGTGACTCTGTAGGTTCATTTTATTTCCTCATGGCTTTTAGACCTGAATGAGCAAGAAATAACAAAGGCAACAAATAAATGGAGTCATTGAATTTAATCATTTTTTCCTGTTTGTGAAAAGTTTGTAGATAATTTGAGTATTTTAAAATTTGACTGCTATTCAAAATATTTCAGATAAATTTCTCACTATTTTACATATTTAGCTGTTTGTAAGGTCAGGACCTTTATTTGAACCAAGAATGTAAAATCAAACTTCACATTAATTGAATTTATAAATTGTTGTTAACCTTGTTACAGAGTAAAATGCAATTCCTTTTTATATTCTACCTCAAAGTTAACTTGTATAAACTTGAACGTTTCCTTTCCTTTGGTCTTGACAACTGAACTTTACCTGATAAATTCCATAAAGGTCCATGAAATAATTAACTATGTGGTGTGCTGGTCATTTTGCCAGGTTATACAGTGGAGAGATTTATATGAAATCTAGCATGTTTTCCATTACATTTTAATGAAGCAAAGTTTCACATATGTGGAACTAAAACAACTGATAACTGCCAAAACAAATCAGGCAGGACAAATATAAAAACAGCATTATAAAAACAAATATAAAAAAAACCATTTCCTCCCAATATAGCTTAAGCAGGAGCAAGAGGCTTTCACTGCTTGGATTGCTACTTGCTACATGCTCAAGGATCATTTAGCTGAGCAATGTATGTGCCATACGCTGAAAAGAGATCCTGCATAGACCCTAACTCAGCACTCTTGCTTGTCAATTTAGTTTTACTTCTTGAACACCCTGGATGCCTAGAGGAGTCTATCCACCACCAAGTCAATGTCAGGGGAAACAGTTGACATTAGAAGGCCAGATACTCAGCTGGTATAATTTGGCATAATTCATTTAACATTGATGGAGTTATGCTACTGCTAGAATTCAAGATTTTGCATAGATCTCTCCAGAATCTAATAGAAACAAAAACATTGTTATGGTGACACTAGCAAAAGTGTCATCCTCAACCTGGGCTAAAACTTCCGAAGATGTGAGAATATGGAATTAGCAGAGCATATACTGATCCTAATGCTTCACTAAAACAAACAAGGAGTCCTGTGTAGGGTACGTCTACACTGAAGGCTCTGTTCAGTCAACTTAACAAGGTCGACTTTAAACCGACTTACAGTCAACCTTGTTAAGTTGTCTTAGAGAGTCCACACTGAAAACTCCAGTCGACTGCCAGTGTCCACACTGGCAGGTGCTAGGTCAACAGAGGAGTGGTGCATTATGGGTAGCTGTCGCACATTGAACCAGGGCCTGGAGGTCAATTAGGTTGACTTAAGGGCACTCCCCATCTACACTGTCTTCAGTCGACTTAATAAGGTTGACTTAAACGTAAAGTTGACCTTCAGAAGTGGTGTTATTAAGTCGATTTAAGGAAGTGCTTAAGTCGACTTAATAAGCACCCAATGTGGATGCAGCCATCTGTAGGTCGACTTAACCGTCCTTTAGTTGACCTAAGGCCCCAGTGTCGACGTAAGACTAACAAATTTATTTATCGCATGAGCTTCCATGGGAGAAAATCCCACTTTGTCAGATGCTTCACTGTTATTTAAAGGGAAAGACAAGGTGTAAATCTTCCATCTTAGAAGAGTCATTTTGAGATTATTCAGAAGAGAATGCCAAAGAGAAATATTCTTCTTAGGGTTTTTGGAAATCCCCACTGATATATGCCAGTGGATCAATTCAAAAAGAAGGGAACCCCCTCTCCCCCCATAGTTAATACCTTACTTTTCATTTTAGCTTCCTAGGTTTCTCCTAGGTTTCTCTTTTTGCTCTTGACAGCTTTCTTCCTTCCTGAAGGAGCCACCACATCTAATTGTCCTCCACGGAAGAGAAAAGAAGTGGGATGCTATTTCTATATAATATTTGAAAAGCTAAATAAAAATATATTCTAATACCTTCAAATCAAGAGTTATTTTAAACACAAAACGAGAGGAGGAAATCAGCACAAAGGCAATTCTTCTTAGATGAGCTGCTCATATTCACTCCAGACCCACTATCCCAGGGACAAGAGCCAGAGCAGTTGAAGAAGATGTAGAAGCCTCAATTCCAGCTGGGGATAATTGCCCCCAGCAGAGGCGGTGCAAAAGATAGCTGTAATGCTCTGTTTCCAGGATTCCTTCACACTGTAACCTAAAATGTATCTCTGGGAGACTGTCTGAGAGTATGTCCCTGATGCAGCCCCAGACTGAAAGCATACAGGTGCCTTGAAGCCACTTTTGCCCCAGGGCTCTTGAGCTGCAAGTTCTGTGCTGTGACAGCACAGAAACTCACCTCTCGTGAAACCCAATTTGTTTGCTCCCAAATGGAGTCGCTGTTTGAAATAATTTGTGAATTTCTTCAGTGAATCATTCTCGGTGTCTAGATCATACAAATAGTAAATGTTATGATTGAATGTGCCATTTCGGCTACCAATGAAGCAATTATGAAATTTATAGAACTTACGTGACTTAAATTTATGAGACAGTTCATGTCAATGGTATATTCAGCTGCAGTATTTGTAATTCAAATAAGTTAAATAAGCCTTTCAACCATAAAGAAGAAACAGTACCACGTGACTTATGAATGTCTCAATTGTATACAATGTACAAGTCAAAATTCACATTTGAAGACTCTCGGAGCAGTCAAGACAGAAAAAATCACTATTCTATGTATAGGTGCTACTAACTGAATAAAGGATGCAAATTTCAATGGGTTATGGACATGGCTGAAACAAATTTATTTCCAGATATCAGAGGAAAGATTAGTTCCCATCAACACTCAACTCATTTGATTCATGACAACTCTCCTGTACGGACCAATGACCACAGGGTTTTGTGTTTGCAGAGCATATAACACAATGGATTTGATGGGAAGCTTTGTGCACAAGTGTAATTCTAGTAAATGATAATAAACATCAACACAATAAACCTCATTTGATCACATTTCTATTCCTGGGTTTGGTGTGCAGGCGATAGCCAATGACAGGGTGTGGGTTAGGTGTACACAAATTCCGATGATTGAATTAAGTATTAAGAAGATCATGCTAGGAATACATCCCCATTATTTATCATCTGCACACCATTTTATCACATTAAATAAGGCACACCACTATGTAGGCTGCTTTTCCCCTGTACTGTGCCTCCATCATTTCCATTGTAAAAGATTATTAAGAAAAGGTATTTTTCTAGCTTTCTTCCTAAATAATTTTTTAACATTTGAATAGTGCATCAGCAGCACATAAGATAAACCAGGTTCCTAACATCTTGCCATTCCAGTCTATAAACTCAGTAAATAATCTCCAATCATTTTTCATTATTACTGGGGGGGAGGGGTTATTACTATTTATAAACCATTATAAATATCTGTGGCACTTTACAAACAGATCAGCAGAAAATGTCCTTGGAGCAAAAAATGTACAATCTAATTCAGACCAAGACAATACAAGCAACGATTAGCCACTATAATGGAGACTTACACTGTACTGAAGATAGATCAGTAGTGAAAGGCTTTGAAGTGGGTTTGGAGGAGGAATTTCAAGGGGGACAGATTCATCTCAGAGGACCCCAAAACACTAACAAATTAACTATATATAGTGTAGAGTGCTTCCTCTGTTACTTAACTACATACAACTCCTGCTAGGATGAAAAAAAGAGTAGCAATTTAAAAGCAATTTTCCTTCTAGTTTGGATAATTTTACCAAATCTTCCATTCTGTAATTTTCATGCAAACCTTTCTAGTTCAAAGAAAAAGCTGTCAAGTACAACAAGTATCTGTTGTCTAAATTGTGAAAATAAATACTTTAAAAAGGTACAAGGAGGAAAACAATAAATTCATCTAGCAATTAAGTATCATAACGTTTCTATTCATTCAAATACTGTCCATCAAAACCACTAATTTCTATCATTCAGAGGACAGACATCTTTGTCTCCTGATAGTCCCTTGTAATTTTTCTTTTCTTAAAATGTCAGTCTCAAAATTTATTGACTTTATAGATACAATAGTTGCTGGTGTATTTATTGGGGATACCCAAATAGTAAAGACAAAGTACTCCAGAAAGAGGAGGAAGTAGAAAGAGAGACCCAAATTGTGAGTGCTTCTGCATTGGATTTATAGGGGAAAATCAGTTAAAGGTAATGGCAAAACTCCCATTGACTTCAGCTGGGCCAATATTTAACTCCTAGGGTGCTTTGAGGGTGTATTGGGGACACGCATGTTTGACACTGATAAGGAATTAGCTAAACCCCCATGGCATAAATTAAAGTTTAAAAACTTCAGAGAACAGGCTTTCTGGCATGATTTCAATGTATCCTATAAATCATTCAGAAACAGACTTTCTGGTGATAATTTAATATTTCTACACTTGGGCCCATCTTAAATCAGGAAGAGTTGAAGCATATACAAATGAATTGCATCCAGATGTCAACAGAACTAGATACCTGACCTTATTGCTCTCTGCAGGCCTTCATACAAGTCACTACTACCTTTTGTGTGAGTATGCCAGGGGAAATCTCTCTCCCCGTTAGTGCTCATACACTACATATGTCCAAAGGTGGCAGAAAAGGTGCCAATTAGCTCAGCACATTGAAGATTCCGCATGGTTACTCCATCAAATGCAATAACAATTGTACTTTAATACAGAGTCTATTTTTGTCCTTTCGTAAGGCAAGATCTGTTAATCCACAATAAAAAGGGATTTGTTTTTAATTTTCTTAATCAGTTTAATTTCTTACAACAAAGCGAGACCTCAGATTGTTTTAAATGACAAGGCTCCAAAGAACAAAGTTCAATTTCAGCATTAATGACAAACTGTTAATGGCTGACAGTAATTAATGTTTTGAAGAAACTCTGAAGAGTCAAATAGATATCTATTTTAAATCACTCTTGGGTAATTTTACTTTTTCGGGGCTAAATCCTCCTTAGGAAAAATTTCAATTAGCTACACAGAGAGTTATGCTACCGACTGCAATTTTTTGATTTTACGGGGTTTTCTATTTTATTTAAGTGAATGCTGTATGCATGTGACATCATTACTGAAAATGTCTGCAGTACATTAAGGCACTGCATGATATAAAGATGGAAAAGAGCTGAAATAGCCATTAAATACAAACATAGGGGAGGGTCAGGTAGTTGTTTAGTGCTTGGGCCTGAAATCAGGATTCCAGAATTCTTTTTCTGGCCCTGATACTTGCTAGCTGTATATCCTTAAGCACATCAATTAGGGCTTGTCTATATTGAAAACACTGCATCAGTCTCCACAGATCAACACAGCAGGATTGCTTGAGTGGCCAGTGGAGACTCGCTCAATCAATCCTAGAAGCACTCTCCATTTGATGCAGTAACTCCACGCCTCCAGAAAAGAGTAACCCTGTGTCAAACAGAGAGCATTTCTCATCGGCACAGCCCAGTAAAGAAGCCACCGTAAGGGAGGGTAAGTCGACGGGAGATACGCATTCTACAGGATGTAGATTGCATATTTCCTGTTGACCCAACAGGGCGGTGTAGACCAGGCCTTAGTCCTGGATTTTCACATGCACAAGTTTGCAAACCTTTGTGTTTCAATTGCCCCAGTTGTAAAAAAGCACATACAACAAGCTTTAATTACCTCATGGGAGTTTTTCGTAACTTAATTATTGCTGACTGTCCTTGACTGAAATCAAATTCCTGGGTGAAATTCACCCCTGGGCAGACAGCCAGCACAAGGCCAGCTCATTCTCTTTGCAGAGGCAGGCATTTCACCCTGTAAGTGTATAAATGAACAATAGCAGAAGTATTTTCAATTACAATATAATATTCACAGTTCAACTCCAGTCATTTTATTTTATTTTGCTTCAGAAAGAGAAGCAGTGATGTTCCTGGAGCACATTTATGTGGTGTCAGCTAATGTAACAGTTTTTTAAAGTGTACTGGTTGGTTTCAGTGCAACAAACTGTTTCAGACACATGGGTCAGACATATGTGAATAAGTGCTACATGCGGGAGTATGCAAAAAGGTTTCCAAGAAGGGACTCCTTGTTTGTTAGAAATTCCTCAAATCAAACAGTCTATTCAGCTTTATAGCATTGTGGCTGGCTCTGATTACGGCACACAAAAACCAGTCATGTTGGAAGAATGGAAGTGTGAATTTCTTTGATGAACAGAACTTTTAGCAATAGATCATTTCATTAGTGGTGAGTATTCTGACAGTTAGAAAATTAACATAATCAAGGAGTGAAATCTTGGTCTCATTGAAGTCAGTGGCAAAACTTCCATTGATTTTAGTGTGGTAGGATTTCACCAAGAGATATTTGGATCACCCGTGGAATTTCTGCCACTCAGCACTATGCAGAATTAGTGCTTGGTTTGAGGTTTTTGTTGACATATTCTTTTTTAGGTGAGCAGCTTGAAGTTTGTTTGTGGCTCTGCTGAGGCATCAGAAGAAGAGACTTCTTGCATAAAGAAGTAAGCATTTTCTAGTACTACTTGCCAGCCTCTTTATTACTCTACAGCTAGGGTACAGCAGGTACTCTTTAATATAATTTCTCTTCTGCCACACTTTGCATTTATGTTTGAATTGTAGCAAGTCAAACTAAAAAGCTAGCAGACATTTCTGACTATTAAGCTTTTATACAGAGAACAATCTACAAATGTTCATAATCCACATCATATTTTTGTTTACACTATATATTTGCATGGCAATGTTCTCTAGTTTTGTTAGCAAGAAGCAGTCTGCATTTCATAGAATCATAGACAATTAGGATTGGAAGAGACCTCAGGAGATCATCTAGTCCCACCCCTTACACAAAGCAGGACCACTCCCAACTAAATCATCCCAGCCAGGACTTGGTCAAGCCACCTCTTAAAACACCCTCCTCATGAAAACATTTTTCCCAATATCCAACCTAGACCTCCCACGCTGCAACTTGAGAACATTGCTCCTAGGTCTGTCATCTCCACCACTGAGAACAGACTAGTTCCATCCTCCCTGAAACTCCCTTTCAGGTAGTTGAAGGTGACTATCATTCTTCTCTTCTGCAGACTAAAAAAGTCTAGTTCCCTCAGCGTTTCCTCATAAGTCATGTGCTCCAGTCCTCTAATCATTGTGTTACCGTCTGCTGGACCCTCTCCAACTTGTCCACATCCTTCTTGTAGTGGGGGGCCCAAAACTTTAGGTTTGCTAAAGTCAAGATATTAGCATGTCTACCACTTTCCCCAAATCCTCAAAGCCAGTCATCTCATCATAGAAGCAACCAGGTTGGTCAGACATGACTTGCCCTTGGTGAATCCACTCTGATTGTCCATGATCACCTTGCTTTCTTCCAAGTGCCTCAAAATGGATTCCTTAAGGGCCTACTCCATGATTTTTCTGGGCACTGAGGTGAGACTGAATGGTTTGTACTTCCTTGGATCCCCCTTCTTCCCTTTGTCGAAGATGGGTACTTTATTTGCCTTTTTCCAATCATACAAGGCCATCCCTCATCACCACAAGTTGCCAAAGATAATGGCCAATGGCTCTGTAATCATATCAGCCAACTCCCTCAGCACCCTTGGATGCATTGCATCTGGCTCCATGGGCCTGTGCATGTCCAGTCTTTCTAAATAGTCCCAAACATGTACTTTCAGCACTGAGGGCTGCTCACCTCCTCCCCATTCGGTACTGCCCAGTGCAGTAGTCTGGGAGCTGACCTTGACTGTGAACACAAAGGCAAAAAAACATTGAGTACGTGAGCTTTTTCTACATCATCTGTCACTAGATTGCCTCCCCCATTGTGTAAGGGGCCCACACTTTCCCAGACCTTCTTATTGCCAACATACCTGTAGAAACCCTTCTTGTTACCCTTCATGTCCCTTGCTAGCTGCAACTCCAATTGTGCTTTGGCCTTCCTGATTTCACTTCTGCATGCTCAAGCAGTTTTTTCATACTCCTCCCTAGTCATGAGTCCAAGCTTACACTTCTTGTAAGCTTCCTTTTTGTGTGTAAGCTCACTAAATATTTTTTTGTTAAGCCATACTGGTCGCTTGCCATATTTGCTATTCTTTTTGCACATTAGGATGGTTTCCTCCTGTGCCAAAATAAGGCATCTTTATTTATCAATTTTCTGCATCTCAACAAGGCTTCCTTATTTATCAATTTCCTGCCATTGGTAACATGTTTGTATAAAAGGGGCCAGACACCAATGAGGTGAATGGTAAATGCTCCTCCTCTGACCTTAGAAAAATGGATTATTCAATGTCTATAGATAAATTTTTCCACTGAATCACAGTGTTGCATAACCTGTGCCTTCTGCATCTAATTTTAGTTTGGAGGGAGCTCTGGGAAGTTTCCTGTTGGCCCTTTTCTGCTTCTTGGGGGAAAGGGAGGAATTGTATGTCCAATCATAAATGGTAGGAAGACCCTCGCTCAGTGTTGGCACTCATATAATGCATGCCCCTTTGGGATTTTAAGATAAGTCTTTAAACATTTCTCAAAGCTGTGAATAAAATGGCAGAGGGGGTAAAATTCATGTTTTGTACTTTGGCTGTGTATTTCCGGAGTGTGGGTGTCCTCTCTCTGTAAGCCCTTTTGCTGTTTTTTATTGGCAAACTAGTCAAGATGATGCATCAGTTACAACTTACTGTTCTGAGTAAAAAGCGTTCCATTTTCCTAAAACTGACAGTTTGGTAGACAGACTATCACAGCAAACAGCTCTTCAACATTTGGTTTGCATTGAACAGAAGCCAGCATAAATATTTGGTCCCCACACCTCAATCCTGAACCAATAAAAGCAATAGGAATTTTGCATTTTACTTTAGTGAGTATAGGATCTAACCCCAACGAGGTCACTTAATATCAAAATTTTCCTATTTTAAAATAGGTCAAGTTTATGCTTTGTTTTCTGTTAGTCAACAAATAGCCCAAATATATACTAAAAGCAATATGACATTTGTCCTTACATATATAAATACTCATTAATTGAATGAATCCCCATCAATTGGACACACATGAAAGACTACTTTCACAAAAAAGGATTGGCAGGAATGGATTCTTAAGAAATTGCTGGAAGTCATCTTCTATAATCTCAAAGACTTTGAGTCCTTAGACTTAAAAATGCTTAAAATAGCCAAGACTCCCTGTCCATGACCAATATGCCATCAGAGAGGCTTATGAAGGTATGGATGTGACAGTTACTTCTCTGTACAAATGAATATTAAATTATCACAATACTTTTGACTTCACAGGACATTAAAAAACTAACAGAGAGATGCAAAGTCAATTAAGAAGAGTGGAAGAAGAAGGGATTTCTGAAGTTAAGTCAGGGGTAACTCAAGCTCCTGACCACAGATGTAGTAGCCTGTTACAGAAATTGAAACAAGTCTTCATATCAAGTTCCACACAGCAGAAAAGCTTTATTCCCTCTACAGGGGTTAGAATACCTTGCCAATGAAGTTCTTGGATATTAATTTGTTTTTAATTAATGCTCTAGGATATTCACACAGAGACATACATACTGACTCTACAGAGTATGAATTTTTGTTTAATTGGAAGACACTATGCCAACTGAGCCATAAAACAAGTAAAAGCTATTATTTCTAACAAAAAAAGGCTATCAGGGGGAGGAGAGATTATTTCTCTCAAAAAAACCCTATTTAGTTAAAAGAGACCTCCCAGAGCTGTAAAGCTAATCTAATGGAAGAAATACATTAAAATTATCATGACCATCACAGATGCTGTTCAGGAATACAGGGATCTGGATACCATGGAAATAACAATTATACTCAGAATAATTTTACCTGATTCACATATAAATGAAGATGATTCAGATTTGGAGGATTTAATGATTCACAGCAAACCATGTGGCTATTAAAAACCACATATTGTTGATTATAGAATATGGGACAATAATAATGGAGATACATAAAAATTACAGGGCATTGCCTTATGTAGAAAAAATGGCAATCTAGCCCCAGATCAAAAAAAATTCAACCAACATGCTCAAGTTCCACTGACTTCAATGTCAACCTAACTGAAACACCCTAATGCTGATCTGAGTAAAATATAGCACATGTGTTTGTAGATTTTTTTCCCCCTAGGGTCATGGTACTTCTCCTTCTGGGGGTGGGAGGAGTGGGGAAGGAAGTGTTGCAAACCTTTGCGGTTAAATCCCTGATCCTGAAAATCCTTTTGCCTGTTCTTAACATTAAGCATGAATAGTTGCAGGCAATGAGTGTTCAAAGGAAGAAGTGATGTGCCAAAAGCTAAGAAAGTCTGTGTATACAGGCTTTGAGTACCTTAGATACTGAAGTTAAATTCAGCGCTTCACTAGAGATGAGTAGCATCTTGCAAGATTGGGCATTTAGACCTAAAATATGTTGGGAAACACAGGCCTTCTCAATCAGCATTGCTTTCAGCACCAATAGAAAGAACAGTTCATCAGTAAAGACCTTATGCCCTTTTCTGTTATACAATATTCAAGACAAAGCTTTTTTTGCAACTGTAGACTTTTTTTCTCTTCTGTAATTTGTTGAACTTCTGCTAATTATTCAAACTCAAAACCATAATTTTCCCAGCAAATGCACCTTAAGTGCTCTTCATGCTGAAAATCATGGATCATATCCTCCTGGTTACGCCTCGTGACAAGGTTTCATTCTGCTTTTCTGATGCCCTGTCTGCCAACACAACTAAAATCTGAGATTTTCATTCACTACAATAGCATATCACCCGAATCTACAATCTTAGTCATGAAAAAAGCACAGTTTTATTGTATTGCTTTGTAAAAAAAAAAATTATGTAGTTTTGCATGCTTTCCATTATTCATTCTTAGTTGCCAAGCTGTAATAGATGCAGATGAACATGAATTTTTGCTAATCGTTTTCCTCTGCGGGTAAAGAGTCCACATTTCATTACAAAGCAGATGATACATTATTTAGTAAAATTACAGTAAGAAGAATAAAAAAATAGAACACCATACAGTTATTCTTTCCTCAGGAGGAATACATAAAATTCACTCGAAAGACTGGGTATCAAAGAAAAGTATTAAAAAGAGAATTTATAATATGCTGAGATTTTCTCCCCTTCCAATGTACAGACATTTCAGTGGCTAAAAATATTTTTTGGGCCCCCAAAATAGATGCATTGGTAAGAATGTTAGAAACAAAACCAGGAAGATGCACAGAGGTAATCTGAGATTTTGAAGGTCCAATTTAAAAACCTTGTAAATATATAGAAGCTACTTTAACTATATCCACACAGGTCAAAATTCACCCCGGCAGTACAATTCCTATGTGCCATCTAAGTACTCCAAAGCTCTTCAGGCAACAAAGTTGCACGGCGCTACATTTAAGAAAAAGTTATTTTCCTTTAACTTTATATTGGTGACCTTATGACATAACATCTGCAGAGACCTTCATAAATTCCCTAATAAATGCAGAAATCCAGCCAAATAGCTCTTGAGAGTCTTGATCTGGGGGTTCCCCAAATTTTACCTGTGAATTTGAAAGAGAAAAAATACTAAATGTTAAACATTATCTAAATAGCTTGAATAGCATCCAAGATTTTCATGATCTGTCTAAGTTTAAAAATATTCATTGGTATTGGTATTACAATTACAGGACCACCAGGAGGCCACAGTTGAGATTAGAGCCTGGTCTACACTTACCGCCGTTTTCGGCAGTAATTGAAGGGAGATACGCAGGCTATATAAATAATTTGTGTATCTCCCTTCGACTTTCTAATACCTACTTACGGCAGGGTCTCCATTGTGCTGAGTTGAAGGGAAGTGGCCTCCCTTCGACTCAGAGTTCCTCACCTTGGAACTGGGATAGCAGCCTGATGTACTTCATGTGGGTGCTATGACTTTTTGGGAAGACCTAGAAGATGGAAAGTCTATGCAAAGGCTAAATATTTATTCATTTTGTTTACCATGAACCCTTAGGCCCCATTTGTTACATAATAATGGATTGAATTTCAAAAGTGAGCACTTGCATTCCTGTTGTCATGGATAGAAGCTGGCAGTGCATAGCACCTTTGAAAATCAGGCTGTAAGTGCTCAGAAGAAAGAAATGGCAAATGCTTGTTCAAATCATTCTGCCACTGATCTATACACAATGCAGGCTATGGTATTTCTTAACAGAGCCACACATAAATGCATACATACTGAGGGAAGAGTATCTAAAACATGTATGAGTTGCATTTATGGAAGTTTGCGCATTTTTAGGAAACAGCTTTTAAAATGTAGATATTTATTATGTACCAGCACGTCACTATAGAGCTTCTCCATTTCATCACATTTTTTTGACAGCTGTGAAAGGTGTCCTTCATACTTCTGAATTAGATCCTGTAATAAATGTTTAAAAAAAAAGCAAAATCATCAGTTGATACTGTATAGGAGAGGGGTGAAGTTAGACAGTGAACAATACAAGGATACCGTATGGAAGCAATACTTGACAGCAGTCACTTGATTCATTGATAACAAAAAACAAAAAGGGAGAGAGAGAATGCAGGTCAAATTTTTCATGTGCCACAAAGAATGTAAGATGTGCAAAATATACCGGTAAGCACACCCACAGTCATCTGCATTTCCAGACAAAGAGAGGGCCACAGAAGTCAATGAGAGAGTTTCAGCATTTATTCTGAAGAGAGCTCTCAGAATTGACCACTGAGATTACTTCATTCTCTAAAAAATAAATAAAGTAAAACAGGCAAGTTAAAAATTGTAGGGTGCTGATTTTCAGGGGATTTGCTACTTGAGGTTTATTAGCCATTGTGCAACTTCATTCTAACTCTTGAGTATACAGGATTTAGTGCATTGAAAACATGCCTGGCTTAAGTCGCAAGTGTTTACATTGGAGTTACCTGTTGGAGATAAGCTACAGAAATCAAGATTTTGAAACAGGATGTTTCTTAACAGCTGTTCTCTTCTAATTAGTCTCATTAAAACAAGTCATATTATTATAATAGCTTAGTGTTAATCAATGACTAACGCACGGCACTTCAATCTGCTGCAACTCAGGGATAGCGTGGGGTTGCATTGCCTCTGGTGAACCCAGGAGGAAGACGGTGACAGGGGAAATCACAGTCTCTCTGCCAGTACCTGCTATTTGGGGACAGATGAAACAACACTAGGTGTATTCCTAGGGCAGTGCACAGCTACACCACCATGTGCATTGCAGGGGAGAAAGGCTCTACCACCCACTCCCTGCTTCTCCCAGCCCAACTCCATCGGGAAGAAACATAGCAGCCTATTTCCCTCCTTGGGCTGTTATCAACACTACAGGTAGTAAGGCTGATTGAAAACATTTTGACTGAGCTATTTCAGTTGCAAAATGTCTTTTCATAAAAACCGAAATGTTTTGGGAAGGTTTCTCAGGTCGAGGCTGGAATTTCTAGCTAGAAAAGAGAGACCTTTTTGAGCATAATCAATAGCCAGGTGGTTACCACACTTACCAGCAATGTGGGAGATCCAGGATCAAACTCCAACTTTGCTGGATCTGGAGTAGGGACTTGAATGTGGGAATCTGAGTGCCTTGGGCACCTAGCTATTCTAGGGTAGCTCACGCTCCCCCTCTTTCTCTCACTTTTTTTGCAAAAAAAAAAAAATTCTCAAGAACTCATTTTTGTTCTGCACCAGTACGGCTTCTGAAATCTCAAGAATTTTTGTGGAACAGAAATGTTGGTTTCCAGCCAGTCTTAGTAAGTAGCCATCACAGAGACATGACTACCAGTTTGTACCCCCATTACACCCTGTGTCAGCATGAAAGCCAGGTTATGTTGAGCCCTAACCAACTAGAATACATTATTCATCAACTCTCTAAAATAAAGTTCTGGTAAACATTACCTTTAGTTCCTTGTAGAACTGTGACTCTTGAGTGCTTGCCTTGATAGTCTTAAACTTGATAAACTTTCTGTGTTGAATGACATTTTCCAATTCTTTCTTTAAAACTAACCACAAACCAGAGAGGAAGTGAAACATTTCGAGAACTCCAGTAACAGTCACACTCATTAAGCTGTGTAAAGGCCTGCCAATGCCTCACAAAAAGTCATACAAACTTGAACCTCCTGTTCCATATCACTGACTGCTACCATTTTAGCTACAGGACTAACTACAGTAGACGGCCATAAAAGAAGGGTATTATCCCAAAGGTGGGGTGGATCTCTGTATTCAGATACTGGGTTCCAGAAGGTTGACAGGTAGTGCAGTCCAACCCTCTTTCTCCTCTATCCCAGGAACTGGGGGAGCTCCTGCCCTAGGTGGTGCTCCCCAAGGCAGGACTGGCCCATGAGGCTACATGACAGGTGTTGGATTGGTTGAGCAAGGAGATTGAACCCATGTGTTCCCCTCTCTCCCGCCCACCTTGGGAATTGGGGGAGCTCCATCTGGTACTCCTAGAGGGAAAGAGAATGCACTATTTAATGGGCCCAGGGTGATGGGGATGAGCCCAGTCCATTCTCTCTCCTCTGTCCCCCCATGCTATAGCTACTCAGGCAGCTCCTAGTAGTTCCAAGCGCACAACGTCTGTTTTTGCAAATTAGTCCACAGTAGCATGAGCATGGCCTTAGAATGGCCAGTGATTTGGGCAGGCTGTCAAAATGTTCCCAAGGAACACAAGTCACAGATGGGAAAAAGTGAGCATTAATAGTTTATAGCTTGGCAAAATCTGAGTGAAATTTCATGGGACGAGTTAAACCATTACAACAGCCCACGTGTGCATCTGCTTCAGAATATCGAAGGCCTACTGCAAACAAAAGAAGCATGAGAGCCAAAAGGCCACAAGTGGCAATCTAAATATAGGGATCACTATCAGCACCCCGAGTTAATGCTCCTGTCATTTTGCCTAGAGTAGAAGACAGACTTCTTGGTCAACCGTTCCAATGATCATCCCTTGCGCACTTTTTGAAAGACGGATGAAACGTTGGAAAGCCTCCTGCTTCTGATAAAATTGAAATAAATTGGTATTTGATTGTTGTGTCTTTGCTTGTTGCTCTGCAAGGACTCGATCCAAACCCCATTCACTTACATGGTCTTCATACCAGTGAATTCAATTGCCCTTTACATCTGGTTCTGAATTCTCTCAAAATCCTCTGAATTTCTGTCTTATATTTGACCTCCCACAGTTTTGCTCCTTCCTACTGGCTTCACTAGAGGGGCATTTCCACTTACTGAGAATACTGGTTTAGCTCAAATAGCTTCTTGAACTTCATTACTTAGCTATGTTGAGTTTTCCCTCGCTTTTCTGCATGCCCTCCGTGACTCTCCTAGAAGTAATTTTGATAGAGCACCTGTATTGCTTAACATCTGTAGTTTAAGAGAAGCTTAATGGATTTTGCTATTTATCACAAACGGTATATCTTTGATAGTTTGTTTCTAAACCATATAGACACACAAATATTTCTTTTTAAAATTTCACATCATGACATGATAGGTTATATATAGCCATGGCAACCTCTTACCTCAATATTTTGAGCCTTCATCTCTCTTTACAAACTACAAAATGAGTGCAATGAAAACCTGTTTCGAGTGACTGCACAATGTATGAAAGTCTTTCTGTGAATTTAGAAAATGTATTTACATACCATCAACTTCAGCTCGGAGACCTTTGATGGATGCTGGAAAAAAAACAGCGTGGAAGGTCAGGCAGGAGGGAAAAAAGTTATTAAAAATTATGCACATAATGTAAAGATGGGGAGTTTTGCAAAAGGGGTTTTTTTTATCCTCTTACCACCAGGAACAGCTTCAAATTCTGTCAACTCCTCAGAAAATTTAGCCAAATCAGGCTCATGTAAGAAGATCTGTTCCACAAGGGCATGAAGCAAGGTGATCGTCTTCTCCTTACCCCGCAGCAGCGATAACTACAAATAGAATAGAGCAATAAATTGACAGCCTGGGTTATTAGACATTTTTTAAAAATTGGAACAGCAGGGATGTTGATAGCTCCTAGGTAAATTTGACAGGAATAGAAAACACAATGGAATTAAACCTTTCTCCTTTCAATCTGCAAACCCACGTACATTTCTGCTTAAAACTAACTTTGCATTTTCTCTGGTCCTTTTTTGTTCCTTTGTAATGACTTATTTATCTTTTTAAAAAACTTATGGTATCTTAATTGACTGCAATTGAGTCTGCATCTCCAAATACGCTCCTGGTCTGGATCCCATTTAAAAGCACTATATGGTGCTCATGTAGACAGGAATGTTCCTTAATAGAATCTGGGAAGATGCTTTGTGGCAGAAAAATGATTTTGAAGATATTTTTCATTATCATAGATGTGGCATTACAGTAGTTACAAAAGAAAATCAAGCTATCTCAGAATTGTCAATCACATTATAAATTACACACTTTCATATTAAAGTCTCCTGTGGGAAAAGAAATCTGAATAATTAAAAAAAAAGGCCTCTTCTATTTACAGAGCAGGCATAATCTGATAATAGTCTTAAAAGGATCAAAGCAGTTTTTAGAATATGCGTTCAATTCTTCATTCTGAGATCAGATCACGTTCCATTAAAACTGAGTGGAGAAGGATGCATGGACAGGAACTGTGCCCAGTGGCAACATTTTCTGCCGGATATCTTGATGAGACCGGAAAATTCAACCCCTGTAAGTGTTAAATTAGTTAAGAGATTGCTTAAGAATTTAGGGCCAAATTACAGTTATCCTTAGGCAATTGGCCGGGAGAGAAAGAGGGTCCCCAGGGCACCCTTTCCTCCACTTAGCCATATAGGACAGGATTGATATGGCAGTATAGGTTAATGTGGCTGGTGGTGACAGTTGGCACTAAAATGACCAGCCCAGAATGGATATATCAAGACAGAGAGTCATCAGCTTGGGGCTGATGGGCTGTGCTGGGTGGACTGAATCCTTTTACTCTAGCAGGTCCCACTAAAATGTGCACAGTACTTTTCTGCCTGCTCCTGGAATCGGCAGGTGTGATGTTCCCAGGCACCAGTACTCTTCCCATCCAGCACAGCTCTGCCGTACCCGGCAGCTTTCTCCCAGTTTGTAGTTTAAAAAATCCTCTAGGAGCCTTTTCAATTTTACATGACAGCTGTCCGGTACAGTTTGCTTTAGGTGGAGCCCACTTCTTTCCCAAAGGTTCAAGGTTCCCCAGGTCCTGATAAACCCTGCAGTTCTTCCTGGCCCTGCATTGGGCCATTTCAGAGAATGTTACCATGGAAGTCCTGAACTTTAATCTTTTAACTAGCAGACTAAATTTGGCCTCTAGGACCCCACTCCTACTTTTCCCTATGTCACTGGTGCCCACCTGTATACAACCACTGGTTCTCCCCAGCGCTGCACATAAGTCTGTCTAGATGTCTCGTGAGATGGTAACATTTGTGCTCAGCAGGCAATTTACCTTCTGGCTCTCCTGGTCAGCACAACCCCAAATAGCTAATAATCAAATCCCCCATTACTATTACCTTGCTCTTCCTAGTAACTGGTGTCCCCTTGCCAGGAGAGGTATCCTCTGTGCAAGAAGATACTATGACATCACTAGGAAAGAGAATCCAACTATGGGATTGTTTCCCACCACTCCAGTCTGAGGTTCTCCTTTCCTGAGATTTACACCCTTCTTGACAGCACAGAGACGATGTGAAAAAGTGGAAAATTTCTGTGACGTTTTAATGACAGCTATGTGTGCCTCGGTTTCCCCTATTTTGGCAGGGTTAACCAGTGCCAAGGAAAGCACTGTTTGTTCTCAGTGCAGGCTAAGAGCCATGGGTATGAATGTTACCTAGCTGTCTGGACCTGAATGGGTCATTTATAAAAAGGCTACTCAAAGCCAATCTCACATCAATGGAGAATACGAGAAGACGGGGGCAAATCCAGTCACCAGCACATTGACATCTAGCAACCAACAACCCAGAGAAAGATGGATTTCCCTTGCTTTCAGCAAGGAAGCAGAGCAAAATCTCTCAGCCTAACAACAAAGGAATGGGAAGGTTTGAGGTGGGACATAAGAGTTGTCTGCTCCGATGGATCAGGGCTTTCACCTGGGAAGTGGCTGAGAAGGTGACACGGAGTGGCACAGAATTCAAACAGTGGATTCACTACAGTTTGGCTGAGGCTTGGGGCTAACCAGAAATATCTACGTGTTAAGCTTCAGTTTTCTGTGCTAACCTCAGGACCTCCTATGTTCCAGTTGACTAACCAACCCAACTGTTTTGACAGCTCTGTTTGAGGGTCACTGCAAATGCTTGGTGAGGAAACGTAATCCCTGAAGCATGTGTAGGTCTCTACCAGGAGACTGTCTCAGTTTGACTCACTGAACAGAGCTCCAGGTGTGAAGCAGAAGCATGGCAGCTGCAGAGACTCAAAGTAAGGAGACAGTGAGACCACATGGCAAATCCTGCGGAGGAAGAGTGAGATCTTGGGGGTCTGATGTATGGAAAGGGTTCATCCTAGAAGCTGTCCCAAAGCTGGGGGCCTAGCACCAATCCTGTGGATCTGTGACAGGCTACCTGAAAGTCTCCCTATAATACCTGCCTCTCCCAGCTCCTCTGGTACAGCCACTCTGGCCTCAAGAGCCTGTCCTGTCCCTAAGGGCCAGGAGCTGTGCATACCTAAACACATATATGCCACCTGCCCATGAGGGAAGTATCTGTACATGATGAATCCAGAGCAATAAACGGATTCGTTCCCATTCTGCTGCTGGACTTCAGTCTGCATTATTTTTACTCTTGCAAATTTGGGGGGCCTAAGTTTAGAGTATGGCTTTTAGATGTATGGGGAATAGGAGTTCTCTCTCTCTCCCTTTCTCTCCATTCCCACCTCTCCCCATTCCCACTTCCTGTGTTTCCCTTGTAAGAGGCTTTTCTAGCATCTTTCTAGTACCTAGGTTATCTTCCCTTGGTCTCCTACCTGGCCATTGACCATACTCCGCAGACAGCCTTCCTGATCTTGTTAGTTCACTGGCTCTTATGCTCACTCTGGGCTTAAGAGCTGGACCTGGAAGGAATGCCTCTTGCACTAGCTTTTTAAACTCCCTTGCAAAACTCCTCTACACACTAAGGAGCTGGTTTATTGAACCCCTGCTCTCTCTAAGTTAGCTCTGCCCCCTTGTCAAGGGTTCCTAAGAAGGTTCTGGATCAAGGGACAGCAGCCTATAGCCTTGTTAGTAAGTTATCTGAGGTTAATGACAATTACTTAACCCATTTTTAAACCCAATTGTGCTTGTACACACTAAAGAAAAACCATGTTTAACATGATGTTAGTTAACATGCGCTGTAACACAGTGTTTTCAATGTTGGGAAAATGCGCTAATTCACTTTGGTCAAAGAAGACAATCGAAATCCTTTGGCTGTCTCTCTCCCAGCCTTTTCATTTAAGTAGTTCCCAATGGTTAAGACGTACTCCAACACAGCGACAAATTTCTGGCTGGCTTGCAGCTGTTTACATGCTCGGATCTTCTGGTTTAATAGCTGAAACACAAAAGCCTGACTTCAGTTCAACTGAAAGGTCTAAGTAAAATTATCTTCCTCCTTGTTAGGTCTAACTGTTCCTAGCTGAAATATAAAAGCAGCAGTTTAGCGATTGTAAGCCTGGCTTTACATTAATTTCTCTTGGAGGACAGGCCAGAGGTTTTTATGAACCTCTTGTTAAACTTATGCTATCAAGATAAAAGGAGTGTTGGCATGATTTCCCTTTTTTTTATATGGATCCTTGAATCCTGCAAAATTATTCTGGCCAAAGAGTATTTATCCACAATCAGAAGTATCAGAGGAAATGGGCAGCCTGCCACCCAGCAGAATGTCTCTATCATTCATCCCATCCTGCCTTTTCTGACTATACCAGCTAAGCACCGTGCTATTCTATCAAAAAACTCCATACATTCTTCCTAGGAACAAACCTAATTATTTCCAGCATTCAAACTTAATTTCACTGTTTATCCAGTGATGCTGCCTCCTTTCTATGGTTAGGGATCTGTTTTTTAAAATAGGAAAAACATGGACAAATTCTGCAGTACCTCACACTTCTTGTGTACAAGAACTAGCCCTCACTTCCAAAGTTTGTGGGAAGGGGGAAAACCCTTGTTAAAATATTGGCTGCACATCAGAGTCAGGCACTGTTATAAAGTATATTGATAATATACAACTTTCTCATGTATAAATCCCCCACAATACACATGTATGCTATCCAGCCCAAATAATAAGATACCTAAGGAACTAATTTACTGTGAAACAAGTAATAAATCACCCTGATTTTATTATAACTTCAAAGCAATCTTTATGACACATTTCCCACTTATTTGGTTTCACTATGGGATAGCAGGAGTGTATCACAGAGCTAAACAGGGTCAGAAACAGGTGTATCTCTAGTGTTCTCTCTGTGTTCCTCATTATTGGGTTGCCAACCCTCCAAAAATTAAAGATTAATCTTTAATTAAGAATTATGTCACATTATCCCACTCCACTCTAGGCTGTCTTTCCCACTAACACCCAGGGGAAACAGAGGAGGTAGCATTTTGAAAAAATACTACAGTATTACAATATATGCTGTTCTGGTTTGCGCTTCTTTTTTATTTTATTTTTACTATTACTATAAAATACTGTGGCTTTTTTTTAAAATAAAGGATTCACCCAACTAGTGCCTTAAAAATGTATTCCAGGCAACTTTCATAAAATGTCAGATGTGCTGATTGGTTTGAACTATATCTCATGTCATTCCTGAGGGCCTGTTTTCTGTAGGTGGCTCTGTGTCAATAAACGACCTTAAGTTCTGGCTTATTCAAGGTTATTTTAAACATACCAACAGGTAGTGCATATTGTATTTCAAATCTAGCCCATCTCTAATTTAGTTTCATGCTAGTTTCAAGTCCCTTGGCTATAAAAGCCATGAGCCATATAGATCAAAACCTTTTTGCACATTGCTTTTGAATAATGCAGTGAAATGACATCTTATACATCAGGCTGCCTGCATTATTACAATATGAGCTGTCAACATTATGGCTGGTGAGCTGTTTTCCCATCAAAAAGCTCACCTCACATACACTGACTTTTAAAATTTGCATCAAAGACATCTGGAGCTTTCATATGTAGCTGGTGGATTTCAGTTAAACACAAACCATGAGCAAGTCACATCACTTACAGGCTCCAGATCACCCATGCACAAGGGAAGTTCTCGTATCGTAAGCAAGAGATCCAACCTTTGGCCTAAATGATGAATTTTACACATCTGCATAGGACAAGATAGAATCTGAATCAGTTGTGAAATGATCCTCTAGCAAACACAATGTTCATCAAAGGTATACTTTTAATAATGGGTTTGCCAACTCAGAAAAAGGCATCAATTTTCATAGTGTTATTCTCATTTATTAATTTTACATTACCCCTTAAAAACTGCCTTGTACAATTGCACACATAAGGTGCATGTGCAAATTAAGCCAAGAGTTACTCATGCATTTGGGGCCAGATGTCATTAAAAGCAATGACACTCAACTCTCGGGGGAAAAAATGGACTCTTTTATACCCACACTTCTGTCCCTAAAGTTTCTGGAAATGTTTAGTGGAACCAGGAAGGATCCTAAGATTTGCTTAACTCTTCCCCATATGCTCTCCCTCCTGAGTGCATCTTCCCAACCAGACTCTGGCTGGAAATATAAATGTCAAATGTTACAGGAAACGCAGTTTCTTGTAGCGTTTTTAACCAATCCTGCAAAAGGGAATCCCAGAAATCTCATGTGACATGCCTTTAATTACTACTACATTTGCTTACCTCTAGCATAAACTGATCAACCACATGCAGCTCTGAAGGCAATCCCTTGAAAGACTGATATATTTCTAAATCCCTTGGAGTTGGCAGATATCTAAGAAACAATGAAGAAAAATAAGAAGCTCTCTTTCCCAGAAAAATATTGTTATATGAAAGAGTTTGTTCATTCCATATATTGTACCTTTGGTATTTTGTATTATATTCCACTTGTTCTCTTTCAGATTATTTAGTAAGGATATGTCCCAAGAGTTTAATTCAACTCAGGGGAAGGGTAGGAGGCAAAGCTAATACTAAGTGGCCACATACATATCTGGTGATTGTGGTCATCAGCTAGACACATACATATTGCCTGGGAAATAATAATAATGTGCAATACTTAAGTAACTGCTTTTTATTTCTAGATCTGAAAGCACTTTACAAAGGTGGGTCAAGTAAAATTATAGGTGCTCAGTAGTGATGAAAACCATGTCTCAAGCTGGACACTCAAACATTCTAAAAATTCTGATCCATGAAACTTTCCAAAGGTCTCACAGGAACTCAAGAGGAAACCAGTGAATACAGCACAGGTCTCCAGGTTCTCAGACCGGTGCCCAATCCACTCGGGTACTTTCTGATCCTGAATCAAAGTTCTGTGCTAAGAAGAAACATGCACAAGCTAGTGCATTCAGAAACCTTAACAGAGAGAGTATGCTTGAACAAATACAACAATTAGCTGAAGAATGAATAAATGTAAAGGGGCTAGATCCTCAGTTGGTAAAAATTGGGCTAGCTCCATTAGATCCACCGTGCCTGAAGCATTAAGTCTAAATTTTTAAAACTGCATATAAATTAATAGTGGAAAATTCTCTTTTTTCCCCTTAATGAAGGGTGCTGTTATGGGTTTTTGCATCACTTCTACAACCCCTTTTTGTCACTTCTTTGATATGGGACCTAATTCTGGTCCCTAATTTCTCCTCTTCTTGAATCAAGTTTCTGAAACAAACTAAAGCCAACATATTTTCAAAGATATTCCAGAATAGGAGATTTCTTGAAGGTTGACATCATTAGCTGTTTCTCCACTTTCAAAAATAAATTAAAACCACCAAATTCCTTGTCCTTTGCTAATCTTCTATTCTTTCCTAGTGTCTGACACAGACTCTTAATTCATAGCGTATCTTACTGAGGAAAAATGATACCAATGTTTTAACAAGCATATGTGGGAAGAAGTATTAACTATCCTAAACAAGAGTCAAGGTTGTAATATCTTCTCTCTTTCCCTACAAACAACATATTCATTCTACAGCTAAAATAATTGAATATTCATAGAGATGGGTGGACATCTTCATCAGAAACATGGTAATTGATTCAAAGGTAATTAAATAATGGGAAGTTAAACTTAAAGCCATTAAGAGACTAAACCAGATATTGTAATGTTTTAAATGCAGGAGAAATAACAGAAAGAGAATGTTTTCTAGAGTTGCCAACAATTCAGCTGAATAGCTGCTGGGATTTGGATTATAAAATATATAATTCTGGTCAGAAAAGAGATTTTTTTCTGAAGAAAAAACCTGACCTTTTGCCAAATTTTTTTTATCAAACTTTTTGCCAAATCACAATATTTTTGGTTTTCATCTAAAATATCTTATTTTTAGATTTTTGATTTAAGAAATCCAAAAACTGAAGGAAAGCAGACATTTTATGTGATTTTTTTTACTTGAAAACCTAGTTTTTCTCCAAAAACTTTTTTTCCAATCGAAAATGTATATGTTAGTGTAATATGTACATAAAAAAATTTCAAGTTCAAAGCACCAAGCCATGAAAGTCAAGAGTGGGAAAGTAAAGATTTATCTTCACTTTTCATGGATTCAGCTATGCTGTTCCTCCAATGGGGTTTATATAATTAAACCCTTCATAATACTGTTTGGAGAAATCAAAGTCACTATAGGATGGAGAGGGAAGGGGGGAATCCTGGAGTTTTGCTATTGATTTCAAGACTTTTGACTAAAGAATTCACTCATAGAAATCAGGAATGGTTTCTGAATTAAAATAAGGACTATGTTTGTTCAATAATATTCAGCCAGCTCCACTCAAGCAATTGGTTGTAATGAATTTATTTCATATTAACAAATGTGTAAAAGCAGAATTTTGCCCATTGGTCATGACCTTAACATTTTAATGATGCATTAGTCTGTAAATTTTTGTGCATTTTCCATTGGATAGTAGGATTTGGATTTCCCATTGATGTTTATATAGTGTAACAAGTTCATTTTACACATAAGATTTATTGTTCTGAAAGCTTTCTGAATCACTGTATACATGCACAGTATTTAGGCTCCTGTAACATACACCAGTTTCCTTAAATAACTGGGCCATGTTTTCAAAAGTTCTCATTTCAGCACCCAGATATGGTGGGCACAGTCTCAGAAATGATCATTTTCTAGCAGCTCCTGTTATTCCCAATCTAGTTTTCCAAAGAGAAATTGCTGTATACTGAACAATTTTGAAAAGCTGCCCCCTTCACTTAGGTGTCTAAATGGGAACTGAAGGAAGCTGAGCTGGTTTGAAAATCTGGCCCTTGATTCTGAAAAGCATATTTATTATCTGTTCAATAGCATTTTGAAATGTGTTTCATATAAGGAGAAAAAAAACTCACAAACTCTTGCTTCTCCCCTCCTCTCCCCCCCCCACCCCCACGCCGATGAAATTTGTAATTCTATTCCTAGATTCTGACAATACATAACCACAGAACAGAATACCTGCCTTCCTATAGAATCTAACGCTTCAATCAGCTACAGCTGTTAATATTTCCATCATCATCACTGCTATATAAAAGAGCACTTGGAAATCTTGAATAAAAAAAACCTTGGTTAATGGATGAGAGGCCTAGCTGGTGAAAATCAGTGTAACACCACCAGCTACATGTAGATGAACTGGTTTAAATCAGCTGAAGACACTGGTGTAAATATAGAGTGGTGGTTTGAGATTTGAACGCTGAGTATATATACAGGAAAACGTATATGTTTGCACATATAGAGTTAGTCTAGGGCAATGGCATTGTTTGATATCCAGTGTCATTGGGATTGTTTAATATCTGAGTTATTCCTATAAAAATACTCCCTGGAATCCCTCCTTTAATTTTGATGGGAGTTCCCATAACTAGTGCTTTCCCTCCTAAGGGAAAGAGAGAATTAATATGAGTTGCCACCTGCAAGCAAGGTTGAATTTATCCTGTGCACTCTTCTAGACTCTGCGGTCAGTAGCATTTGTTCACTCCTGTCAGCTCCATCCACCCATTTGCGTGTAGATTGCCACTTGTGTAAACAGATTAACAAAGTATTTCAGGAAAATTAATTCTGGGTCAGTGTCTACTTACTCTGGTCAATATAGTTAGGAACTGGAGAATTCATTCAGATCCTCTACTGGTGTAAATCAGCATAGCCCCATTAACTTCCATGGAGCTCAGCCAGTTTTCACCAACTGAGAATCTGGCCCAACAACTGCATAAGCTGTTAACTGAGTTCCAAATAGGCACTACGATAACTTTCAGAAGAACATCAGTGCTTTAAAAACATTAATATGACTTTGCTTGTGCCTATGACAGGGGAGTTACTGAATTGTCTAAATCCCCTTCTAGCACCTGCACAATACAGCTCATAGCACTTGTCTTCCATTTCTGGTCATCGTCTAAGCAGAGACATGATTCCATATATTTTATAATTGGCATGTGATGTGGACAAACGCCCTGTGTAGTAGGGTCAGGGTTCCAAAATTGCTTTTCAAAAGCCAGATTTCACCTACTCTCTAAAGCTGAAGGAGCGGTGCCTTAATAACTTTTTTTAAATACCTGCTTCCTTTGCATCCTCAACAATATCTGGATCAAAGATTTTCTTGACTGAGGATGAGAAGCAGCTGCCACTCAATTTTTACATACGTTTTTTAGATGCCAAAGCCCTGAAATAGGCACATGCCTGTCTGTATGTATTAAGGGAAGAGTTTCAAAGACACAAAGGGCAGTTAGACACTGAGGCTTACAGAGTATTTAAAGGGATCCTACCCAGTTCCTATACACACCAGGTGCTTATGTCCTATGTGCTTTTGAAAATCGTTCTCTATAAATAAAAATAAACACAAATATAAAAGTTACAGGAGCTTCATATTCTGCATTAAATCCAAAAATCTCTACCCCAATAAATACTACGTGTATTGTCCATAACACCCTATTAAAAGATTTAATAAGACTCATCTAGTCTGACCCTCTCCAAACCAGAATTCTCTTTGTTCATCTTTTCCCCACACAAATAACTGACGGAATCACAAACTAACACTGAATCAGAGCTGCCGTGGGTTGTTCCCATAAAGATACTGCTGCCATGGACATGGGAAATCCCACTGACCCAATGCATTAGCTTTGCACTACACATAACCACTAGACCCAAAATCACATCTGACTTGCTGTCACTTCACAAACTCCTCTTTCTTGAAACTTGCACTAGCAATAGCAAGGAGACTTGCTGATTTCTTTGGGGAACAACGGATAGCAGACAACGACATTTATACATGAATCTCTAATTTTCACTGCAGCAGTCAGGGTACATCAGATGCCCGTGTAAACACTTGCTCCAGCGTTCCCTTTATTTGCAGAAAATGAATCTGGTAATAGATATCAAAGAATTGAATCCAAAAAGTTACCTTCTCAGTGCTGTAATCTGCTCATCTGTAAGTCCTCCATCGTCTTCATGTAGAATGTATAATTTTTCTTTCAGCTGGTTTGGTTTTATATGGAAACTTTTCAGAAAAATGTCTAGGGGGAGAATGAGTCTTTGATTACTTGGAGATAAATGCACAAGGGAGGAAAAACACTAGAACAGTTCACATTTAGTTCCCAGATAAAATTAGTTTTCACTTAGCAGCCACTAAAAGCTAAGATGAAAACCCCTGTCTTTATATTCTCTGCAAGTATAAATAGCTATACAGCATCAAAAGTATATATTATTTTTTGTTAGAATGCAGTTGTTGCAGAACTATCAAGATATTGTCAGCTGAAGGCACACGGGTGCTTACTATTAAATATTCTCGTTGAACTCAACCTACTAGTCTGAGTATACGTTCATTTGTTTGGAATAAAAAGAGCATACAATTACACACTTCTCTTTATTTTATTTCTTCTGGTGCTTTGAAGAACAAAGATATTAAATCTTCCATTTATTTTTGTTTTTAAAGCTTATGAAAGGTACCAACTGACAGCCCCGGAGACTAATTATTTGCTTATCCACAAAATAAAGGCAGGAGCAATGCAAGCTTCCCCTAACCTTTTTAGTAGTGTAGATATACTTTTAAGGGACATGTTTACTTGTGGTTCCATACACTGAATATGGTAGCTTGTGGGGTGGGTTTGGCTTTTTGTTGTTTTCATTTTTTCTGTAATGTGGTAGAGACAGGCGGGGCCACAAAAAGGAAAATGGAAATATTCTGTAAAGGAATGCAGCTAGGGAGCATTGATAAGGACTGTTGCTGTTTCTGTGAGAGCTACATATCCTTGAAGACTAGTTCTGTCCAGATGAAACTGCTTGCCTCTTTCTGTGTCTGTATTTTGTCCTTGTTCTCCCTAATAAGGAAGGATTGTAGCTATACCAAAGGGGAAAATATAGATAGAAACAGAAAGAAAAGTGAGAAGCTTAAACATGGTTTTGGATGTTGCTATGGTTTTTGGTACAGATTCCCAGGTACAGACTGAAGCTCCACAGAAGGCTCGGGGCTCCACAGAAGAAGGGGGCTTTCAGGAACCATGCTTATGGTTCACTGATTCCCTGCCTGGCCCCAGCCCAGGTGACATTAACTTTGGGGGCAGTTCCAACAGCAGGCAATGGATCACAAGGGACTGTCTACCAATTGGGAAGAAGTGAAGAATAGCATGTTTCACCTGTTCCCCCTCTCACACTCTTTTCTCCCATAGAGGAGGCATTCTCAGGAGGGAAGATTCAGGCTGCATTCTGGGCCTTCCACACTGCCAAAGCAGCAATAAAGGATGAATTAGGATTCAAAAACTCTGGCTCTTTGCCTCCACTATATCCCTGTTCCAACTCTATCTTAAGAGATACTGTTGGTGTGGGACCTGAAATACAAATACATCAGGCCTGTAATGTTTTCCTGCTCATGGTTATTCCAAAGTGAATCTGTGGAGACAGGAGAGCAGATGCGAAGAAGAGATGAAATTCTGTGCACTGAATGATTTATTCAACAAATTTAGCTTTTTCCTGATCACAAACTGTCCTCAAACAGTTCATGATTTTCTTGAACATATAGGGTGTGTCTACACTTGTAAATTAAGTCGACTTAAACTTGCTTAAATCGACTTAATTTAATCTGCGTCTACGCTACACTTTCCTTAAGTCGACTTAAGCAGCTGCTTAAATCGACTTAAAGAAAAGTTAAGTCGACTTTATAAAACCTAGTTTTAAATTGACCTTTGGCTTAAGTCAACTTTCTAAAGTCCAGTGTAGACCTGGAGTAGCCCTAAGTCGACTCTAAGTTGACTTAGGGCTCTCCAGGACTCCCCCACTGCCCTCCATGCCAGGGGGTTGGCACAGGGAAAGCCTGGCATGCCCCCCCAAAGGGCAGGGCAGAGCCCTGCCCACCCTGCCCCTATGCCCTGCCAGGGTCCCTGTCCCCCTTTGCCCCATTGTACCCAGGTGCAATGGGGCAAAGGCTGAGCCCCCTGGCACTTGGCAAGGGGTGCCCCCCCTGCCACCATGGACCAGCCCCAGGTCCACCTAGCCCCTGCAAGTCGACCTAGGCATCCAGTGTGGCTGGTCTAGGTCGACTTTGTAGGATCCCCCCAAAGTTGACTTAAATTAACAAGTGTAGACATAGCCATATTCTTTGAAATCAGTCACTGACTAATTCTTGGTCTGCAGTCAGGTGAAATTTTTCAACTCAAACTTTTTTTTCTAGTGAAAAATGCAGATTGACCATCACCAGAATATTTTGCTAATTGTTTTGTCTTTACAAAATTGTTTTGATCAAAAAGTTTTTTTTAAAATCTTTTTAAAAAGGGGTTTTTTTTGTTTCAATGTTTTTACAAGAAAACATTTCACTTCAAAATGATTGTTTAGAAATTTCATTTAACTTAAAAAAAATTTTTTTTAAATGCTCAAAATCGAAAGAATTATTTTTTTTTAATTGCCACCACACCAGATCAGGAGTCTAGCTCAGATGCCAAGGTTTGGCTCCAGTCAGGGTGTCCCAAGTCAGGTAAGGATCATCCCCATTTTACACATGGGAAAACTGAGGCTCAGAAAGGTGAAGTAGCAAGTTTAAGGTCACACAGCAGAATCTTGTTCTCCAGTTCCTACATGAATAATTTATCTATTAGATTAGACCACGTATGTTCCCATTAGCATAAACTTTTCATTGTGGCTCTAACTGTCCATTTCCCTGGCTGACTGACGGGACTGCTCTTGTCTCTGTCACACAGGAACACACAAGCAGGTTCACAAACAGTTTATTTCTTGTACAGAAACCATGAAGTAGCTTAAAATAAATTAAATAAAAAAGTAAGAGATATTGGGCTATAATTCTAGCTATATTTTAAACTATCTTGTACAGTTTATTATTCTTTCTTCTCTTCCAGTTCTTTTCCAACTCTCGCTTGGCTTTGAAAAACACTCATATTTTTAAACAATTATAACTTAGCATGTTTCTGAGACTCATCTTGTTGTTCATTAATTTATTTAAGAACTGTGGTTCTCAGCATTTACTGTAGGATTAATCTAACTTCCCTTTTAGAATCAATTTAACTTTTGATCAAAAGGAAGTCCCATATAAAAAGTAAAAACTCTCACTGTTGGAATTGTAAGATTGGTTAAGAAAATGAAGTATAAGATCTCAACAGGAAAAGTTACAACAAAAATAAGTGAAAGAGAAAAATGTCTCTACTTAGAAACCAGAAGAGAGTGATTTCCTGAAGAAAACTGAAATAATTTAGAGGATAAAGATGCTGTTACAGGATGTTTTCTTTTATCTCCAACAGCAGTCTCTTATCTCCCATCTCCTTTAACACTTTTAACATTTGGTCACTAGAAATAATAATTCCAATGGGTTACTTCCGTCCAAATGTCCCTGTTAAAACTTTACAATCCTTCCATAATGTGATCTTTTTCTTATCAATATTCATAAAGGTGAAATTCATCATACCTTCAAAACTTTAAATTGCCCCAACTTCTTTACATGGGTATCATTCCTTTAAACAGTGCTAGCTGTAGAATTTGAATTTATTTATTTATTTATTTATTTATTTATTTATTTGGCAATCCATCTCAGCTTGGTAGAGAAATCAGAATAGTACCTGAAGAATAATTATTCTTGATCCTTTTATAACTCCTCATTAGAGTAATTGAAAGAGTTTCCCATCATCTTACTAGGAGGTCAAGATTACCACCAAACTGTTTCATTAGCTGTGAGAGTTCATTTCAATTTAGGCCTTCTATAGAGCCAATGAGCAGTACCCCAGATACATGAAGGAAGGGTCCATTGATGATCTGTCATTCAAAGTGGTAGTTCACATTAGTAGTTTGAATACCTGTGCCTGCATGGAAAGAAGTCAATGCTCTTCCTGCAGAGGTCTGTAGGTAATCGAAAGATTAGAGTAACTGGATTACTCCAGCTCTTCATGTGTACGTATTTTAAATTTAACAAAAGAAAGACATTGGACATTTACTCCACTTAGCACACCAGAAGAGCATGAGTGTATTTTATTAGAAATTTAGAGGAAACCATGAACAATTTCCAATTCTCTGAGACGAGGTATGGAGGCAACTCCACAAACTGGCATCTATGCCACCTTGACCATGAGTTGCATTCCCACATTTCCAAAGCACTCAGAATATAAAGCACTCCATTGTTCTCCTGATATAGTGTACCTCAGTCTACCTCTACCACCCTCCACCGGTGAAATGTGCCACTAGCTTCATTCAAAGCTCTTTAGAGTCTTGCCGCTGACTCCACTGAGCTTTGGAACAGGCTCCATATGACCATCTTCTGTGACATCATGGGACAAGGTGCAATATATCCATCAAGGCACAAAACAGGGATACAGCTCTGCCACACAAGAAATATAAATTCACTTCTTGTGGAAAGCCAGATTCTAAAAGGAAAGGCCAATAAACAACAACTGAGCTTGCTTTTTTACTTGAAAAACTAACTTTTTTGGCTGTGGAGAACCCTCCTGAAATAAGTCCTAAACCTCAACAACCAGGGAGACACTTAGCATAGGAGCATAAAAAATAGATAGGGAAAAGCCTTGGACCATCCAGTCTACTTCCCTGTTAATGTAGGATTATGCTCTGCACAGCTGCTCATATATTTTGTCTACTCTAGATTTCAGTGTCCAAAGCATAAAGCTTAAAATTGCTTCCCTTGAGAGAATAGTCTACAGCCTAGTAGATTTCACTGTCAGGAAACTTTTTCTTGATATTCAGCCTACATTTCCCCTTTTTTTAGTTTCCTCCCACTACCACTAATTATACCTCAGCACCCTAAGTAATTCTCCTCTCATTTAGGTGCTTTTACCTTTCAAATATTTATAAACTGTGTCCTTGTCCTCTTTCCCAAATAATCTGTTGTGGCGGAAGGAGGAGGGCACACATACACAATTGAGTGTGTGACAAAGGAGTCAAACTGGGCCATGAGGGCCTAAAATCACTGTTTAGACATGTACATGAGAACTTACCTGAATATCACATGATGTTGTGATAACTGTAAATATAACTACATGCACCCTTTGCCTTATGCATTCAGAATGTGTACACAGGTGGTATTATTACACTTACTGAAGTTATGTGCAATTTTTTGATTTAACATGATGTGTCGATTCACTGAAGTTTCGTTTCCTGAAAATACTGCCATGTCCTGGATATGAAACTGGTCGTAGATTCTAGATTCATCTATTTTTTTTGTATGTAGGCTACATGATGCCCAGATTGATTTTGGAATCTAAAAAAGAAAGGAGCAACAAGATAAATTTAAGTCACGGTAATAGGGCCACAAAGTTCCCATGCAAACAGTTTCTTTAAATTACTATCATTCTTACAGTGGTGGACCCATCATTTGAAAAGACAAAACAAGAAAACAATCAGCAGCAAGAGTACCAGCTACATGGAATTATGAAATCATTCTGTGCACATCATGCGATAGCTACAGATCATCTGCCCATGTGGTAAGTGGCCATAAATGTCCCCTACTGTGGGAAGGTATGCGTTGAATTTTGCATAGTTTCTGACAAATGCTTTTTTTAGCAGGAGACAGGCTCCAAGCTGAAGGAGCTGCAGGTACATAGGTGAGGACAATGATGCTAGTGGAAGTATTAACATCAACATGCATATATACCTAGAAACCCACGAGGTTCCCAGAACAGCATTCTACAGAGAACAGCTATTCCCAAGTTCCATCTTTCACCCACTCCCCACCCAAACTATGTTACCCCCAACTGCATGGAATGTGCTGTGTTCTCTCTCTCTCCCCTCCACCGTCACCACACACACACCACTGTTTTAGCTCACCTACCACTATGTGGCTGGAAAGCACAGCACCAGATCCCAAGTTGGAGACTAGAGGTCAAAAGGCCTACACATTTCCTGGGTTTAGAGGCCATGACCAAAGGAGCTAGATCAGAATGGATTTGTCACAAGTAAAAGCAAAGCTTGAAGTGGAAGTACAGCATCAACAATACTGCAGGAACATTTTCTGGGTATCGGTTGGCTTGCTGGAGGCAAGGAACTCTGGACATCTCACAGAAAAGCCTGTTCTCATCTTGTGAGTTTCAGGACACTGGCCCCAAGCCAAACAGGCAGTCAGAGAGCAAGAATGAACACAGTAGCTGGGTGTGATCTGCCCAATGCTGAATGTATAGTTTTCTTCAAGAAGGAAATTAGACATGCAAATGAAAGGAAAGCATTCAGGTATTATAAGGTGCAGCCTTGGGCACCTATGTGGCAGCAGAGGGTGTCACATCTAAGGAAGTGTCTGTCTCTGCAGAGTACTCATACCACTGTCTTCATTCAACAGCAGACTAGCCCTAACCTGCTTTTCAGATTGAAGTTTAATTTCCACCAATAACCCCCTCTTTTCAAGGTGGCTTGATAGGTCTCTTCCCCATGTGTTCTTTCTACGATTCTATGCATAGGCGCTGCTCTGCTGGCCTCTGATAAGCCCTGGAACAATGAGTTCAGTAGTGTGTTCCCTGGAACACCTGTGTCACTTAGGAAAAGGATCTAAGAGCATACGGGGATTCAAGGCAACCACTACTTGTGGCTGAGAAACCACTGGCTCTGGTTGGAGGAAGTGTGAGAGACAGCAGATCTGGTGGGCTCAAAGGTTCCATAAAGGATGTGTATATAGGATGGGCCATCTTCCACTCCTATGGCTATTTTCTGCCATGTGTTTGTGACACCTTATTGAATTCACTTCAAGCTTCTTGGGGGTCCACTGTGTTAAATGAATAGTTTAAACAGTATTGTGAGCCAGGACTGTATGTATCCTCAAGAAGGGAGAGACATTACAGATGTGAGACCTGGGGTTCAAGGAACTATATTGACCAATGTGCCATACAAGAATGGACTTTTGGAACAAAAAAAGTGTTTTCCAGGGGAATATCTAGAGGTAGGTGAATACAAATTCCCCACCTCCAGTTATACAAAAACCCAGCCTTTTGAAACTATGCCCTGAGAAGTGATTCAATGTGTGCTGCTCACCTCTTATGTGTGGCCAAAATCAAAGAAACCAAAGCTGTATAGAAGAAAACATGGTTGTCCTGCTTCTGATTTTGAGATAGCTATGAACTTGTAACAACGGGGAAAACCTAGATATGGATTTTGAAGGACTGACATCTACAACAGGCCACGGCTTGAGCTGGGGGTGACCTCTGGTAAGCTTTTTAGCATGCATGTTGTTTATTTTGGTTTTTTTTCCCCATATTTTCTCTCTGTAACACAGATAAATTAAGCTGTCCTTAGCAATGGAAAGAAATCAAATCACAGATTCTGGCCTTTTTAGGCAGTCTGGCTTGCTTAGACTATCACAGTGTGGAAAAAGAAACTGCAGCTTTTTAAAAAACCCAGTCAAGGGGGGAGAGATGCAGGCCTCTGCCCAAGAAAGGTGATGGCTGAGGAGCCAGGAACCTGAAGTGGGTCCTCTCAAGTGACCATGGAGAAGTAATACAGGTGCAGTTGCCCTAAACTGTGACAACATATTCAGCTAATTTGTCTGTTCTTACCATTTAAAGAAAAAATAGCATGGGAACATTTTCAGGTTCACGCCTTGGTACTTGTTAAATATATTAATCACCAGATTTTCAACCAAGTGTACAACTGCCTGTGCAACATCTGTGCGTACAAGTTCACCAGCTATGTGAATGAATATTTTCTGAATTACGCTTGCAAACTGGGTACCTGCATATGCAGTTCAGTGACTGGATTCATGGAACAATTACTCCACTGGAATAAATAATAACTGCATAACATATGCAATGTATTTGCCAAATGCACCTCCTGTCATTTTTCATTAACGTTTTCCCCCTTCCCACTCCAGCTACTTGATAGTGATGAAGAAAGAACAGTTACTCTTCTCCTGACCTTCCCTTGAGGAACAACATCCCAGTGAAAAGCTTTTGTTCTTTTCCATGCTGGTGAGAGGCGGAAGGGTGGAGGAGAAAAAGATGGCGGCAGCACCCCTTCCTGGACACTGGGAAGCTGAAATGATGATGATGATGATGATGATGATGATGATGATGATGATGATGATGATGATGATGAGGGTGCTTGTCCTGTTGCGGGGGTTGACCCGCGAGTGGAAGAAAAACTCAACACAGCTGCTTCAGCACCTATAGTGAGGCAATGGGTTCCTTTTGTCTGTTTATTTTGAAAGATGAGGGGTGTTTCATATACAGGCCCTGAGATCCCTTCTCCAAAGTCTTTCTGAGGTTCTGAGCGATTCTTCCACACTGTGCAATACCTGTCTATGAGTGATACCCATTCATTCTGGAGTTTGCTAATATTCTCCACCCTGTTGGTCTGGACAGTAAAGGGTATTCGAAACCTGAAATTTAAGCATGACATCTGTGTAAGCCAAAGACAGTGTAAATAACATGCTGACTAATATAACCGCAGCTATTTCCGATTTAAGCAGAATGGTGCTAGACAGCTTTTCTTGTCAAAGGAGACTAACGCTGCTGATTCTGACCTTTTCAGTCAGAGATAATTGCTTAGATTTCTAAGGTTAAAGAGCTGAAGCTTTGCCATATATTGACTCTGAGGTGCGGTTTCCTCAGTATTCCTCTTCTTCTCATGGGGAAAGGTGAACAATCCCCTCAGTATCACCCTTGTGCTTAGTGTACAAGCTAGTCAGAAAACATTTACAACATCTAAACTAGCTGTTGTAGGATAAATTCCTCCAGGGCTTCTGAAGTGATGACTAGACAGTCTTCAAGTTCCAAAGGGGTAGCCATTTTAGTCTATTGCAGAGAAACAAACAGAGTCCTGTGGCACTTTTAAAGACTAACATTTATTTATCGCATGAGCTTTCGTGGGAGAAAATCCCCATCTTCAAAGCGTCTGACGAAGTGGGATTTTCTCCCACGAAAGCTCATGTGATAAATAAATCTGTTAGTCTTTAAAAGTGCCACAGGACTCTGTTTGTTTTTCTAGACAGTCTTCATTATCCAAGTTTAAATGCAGGCATTTGACTTCATTCTTTGGTCCTTTGAGACCCATTTATAAATCTCACAAGGAGTCTTGTGGCACTTTTAAAAACTAACAAATGTATTTATCACATGAACTTTCGTGGGAGAAAATCCCACTTCATCAGATGCTTGAAGATGGGGAACTTACAGAATGTGAGCAACATAAATGCAGGGAAGTGTAAATCATAGGATCAGTTCTGACTACAACAGCAAATCAAAGCAGTTGTTAGGATTCAAACAGTGGAGTACAGCAATTAGCAGGGAGGTGGGTGGGGGGCAAGAAAGCAAAATTATGTATCATAATGGGAAAAGAACCCATAGTCTTTATTAAGTCCTGCGTTCACTGAGTCAAATCTATGTAAGGACTCCAATTCTGCAGTTTCTCTTTGAAGCTTTGATTTGTTATCCATTTGTTTGAGCACAGCTATTAACAAATCATCAATGGAGTGAACAGGGAGATTGAAGTGTTCCCCTATTGGTTTTTGAATGTTGCCATCAGACTCCTTGTTTGTTTTGCTGAACTAGACTAAAACGGCTCCCCCTTTGGAATTTATAATCTCAGTTATCCAGTCACTTATCCAAATGGTTTGAACCAACCGATTTTTCCTGTTGCTGGATTCTACTTTTGGTGCATTTAAAGACAAGATTATTTATTCAAGATTACTTTTAATTTATCTGTTTAACAAATTATTAATTACTAGCTACACTTACATGTAATTGTGTTCCTTGGTCTGGACTGAGAAAGTTTCACATCCATTTTCTTTAGTGACACTCACATTTCCATCTGATAAATTAACTGTCTTTGCTACAGGGTCTGCACTCTTGTTCTCTCCGATGCAATATAACCTCAGTTCTCCTTCACGTAGCTGTACCAAACATCTCCAGAAAAAGGGAAAAGAGACATCAGTGCATTCTTCACTTAACCGCTGTCTGTCCCAGCCTTGCCTTCTGCTTTAAACAGTAGAAGATAGGTTCTTATAAATCATCATACTCCTATTACACATTTAATTCAAGGATCACAAAACATCTAACCAACATTAAAGGATTAAACCTAACACCACACCCATAAAGTAGGCTTTATTATCCCCATCTAATACATGGGTAAACTGAGGCAAGAGAGGTGAATGCCTTTCCTGATCTTGCATTGAACCAATGACAGATCTATGAGTAAAATTCTGAGACTTGATAAAATTCTAAGAACTGTACCCATTGTACTATTTTTGTTACCCTCATCTTCCATCCACCCTACCCCTTCCCCAACTTCTTATTTCTCTCATCTGCTTACTATGTTTCATCTTTTAGATTGTAAGCACCTTGTGGCAAGGACTGCCATTTACTATACATTAGTACAGCACCAAGCACAACAGAGTTTCAAGATGTTTGGCCTCTAGGTTCAAATGTTTGGCCTCTAGGTTTAACATAAATGTTAAATAATAAAAAGAGGCCTCCAATTCCTTTCTTTAAATACCAGACACGTTTCTGATCCACTTCCCCTTTTCCTCACTTTAGTCTCATCAGCAGTGTGGAGGAAGAGAGGATAAAAGTGAATGCAAGTTCAACGATAGAGAAGAAGAATATGTCACGAAAATTAAAGGCTGAGTAGTCTTGTGGTTAGAGACTGAACTGCAGGGGGTCAGAAGACCAGAGTTGTAAATCTAGCTCTACCACTGACTTACTGTATGACCTTGAGCACATTTCTTCACCTCTCCATGATTATTTCCTCTCACAGCCTTTGTCTTGTCTATTTAGATTGGAAGGTTTATGGAGCATGTGTATGTACAGCCCCTACCACAAAAGGATCACAATCTTGGTTGGCTCTTCTAGGTCCTACCATATTGTATTTAATAATGGTCCTATATTCAGGAACTACCTTGTGGGTTTACTATATATGAATTTTGATTTGTTTTTATTTGTCTTTTAGTTTCTATTGGGAGTTATTTTGCTTCTTTATCACACTGGCACCAGTTTCATCATCAGTGCTCCCCCTCATCCCACCCCACCCCAAAGAGTGGCAGGTTGATTAAGAAGCTATAAGGATTTTAAACAAGTTCAGATACAATGGAAGAAGAAAACATAAAACATAAGTTACAGCTACACCTACACGCTGACTCAAAGTGATAAGAATTGTTTAATGGAGCTGGCAATTATATTGATCACTCCTTCCTCTAAAAGAGGGACGTATGGCTTAATAGGATCTCTGGGTGTCTCTGCCATTATTTACTTTGCCAAAAAAAAAAAAAAAAAAGACAATTAATGTTACAGGGGAAGTGACCGGGGCTTTCATTTGCAAGATAGATAAAAATCAACTTTTGTTTGTTAGCAAACTTGTTAAATATAGCAAGGTAGCAAATCCTAAAATGCTCTTGAGGATACTGTTTACAAAACATACCGTAGTAGCCTTTTAAAACAATTAAATCATCCTGTGAACTCTGAAGCCTTTTGAGATGATTGGTATGTGCCGATAATTACAATGTTCAATGTTAACTATTTTCCTTTTTTTTTTTTTTTTTTTTTGCATTCTGAAGGGACCCGTAACATCCCCCTAAATATTTTTAATAGTATGAGATAACATAACAACAGAACTTGAAGAGGTATATTAGAAGCTGGGTCAATGGGATGCTGGATGGCTCAATGGATGATTTAAAATGAGGTCACTAGTTCAGTAATGGCTCTCAGGTAACAAAAAGTCAATTTTACCAGCAAACGGCTGTTTAGTAGCCTGTGTGAAATGATTTGGGGGTTCCAGTCTAAATCCTACCAGATAATTATTCATAGCTCTAAAGTCTCAGGACAGATCAATGGCTGGTCATCTCTACTGGAAGGTCAGGAGGAGAACAGAGAATGAGTTGTTGCCACTTGTCCAGTGAGAGAAAACAGGGCTCTCTAGCAGAGAACTTACGGTGCACACTTACCTTCTTTAGCTACTTTAACAGAGGCTTCACGTCCTCTCATTAGTGGTTGAAAATGGGGTGATTAGTTAGGTACAAAGAAATAAAAACAGTGAAGATGAAGGAGAAGGAAATTCTCCAGACTCATCCATTAAATCACTTTATTGTTGTTGTTATTATTTATTTGTGCTGCAGTAGCATATAGAAGCCTCTGTCACACTCCCAGACTCCATTGTGCTAGGTGCTGCTGTGAGCCTACTCATAATATTTACCTGATATATTCTTCATCTCAGATAGACTGAATCACTAAATTTGAATCCAAAAAGTGGCATTTCCTGATATACAAGTTAAAATCCTATTTTGGGATCATTGTAAGAGCCTCTGAAAGATCGACACCCTTAGTGCAATCAGAAGACAGAAAATACTGCTGTGTGTAGAAAGTGGGATTAGATATTGGATTTATATGTGTATTATTAGTATAGTAATAGAATATAGTAGACGTAGGCCCAAGCCTGAACCAATCTTCAAAGGTCTGAAATAGAACTTGCTCACTCGAACCTAATACCAAGAACTCAGCCGTCACTCAAGTTGCCCACACGAGGAATGCGAGTCCTATACTTATAAATAAGTACAGGAGATAGAGCCCAGGCGATGAGACGTATTTCGCCCCGAGGTATGAGAGCCGCTTCATGCCGAAGGTGTGAAAACCACAAAAGGTGCCTTGCAGAAGAGGATAAACCCTATATATGCCATCACCCGAGGTTGTAAGGCAGGCGCCTCCCTGAGTGATCCAGAACTCGGTTCAATGGACACTTTGGTATCTACCCCTTCTTTCCGATCAGAACCTCCAGCCCTCGGGCAGTGATGGAACTGACACGCCGGTGAAAGTTCGGTGAGTAACGAGAAGTGCTCGTTAAGACTTCTCCTGATAAAGATACAGACCTCGGTGAAGACTGGTTTAAGTAGCTACTGGTAACGGGAAGTTTTTAGCACCCCGAGTCCTGGGGGGACGGGACTAAAGTAGTTTACCACCCCAGTCCCTGGGAGTACAGGGGAATAGGGATAAGGATAGGGAATAAGTAGTTTAGCACCCCGGTCCCTGGGAGTACAGGGAGATAGGGAAAAATTTTAGATATAGTTTTAGTGGAACCTGGAATCATTTGTACATTTCTCTTAAGTCTTGTTGCAATATAGTTATTGGCAAAGAAATTAATAAAAAGCAAGCACAAAAAGCCTACTATAACTGCTTAAGTCAAAGAATAAAAACACGTGTAATCATAAATAAATATCTCCTATTAATAATTATGACTGATTTTGTTTTTCTATCAATTTTTGTCTCCTTATTAATATTCTTTATTTTTCCCTCCTTTTTTTCACTTCCCTTATGGGGACAGTGTTCGGGCCTCTTAATAACCACATCGATTGCCGGCTGGCTCGGTTCAATCCTCTACCACTTATTTCCCCCAACCACTGATCTAATTGCAAAGGCCTCCACTCAGTCACCGGATAAGAGTCGGGCTATTATCCCGACGGCCAAAGAACCCACCGTCTGCTCACAACCCCTGATGAATAACACCCCGGGGGTGGACGTTAAACAAGGTATCTGTGAGCACTATGAAAAGAAAAAGATATTTCATACTTCACCCATCTAATGGATGCAAAAAAGTTTTGCTGCAAATCCAGCAGTCCTTCATGTATCACATCACATTTGGCAGGTCTTCCAGAGCAGGACTCTGCAGGTCTCCTGTCTGAATTACTCTGGATAACTTTGTTCACCAGGAGTGATATCTGTATAATAGACAGTAAATAGGGTAAGTTTTACATAACATGCTGCCTATATTGTTGGGGGGTGGGGTTAAATCTTATCCGGAATAAAATGATAGAGATGATGACATGAAAATAAATCCTTGTAGGAGACATCTAAATGACATTAATTTCTTATGCCATACATGAAGTAGGAGATACAGCTCATTGGAAATTTCTTGTTATGCCTCTACACCTAAACATGTTGATATCTGAGCATGGTATAGTCTTCTCTGAAAAGACATATTGTAAAACACGGGTCTCTTTCTTAGGAAACAAGATGGGGACAGTAACAATTAGAGTTTCTGCAAATCACCGAGCATTCAGTCAAAAAACAGGTAATAGTTGACTGGTTTGGGGTTTCATTGCAAACTCCTGAGAGTGCACCTTTGTTGACAACTTTGTAACCCATTTCAGTTGAATCCAGGCTTAGTGTCAAATGAACCCAGATTTTTTTTTAAAAAAAGAGCAAATCTAAACTAGTTTACGGTTTTGCTTTGAAAACCTGCAAACTCTCAAAAAGTTCAAATTAGAGATGGGCCCAAATGAAAATCGAACAGCCAAAAGCCCTCCACATTTTGGTAGAGTTCAGAATCATACCTGAACACTGTAGATGGCCCCACCTCTACATCTGGTTAAATCAGAACAGCTGCGCACATTGTGAAAGTTTGAATCCTAACTCAACTTTGCAGGTTGCTTTAATGCCTCCCGTAGAGTGGGCTGAATCAAATCTACAGACCTGAACATCCCTCAACTTATGGAGAGTTTGTATCCAGATAAAGAGCTGAGCCAAACTTTCTGACTTCAGTCCATACCTAGACTCAGTGTGAAATCTAGTGAAATGTAGGGTTTGTTTGAACCTGAAATTCAAAGCAGCAATCATGAGTTGCAAACCTCCCAACCAAAGAAGGGTTCACTTGAGCCCTTGCAACATTAAATTGTTAAGTTACTGCAAGATCCAGTAACTGTATCTGAATTGGCTTTCAGTCATATTCTGTCTCTACTACTTTTAGCCACTCACTATATTTTCCTGGGGAAAGAATGAAACCTCTGGCTCTTTCTGCAGCCCAAAGATAGCCTTAACTCTTTTTTTTTTTTCAAAAATACATACATATTTTTTCATATGAAATGGAAGTAGGTGCCAGGAAAAGTTTAGGCTTGAGTCTGAGTTAAAATACAGGCAATTGGAAAGAAGTGAGTTGGTTGGTTAAATATTCTCCCAGTCCAAGCACATTCCAGCTGAAGTTAAAGAAATGTATCCATTTTCTTTGTATTGGACCACTGGGCACAAAGCTGGCCATGTTTGTTTAATGCTAGAGTGAGTTATAGAAAACTTCTCAGGTCACATTTTACTCTAATTTATGGTATGCTTTCCCTATACTAAAAGCAGCTATTTACTTAATTCCTTTTAATTTGCATTAAAGAAGAGATTAAAACAAATAATTAGTCATTCAAAGATTCAACACACAAAAGCGAAATATATAATAGCTTCATAACTATATATGCCACATGCCATCAAATTAAAAGAAGCTGAATGGATATAACTAAGAACACATCTGGATCCCTTACATAAGGGAATGTGTCATTCATGAGCTTAGTTAATACATTTCCCAACTAATCCACTCTCATCATGTGGGACTCACTCTTCAGAGTTAAAGAGCTCCCCTTTCAAATGAGCCTCCATGTAAGTCTGTATGAAAATAAAAGCATTTGAGGCTGAATTCTGCCCCATGCTTACATATCTATGTCCCATGTGAAACCAGGGCAGTCAGCATAAATGAGGTGAAAATCTATTTTAAAAACTATAATAAAGATATATCTACTTCTCCCTTTGTACAACACATAGCATATGCTAATACTAAATTATTATAATTAATAGTTATTACAGATTAACCTACTTTTCTTTTATCTTCAAGAGAAATTGCTTCCAGCTCATAATCTGCACGCCCAAGAAATGTGATGCTGAAGCGTCTCTCTTCACTGTCTTCAAAGGATTTAACTTGTGAAAATTGGAACTGTTTCTTGATGATCCCTTTCTCAATGTTAAAAATAGTCTCTGTGTTAAAATCAATCTGGAAGAGAAAGATTTTCGTCATTTCATCTCTTCCCTTCATTGCCCATCACCATTAAATCTTTTGGTTCCTGGCTAAAGGGCCAACTGAGAAAAGGTATCTGTTCTCTTGACAATTAGAATCAAGAACACATTTTTTCTCAGCCAATCACTGTATTATATTTACCATAGCTACCAAACAAATATATACTTATTGCATCTGCTGTTTCCTTATCTCTTTGATAAATATATTTCAATTCATCATTCGGAAGCACTGTTTTCTTTTAAATACTCCACATATCTTGTATAAACCAGAGCAAGAGCTACAGCAGCAGTCTAGGCTAATGGAATAATCTTCTCATTGGAGTATTAATCAGTGGCTGAGTCAGCCATGCTGTAATAAAGTGAAGTAAGGCTAATAATATCTAAACAAATAGGGGTCCTCTCTCAGCCCTGTGTTAGAGAAGAGTTCTTTTACCTGGGCAATTTCTGTTTGACAGACATAAAACTGTGTTTTGTTTTAGACATGATCTAAATGTATTTATTTTTAAACAGGTCTAACTGCTTTGGTTCAGGATATGATTTTGATTTTTTTTAGTAATACAAAATTCTTATGGTATGTGTGACTGAATACACCCCAGTAATCATATCTTACATACCACCAGAATAATCTTTGTACAAAATATTCCTTGCAAAGTAACCTTCGAAAACTAATAACTTGCTGGTAAAAAATATCATGGTGAAATGTACACAGCAGCATTAAGATGAAATGATGACTGAAATGTCTTTACCAGACAAATCTGGGGAAAGGGTAAATCTGTTTCTAAAAGGCAAACAGCAAACTGACACTTCTTGTCAAGTATCAAAATTGATTGGCAATCACTGGTCAAGTGGCCATTCTTTAGCAATTGGGGGGAGCAGGAATAGATTTGATAGACATGGAAACAACAACATAGAACCTCTTTCACCATGAGTCTCTGTGCTCATGGTGGGAAGAAACTTTAGGTAGTTGTAACCTTCAGGAAATGCATTTCTAAAGGTGACTGTCTGGACTACAAAAGCAAGAATCATCAAAGGCATTCTATCTTTCTCTCTCTCTCATATACTCTTGCTTTTTCCAGGTATTTACGTTCCTAAGAAGAAAAAGTAACGAGCCCTTTGGTCTTTGAGGACAGATTCTCACTTGAGATTTTCAAAGGGTGACTGGACTACAGAAGCAAGAAACACCTCAGATATTCTGTCTTTCTAGCTCTCTCACACACACTTGCTTCTTCACCTAAGAAGAAAAAGGAACCAGCCCTTTGGTCTTTGAGGGTAGATCCTAATGTGAGAATTTGGTTAGCTATGTTGCTGAGAACATGTGGTCAGATTTTTACCTTGAATTGAGTCTTCATTAAGTTTTAGTTACAAAGAAGCATTTTCATTTTCTTTCTCTGGTAACCATTTCTGACTTTAACACCTTATACTTATACTCACTTAAAACTTATCTCTTTGTAGTTAAACAAACTTCTTTTATTATTTAATCAGAACTAATTGAGGGTTCTGTATAAAATGAATTGTTTGGTAACACCAATTAAAGAAGCAAACTTTTATTTTGACCTGCTGCAGGGACAACAGACTACCCAGTGCAGAACACATGTTTTGGGGAAAACTCAGGACTCGGTAAGCGTTGGGGTGGCCCTGCAAGCAGTAACTAAGGCTGCTGAAAGCCAAAGTTTGCCTGCTGTGTAGCTAATCCCAGGCTGCTGGGATTAGAGTTGCTGGACCAGAGCTGCAGCTCTACACATAGATTCAGGGTATGACCTGCATGGTGTTTGGCTGGTTGTGAGCAGTTTGGGGTGGGAGCTACAACAACAAAGCATTGTGAGGCATCCAAGTTTCAGGGCAGGTGCTGACAAGCCCACCATGGTTTGAATTGCACTCTGGAATGTGATACTAGGTCTGCACTTGAAATACTAACACATCAGGGCATCTCCCATCGGTGTATGTACTCCACCACCCCAAGAGGCAGGAGCTAGGTCAACGCGAGAATTTTCTGGGAGTAGATCAGTTTAACTGCATCGCTCAGGCCTATGGATTTTTCATATCCCTGACTGACACAGTCACACCAACCTAATTTCCCAGTGTAGACCAGGCCTCACAACAGCAACAGGTGTGTTCTCCCATCACTGTAGTTAATTCACCTCCTCTAGAGACAGCAGTTAGATTAACAGAAGAATTCTGCTGCTGCTGTAGTTTTTTAAGCATAGAGATAGGTTACTATCCTGCCTGTATAGGAATGTAGCATAGTTAAAGCAGTGTTATTTGTGTGCAGACAAGCCCTTACTCTGGTGGGCTCACTTCAGCCCAGGATATATTGTGTGACTCCCTTCTGAGCACACAGCGCTTGGCTGGTATAATGAGGTGTGAATCAGAAGCATGTCAATTCACACCAGATGATGGCCTGCCCCAGTCAACTTGGGGGAAGAGTGATATAGTTTGCAGTGTTACATGGTTTCCAAAGCTTCTGTAAAATTTCTAAGATGATCAGAAAATCAGGTTTATGATTTGAAAATAATTGAATGTTTTGGAAACTAGTAGCTGTACCTTCACCTAACGGTTTGTAGGTCAGAATTTGGTGCAGAGATTTTTAATAATGAATAAAGGATTTAGGAGCAAATAGCCCCACTGACTTTAAATAGGCCAGTGTACCTAAATCCCCTGAGCATATTTGAAAATCATTCCCTTAGTTCTAAAGTGCACAGGTAGATTTATAAATCATTACTAGAGAGATATGCTGTCAAAGGAAATTTTAAAAGAAAATAATCACTTATAAGTGCCAACTTGTAAATGAAAAGCCGTGTCCAATGGGAACCTGTCACAACCAAATATCTTTGTCATGGAGCACAACAGCGAGAGATGAAAGTTGACTTAGATCTTCAAGCCCATCCTACCGTCTACAGGTTATAATTCCACAACAGAGAATGTATGAGATATTAACCTCATGGGACTTTTGGTCAAAAAGGCAGAGAATTAGTTTAATACTTCAGACATCTCCACTGGATTTTAATTCACACAATGTATTGGACTGTGAAATGTATTAAACCACCATTCACAGTTATGCAAAAATATATTCTGTGCCATATTTCTGCAGAAGCAGGAGTTTTTAATTCATAAAGTTACCTGCAAAATTCGTTTTTGCCACCTGTATCGTTTGTATTTGTAGACACTAAAGTTGAACTGTGAACCAGTCAGTAAATCCTGAGAATCCTGAAAAACATTATTGATATTAAGTAAAACCTTAGGTTCTTTCAATACATGTTCATGTGACGTTCATTAGGACTCTCCAGGGCAGTCGTTGTCCCCCCTCCCCGCTCCCCACGTGCAGTATGTCAATGGGGCTGTAGGCTTTGTCAGGACCCTGGCACTGGGAAGAATTGTATCACCCTAATGGCTTGATTTTTGCAAGAGCCAAGCAGCCACAAATTCTACTGAAATAATAGGATCTGAAGGTGATATTACAGGAAAGGGAAGAAATGAGCAAAGAAGGGAAAGGGAAAAACAAGACTGAGAACAGTAGGAAGATGGGAATGTACACCTCATAATTTTACTAAATGCATTTAGAACAACATAAATGTGCAGCTGGTCTCTTACTCAAACTAGTAAACAAAAGGGGCATCAACCTTTGCCCCTGTCCATATATGCCGGGTTAAACCATTTACCACCTGGCCTGTAAAATTGGCTATTGCACTTTCATAGGTACACCAACTGATTTTAAAAGCTCCAAGACAACATGCTCTGAATTTGGGCACCAAAGGTGGGGATACAGCTGTGTTAAAGTTAGATTTAGCATTCATTTTAATTATCACAGACTATAGTACTGTGGGCAGTAGTGAAGAAACCATTTATACTGTGTTATTTATAGAATCCATATAAATGTCCTGTTAGTGATAATATACTATAAAAAAGGGCTTTTCCTCTGCAACAAAGATGTACCCTTTGTATTAACTCACATTGACAGAGCCACCCTAGTGTTTTAAATGGCTTGCTTTCTCATTTTTATCATATAATTATTAAATAAATTCATATAAAAGCAAAAATTCAAACATCTTGAAATTTTTGATACAATGATTCTTACCTCTCTCTTACTTCACATCACAGAGCTATAAAGTCTTCCTCATTAGGACCTAAATATTGAGCTTTCCATATAGAAAGAGTAACCATCTACTTACAGTATGAATTGTTTTTATTTTAGACTTAGAGAATGCAGAAGGACTCACAAAATGGCAGCTGCCTTTGCAGAAAACAGTCCAAAAATGTTAAGCTACAGTATGCAAAAAAGAAAAGGATAATATCTCTTAACTAGAAGTAACACACACTATCATATAACTAGAAGTATCCCAAACCAGTTCTCAGTTAATTGTTGCTTTTGTCCAAGTAAAAACAAATTAATAAGATTCATCAAGATACAAGTCCATTATTACTAGTTCTAACTTCGCTTTATTTCATCAGTGAAAGGAAATGATGGTCATGTAGCCACACATGTCCATGGCTAATCCCCAGGAGATAGCCCAATTAGTTCCACTTTGCAGGAGGACATCAAATTGCTGTTTCCTTTTTTGCCTCTGTTTAGATGAGCCTTATGCAAGCAAAGCACCTATTAAGCAGTAGAGTAACTTACTAAAAAGTAAACCCAAAAGGAATTTAGAAGAAGCCTCCTGACTCCAATCTTTTAAAAATCACTATCAGTTTCTCTGGTGTGAAATATTTTCAAATTGTGCCATCAGTGCTGTATGAAGATTTCTCACAGATGTTCCCATGTGGAGGCCAGTTTTCATTAGAGAAAGCTCCTGAATTCTGATGGAGACTGGCAGGAAATCAGGGAATAAAGACTGAAGAGCAGAAAGGAGGAGCTGGTGATACCTGGTAGAACTGATGGAGAGTAAGATGGGAAAGAACCAGACTGAGAAGCAGGAGCAAGGAAATGCCCACTGGAGGAAGAGGATCAGAACTTGGGGGTGTGTGGGTGTCTGTGTTCAAACCAGAGTAGAATTTCTGCTTCTACTCCATTTCAACTCACTTCTACACCTACCTGAGCCATGTGCAGTCAGCTTATTTCATGTGTACATAAACAAACAGGGAACTTGTTGATAAGTTATTTATTGCTTATCAGTGAACCTAGTGAGAAGTAGACCTGAGAGTCTCTGTGCCTCATATTGAGCATGATACATCATGTGGCTCAGGCCTGGTCTACACTACAACTTGAGTCGATATAGCTATGGTGCTCAGGGGTGTGGAAAAGCTACATACTTAAGTGCTGTAGTTACCCAAGCTAACCCAAAGCATAGATGCAGTGAAAGAGTGCTTCCTTTGCCCTAGTACTACTGTTACGGGCAGTGGAGTTCCGATAACAATTGACAAAACTCTTCTGCCATGGTAGTCTTCATCTGCACTGTAGGGTTACGTCTGCATAGCTACAGTGCCGACACTATGCCTGTAACACCTGTAGAGTAGATATGACTTCAGACACCTCCCTAGGAACACTACAGAAATTAATGGAAGTTAGGAACCAAAATAGCTTGAGGTCTGGGCCTACATTCCCTTGGTTCAGTTAACCTGTACTCAGCACAAAATCCAGGTGGGAGCAAGGGCGTCTTTAAGCCACTGCTATGCTCCCTTTATATTTGGTTGGCCAAGGACCAGGCCAATCCCAGACATAACTAACAGCTGCTCTAATTTGCATCAGATTACTCATAGAGGCTGGTGGGGCTGTCCCTTTACTCCCAGTCCTGCCTCCTAAACAAGGTACCATGTGGACTAGCATCACAAGAGTTTCTAAGGTTTTTACACCCCTCCCACGAACTCTCATGCTGAGGAAATCCCTAGAAAACTAAATCTATTGCATTTGCAGTTGCTTTCCGCTGCCGGAATGGCACAAAGTAGCTGGAGTGTGGGCCAAATCTGGCCCTACCTATGTGAGTGACAGACAAACAAAAAGTGATTCAATTAAAATGTTATACAATAATTTCAAAGAGTAAGCAGTCTTACCATTGGGAATCCCAAATTCATTGCTTCCTTTTCTGCATGCGTCTCTTTCTGTGCCAAATCCAAAGCTCCATCGACGCTCAGTTGTTTATTTTTCACCATGTTCATAATTTTCAGGATTTTTTCCTGGCTTAGCTAGAGCACAAACCAATCAGAAGTACTTTTAAGAAGCGATTCTCACTGAGCTAGTGAGGCGAAAGCAGAACCTGTGTCAGTTACAGCTGCCATAGTTGGCATAAAATTTCAATTTCATTCATATTTTGTTTTACCAACAACCTGGCTGGTGAACATAAGCTTCCTTTGAAACAAAGTGTGAGTCAATAAGATATCAAATATACAAAGGCTTGTACAAATTCAGAATATACGGTTGGTTGTATTTGAAACTCAAGTTGCTTGGAGAAAAAACATTTTTAACCATAGAAAATGTGGCAAGAGGTGAAAGTATCAATTCTATGTGCATGTCTTTGTCTTAGCCATGGTGCAGAGTATTGCATACTAACAGTGTGAAATCAAATCAGCATCATCAGAAGTTTGCAGGGGGAATGGGAAATAAGAGTTGGAGCTGGGTATCACCAAGTCTAGCTGTCACTGAAACTTGTCAAAATATGTTAACAGCAAAGCACTGTGCTTGCTTCAGTTGCACATAAACGAAAGGTGACATTGTTAATAAGTCTAAACATAAATAAAATTCCTTTTAGATGAAGTTAGTGAGGACTTTACTGTCAGATAAAACTTAAGCAAGGCAAAAATGGAAAATGGAGTAAACACTTAGAACTACGATAGCTTATGTTGTTAGCAAAGCATTTTCACAGGCTTCATTTCTCTTTGTAGTAGAATATACAATTGCCATGTCAGATCACACCTGCGGCTGATCTGGTCCAGTATCCTCTCACAAGGCAAAAGTTACACAAGAGGGAAAATTGCTTTCTGACTCCAGGCAATTAGGCCCAGATTTGTAAAGATATTTAGGTACAACTCTGCTCAGCTTTACAAGGTCTAACTGACTTAGGGGCCTGAATCTCACTTTCAAAAGTAATTTGGACTCCTAAATTAGGCCTTGCAATACTGAGCGATGCCTAATTATCTTTAAAAATCTGGGCTTCAGTGATTCATCTCAGTGTCAAACTAACAAGGACAAGGGACTCCTAGGAGAGATCCATTTAGTTTCAAGTGGCATTGTTGAGTATTTCTCTCACTCTCCTGCCACCCATGCACACACCTAATATGAATGGAAAATTTTTCAAAGAAAACCTGTTTTATTTTCCTTTGTAATTAAAACATTTTCCTGCCACAATGAAAACTCACACACAATGACATTGTGTCCCGGCAGGTTCCCCAGAGTTTAAACGGATCAGGTCATTACCCAAACTGAATGAAATGCGAAAGTCAAACAAACAGCTTAAGTGAATTTGCCATTTAAAATTCTAGGGGATTATTAATAGCTCAAATAAGGATCTTGTTTCTGAATGCAACTTTTATCTTGACAGTGTTCCTTTAAAGGTAATAAACACTTGAAGTCTCATTAGAGCTGCTAGCCAGAGGAGAAAGAGGGAAGTAAAGCTGCTAACAATTTTAAGTGCAGTTTGCTGTCTCCTTCAGATTCCCATTAATGGAGTGTAATGTAGATCTCCAAGAGGTCAGAGTCTGCCATGTGCAGCAGCATGGAGGGTTTTACTTACTCCAATTTCTCTTCAAATACTACTTGCTTTGAGGTAGAGTGGGGAACACAGCCAGTCATTTCTTCCTCTTCCCTGCCAGGATCCCTCACAAGGATTCCAGAGGTTTTCTTTGTTCCAATCTTTGCCAGAGTCAGGCTGGGATTCTGTTTCAGGCCTCCAGGAGCTGTACAAAAAGCACAGCTCAGGGCAGGAGCACTACCAATGCAAAGCAACACATTGCAATGGCTGCTAAATTACCACAATTTCCCTTGCAGCATAAGCCAAATGGCCGTAGTGTCACAACCTCCAGCCCCACCCTTGGGTCTTGTGCGGGTCCAGTACAAACAAACCAACACATGGTCTGCAATGGGGAAGTTCTCCATGAGGTGAGTACAGGGGACAAGAATGGGCAGAAAGAATGCCTCTCTCAGTTTTCTTCTGACACTGTGAAAGATGCATACTAGAGTCTGGGGGATCTTTGTTTTAACTTCCCAGCCCTAATCACCTGACACAGGACTGGGTTGTAATTGGTCAATATCCAGTCACACGGCAGATGTCCATCTCTACTCCAGTCATAGCTCCTGTTATGCAGAGGCTGCCACACGAAGCTATGCTGCACTACACACCAGTGACGTTGTATAACTACATATGGTGTGTAAATACATGCGTCAGGGAAACCCATCAAGGGATTTTTCCCACTGACAGAGTCTCTCTGGCTATGTCTGCACTTACCAAAGTTAGTTCGAATTAGTTAATTAACTAACTAATTCGAACTAATTTTAGTTAGTTCAAATTAACTTAATTCGAACTAGCAAATTTTAGTTCGAACTAAGCAAGTGCCATGCAGGGCACTTGCTGAGTTCGAATTAGTCAATTGCATTGAGCTCAATGGGCCGATTAGTTCAAACTAACATGGCCACATTGGGTTAATTCGAACTAACTAGTTCGAATTAACCCTTACTTCGAAAAGTATAAGAGAATTTATTTATTAAGGGCTTCCTTAATTCGAACTAATGAGAGCCTAGTGTGGCCAAGGCTTAAGTTAGTTCAAAATAAGCTTCCTTAATTCAAACTAACTTGCCAGTGTAGACATAGGCAAGGACATTACACCACTAAAACTACAGCGCAGACAGGAAGGCATGTTTCAGGCAAGTAGACAGGCATCTAAGGTATGTAGCCATATACATACCCCTGCCTTCAAGTGTGTCTTTACTCACCTAAGCTGCACCTCAACACCTACAGTGCTATTTATATCCATGCTGGGTAGCTATGTGCACTACACGCTGCTGAAAGAAGTATGCAGCGTAGACGTACCTTATGTTAATCACCTTTAGCATTACTGAATATGTAGCATGTACATCAGCTTCTGTATCAACATGCATTGAATAGAGAAAGTAAATAAAACTAATACGTATTTTTTTCTAAGGCCTTGGCATTTTTCATGCTAAATGCAAGGTAAATGATGGCACAGCTCCAAATAATAATGAGAACTGTGAGGGGCTCATAAAAGCTTGCTAATTCATTTCTATTTGCTGAGGCGCGCAGGGTTCTTTCAATGACCTCCACATGCTGTATTGAATTGTAAATGGTACATCTACTTACCACGCACATATATACAATTATTTCTTAGTAAGATGATCCCCCACTGAACAGTTTCAATGTAAACAAACAGGAATTTGCATTTCTTTGAATTTTTTAAAAACTGGTTTCCTTAAGGAAAATCTGTCACCTTTTACCTACAACATTTGCAGAGCAAACCATCTCCCTCTAGGGAGTTGCTTACTGTGATCAAAACTGTTATGGTAAAGGGTGCAAAAATGATGCACAGGGATGAAATGTGTAGTCCAAAGGTAATTCTTGACTTCATTCTACCTAGAAAATGGCACAACTCAGGGACAGGATTTCACCTCACTTGTTCAAATTCCAATTTAAGTGGACAAATACCACTTAATGTACTTGTGTCAGTCTGACTCTGTGCACATAACCATGTTCTATGCCTGTACAATGCATGAGTATAAATCCCAATCTGTGTGCATACATTGGGGTATTTTCTCACTTAAATCGGGTATACAGAAAAGAGTAACATTTGTGCATGCAAAAATCCAGCCCTGCATTTTGCCTTGCCAGGTACATTACATTGGTGAAAGTCATCTTTAAATTAGGAAACTAAACCTCTAAGACATGAAAACATAGAACATATTTTGATATTCTTAATAATGCACAAAGACACATGGTTACAATAGAGAAGCAAGTGCTTTTGCGAGTAATAAAGTTTCAAAATATTAGTTACTAAGTTAGACTGCAGCCATTTCACAAAGAGCACGAGATATAGTGCTTCTTACAGTTCTTTTTAATAACATGATAGTTTCTAATGTGTTCCTATTGTAACTGTCAATAGGGGGAAATATTTTCACGACAAAAGAGGAAACAAGGTAGCTTTTCAGCTGGTGGGATCTGTCAAAATTATTTGTCAGAAATCTGTTTGGTTTGTTGAGGTTTTTGACAGCCACATGTTAGCATGCTATTTTACTTGCAAACAAGACTTGAGTAGCAGATTCTAACCTTTATGGTGTAATCTAGAAAGAGGCTTTTCTTTCATTATGCCACAGTGCCCAGGCTTTTATTTGTTTGGGGGGAAGGTTGTTTTCTTATAAGGAAAACAGCTTTCCTCAAATTAAGCACTAAATGTCACCAAGTCAGATTGCTTTAGATTTCTAACAGAATGTGACTGGTGCAACCAGATGTCCCATTCTAACATGATATTGGGCAGTAACGTAGCTTGAAAAGAAAAATTGAACTGTATTTATTACAGAAAATGCACATTATGGAATTAAATGGTAATTAATAAATACACCTGCTATTTCCCAGGTAAGGTTGCTTATTCACTACATATAAAAGTCACATCCTCTGTTTGAAGGATGATCCAGTGGTTACAGTGATACCATAGGACTTGGGACACATGCATTGACTTCTGACATCACTTAGCCACTCTGTTCCTCATCTATACAAATGGAGTGATAATAATTCTTCTATACCTCACAGGATTTTGTGAGGAAGTGTTTTGTGATACATTACTGAAAACTTCTGCATAACAGATAGATATTAATGTATCTGAAGACTTTGGGTGATTTGAAAGGAAAATCAAACCTCACAACTGAAGAAAGAGTGTAGGAACTCTTCGTGTATTTAATACTCCTGCCTATAGGTTGGAACGGTGGCTAGTCTGTTTATATGCTATTTGGGTATGGTGATAATGGATCTTTTTCCATGGTGGGTTGTGTAGTCCCTTACTTTCTCTGGGCATTTGGCATGGATAGCCCAGGATGACCTTTTGCAGGATTTTCCATCATTCTCCCCCATCCTAGTGCAGCAAAGGGCCTTAAGTGGTATAGAAAGCTTTGAGCCAGCTCTCCACATCAGGGTAAATTTTACCTGAATCTTTTTTCAGGCCTTATATGGATAAGCTGAAGAGAGGAAGCTAAAAATCCCTTTATTTGAGTTATTTATAATTAGATTGAACAAAGAAATAGAAAATATACACAACTATGAAACAGTCTGGGAATAAAATAACTAAATGATTTATAACCTTTTTTCATTTCTAATCTGTGACATTCATTTAGTTATAAACAATGGGTATTTTCTATGTACTCGGAGGCAGACCATAAAAGGATAATAAACTCTAGTTCCCCTTCAGGGACATTCTATGCAATGTCTGATGCTCAAGTTATTTCCATTCCATGAGCAATTCCATCTCAGAACAGTATTTGAATCACAACGAAAGTGGGGCAATCTGACTCAGAAAGTATCCTGAACTGTATGTAGATTATTTGCCATACTGACACCCAAGTAAAACATGGTGGAGTGTGCAGCTATGAACCAGTTAATTAATGGGCTTAGTAGTCCAATGTGTGTGATCTCAATTAATTTACTACAAACAGTGGGGATATCCACAGTAAGGTACCCTTTCAAGTTTCTTTAGCTGAAAATCACAGCCAGCAATGCAAATCATTGACAGTGACAAACCAAATCAAATCCTGAGCTCCATATAAACCAGCCAAATTTTAATTCTAACCCAGGGAAAACATGGATTGTTATCCAGCGAGATTTTGGCACTTTGATTATACATTGAGAGCAACATTCCCCTCTTCACTTACACAAGGAAGAGGATCAAAACAAGTGACCCTTGACTGCAGGACCCTCTCCAGAGAAGGGCAGCACTGACTCTGAGGACTTATTCCCCACCCTTGGGTCCAAAGATAAGTTCTCTTTCTGGTGCTCCACATGGTCAGTGCTTCAGGAAGAAAAAGAGAGGGTGTGACCACACAGATGAAGAGGAGAGAGGAAGTGACTGCTTACCATATTGTTCCAAATTACACAACCCATGGATTTCTGAGTAGAAGTTTGATTGGGTGCTTGAGAGACGGTGCTAAGGTAATATCTTTTGTTGGACCAACTTCTATAAGGTCCTGTATTAATACCTAAGGAGGACTTCCTGAAACGGCATCTTTACAGCAGCAGAGGATGCTGCCACCACTTGACAAGAGGATCAGGCATAGCAAGACAGGTAACATTTCTAGTTTTACTACTTAGAAACTAAAGTAGATCCTTGCAGCTAGATTATCCACATTTTGCCATTACAAGAAAAAAGAAAATCTCAATGTTAAAAAGTGAAATAAATATAGGAAGGAAAAAATTTTGAGCACATCAGCCTGATTCTTTATATCCAGCAACTAGTTGCACTTTCATTCATTTTAAGGCCTGGTCCTTCAAAACTGAATTGGCAAAGCGGATAAAGTGACTTTGAGGCAAACTCTTTAGGGGATTTCCTGTTGACTCAGTGCCTTCCAGCTATAGCACACAGGGCCTTCTGCAAAACAACTTCAGTGGGAGAGCTTAAAAATAAATGCCAAGATGTAGTGCAGTTATTGCCTTGTGATGAAATTTATCATAGCAACTTCTGTGTTCCAGCCCATAGCTTTGACAAAAGAATAGCTTGTTTCAGGATGCTTTTTAAAAGAGCTTGTGTAACCCATATGCCTCTCTTTGAGAGACCTACTGAGGGTGGGTTACTGTTGCTGGGCAGATTAGCTACCCACAACCAGAAACTTCTAGAAGCAGTGAGTGGTATTATTTCGAGCATGCTCCACAGGGTACCCAGCTGGTGTGATGTGGTGTGCTCAGTCAGAGGACATGAGAGCAGCAGTCTGTGCAGACAGCAGGCTAGAGTTGCTTTGAGAAGAGCCCATGTGCTCAGTTTTCAGGAGAGAAGCTGAGCCAGGAGTGAACAAGATGTTTTCTCCCTCTAATGGAGTCATCTGCAACAGATTTTGCAGACATGCATATGGGACTGAGGGCTGGTTGCAAAGGAATGCTACAAAAGATTCCTGCAAAGAAAGAAGACGACAGCTATTTCTTGCCACTCAAGCCTCTACATTCGAACAAAGACTGTAGTTGAGAGTTGGGTGAACTCCACCTGGACTTTGGGACTCTTGGGTATCTTTCATGTGGGGGTTTCTGTAGGGATTGTTCTTGGTTAATTGTATTTTGTTTTCTTAGGATAAGGTTTATTTAGTTAGTAGTTAGTAAAGTTCATTGTTATGTTTGTTTACTGTGGGAGGGTAACTCTGAGCAGTCTTTGCTGTGAATCCCATACAGACTGGATCCTGGGTCTCCAGCTGCTTTCTCCACAGGGATTGGGATTGATTTCTGCGAGGCACTGGAGAAGGGCAATTAAACGAATTTTAGCCCACCCGAAGGTTACACTTGCTTAGTTTGTGGCAAAGGAACCTGGGTATTTCCAGCCCTCCCTATAATATGTTGAGCTCCATTCTGCCAGGGAGTCAGAAATGTCTTTTGAGGGAATTTATGGACAGATGGCTAAATACAGACCTGGTGCACGGGGGTTCAATTCCACTTTATCAGTTAAATTACACTCACTTAATCCAGGTCTCAGCCTGGTGCAGAGCAACCACCCCTTCGTCCCTACACGTTCGTTTTTGGCTTTTATGTGTAATGGCCATTTGAAACCCATCCATTTCTCCATTAATGTCAGTACAGACGATTAATGTGATATTCCTCACTGGTGACATTATGTTCTGTAAACATTTGTGGAGATGGTCAAATGTTATTTTTGAACAATGCTTCTATTCCTCAAATAAATTGTCTAATAATATTTTGTATTATTTGATCAGCTCGGTAACTGGATGAATATCTGTCAATATTTACCAATAGAAGATATTCATCTAAATATTTTCTACTCCCACTAGAGTCCCTGAAAGCTTTGCTGTTGGAATAGGGCCAGGGAGAGAGAGAGAGAGAGAGAGTGTGTGTGTGTGAGTGAGAGAGAGAGATTTTCCTTTAGAGGCATAAAGACTCATGGTACTTAATAGACAACACATAGGGCCAGATTTTCAAAGGTATTTAGGTACCTTAAGATGAAAATAGGTGCCTAGTGGAATCAATGAGACTTAGGCACCTAACCTGCTTATGCGCTTTTATAATTGCATGCATTTTATGCACATCAATTCCATTTTAAATCAAGCCCACCGTCTTTACTCTGAGAAGCTTACAGTCTAAGGCCCCAATCCTACGAACACATAAGCACATGAGTAGTTTAACTTATGCAAGCAGTTCAATTCAAGTAAACTTTACACATGTTATTGTCACATTAAGTAATTGCATAAGCATTTTTAGGATCAACACCTAATTAGCCCCTATAGTAGGAAAAGGGCCCCTTTGCCCTGACATCAACTAAATGTTACAATTGGCCACCTGCACAGACAGAGCCAAACCATTTTCCTCTCCCAGAAAACACGCTGGACACCTGCTGAAACAACAATTCAGGAAGGGCCAGGAAATAACATTATGGATTCCTTTTGTCACTACAGGGTCATTTTCTTGGTATAAACAGACCCTTCTAAATCTGCATTGGGAAAGGTGCATGGAAGCCCTAGGATGATAAGATTCCTTACTGATTGTGCTCTGTGTCTTATTTTTGCTTGCCCTACTATGGGTCACTCTTGAAGCCTGGAATGCCTAAGTCAATGGGAAGCAATGGAAACAGTTACAGCTGTCTTTGCTTAGAATATCAACAGGTTCAAATATCACTGGAATTCATGGTCTGTTGCCATGCAACATTTAAGTTTCCAATCATGTTTGGCTGTTTAATTTTTTTTAACCCTTTACTAATTATACCCAAACCATATCATGGACTTTTAGCTAGTTCACAAGTAAAACTCCCATTGATTTTAATGGGCGTGGAGTTAGGCCAATGTTGAGCATTTTTTAAAGTCCCAGTGTACAGTGGTCGGTGCCCTCAGTTTCTATCTCTGTGTTGTTTGTTTGTATGGCACTTAGTCCAAGGGGCTTTAATCAAAGTTTGGGTCTTTACCAGTACCGCAACAGAAATAATATGAAAAGAGGTGTGTTCTGCATGTTCTAAAGGAGGGGTCTGCAACTTGCGGCTCTCAAAACACTCAGTTATTGAAAGATTTTTTTTTTAATGGTTCTTATCTTTTGGGTTGCTGACCCCTGTTTTAAAGGGTATGGTTTCAAAACAACGCACAGCAGGTGTGAACAAACTTACTTTTAATTTTCTCTGTGTGGCTGCACTGCTCCCAGGTGCAAATTTCAACTTTTACTACTTAATGGATTGAAAAAAATATTATAGAAAGTGGTTGATATTTCACGTCAGTTCATTACTAAACTAATAGTGCCCTGAATCTCTTAATTACAGTAATTAAAATAATCCACAGTGATAAGAACTATAGAGAATTATCATATTTGCTCATTAACATGATAGTCCAATTAGTCTTGTGATGAAACAATATTGCCAAGCTATTATGCAGTGACATCTAATTATTTTAGAGACGTTTGTAAGTATTTCTGTTTGTCAGTCTGTGTGCAATCGCATCTCATCCCACCATTGCTTATTAAAGCAAGGACACAAATCAGGGATGAATCTGGTTGCTAGGTGCCAGACCTCTTAAAAGCTGATCAAACCAAACCCAGGGGTTTATCTTAATTGGAATTTAAGAGGGTGTTCTTGGAGCTTATTAGTTAACACAATCTAACTAACATCCTTTCATATGTGATAAGCTGGTCGATTGAAATCTAGGCTGTCAACACTCCCTTGTCTCCAAAAGTTTTAGAGAAAGTTAGAATGTGCCACCCAATTTGTTCTAATAATTTATCTTTATATCCCAGTCAAAACAAGGCCAAAAGAGTAACAGTTATAAATTGGCCAGTGTCTGTTGACAAATTTGGGGACTAATTCTTATTTCTGGCCCTGTCAGTTTCTCCTCTAAGATACCTCTTTTTACTGACATAAGACTAGATTGTAACTATACATTGTACAGTGGTTCTCAACCAGAGGTATCTATACCCCTAGGTGTATCCGGAGGTCTTCCAGGAGGTACATCAATTCATCTAGATACTTGCCTAGTTGTACAACAGGTCACATTAAAAGCACTAACAAAGTCCATAAAATTTCATGCAGACAATGACTTGTTTATATTGTTTTATATTCTATACTGTGAAATATATATAATTAATATACCAGTTGATTTATTTTTTAATTATAGGGTAAAAATGAGAAAGATAACAAGTTTCCAATAATAGTGTGCTGAGACACATTTGTATTTTTATGTCAGATTTTGTAAGCTAATACATTTAAAGTCAGGTGAAACTTGGGGGTATGCAATACATATCAGACTCCAGTGCTGAGAGGTTGCTTATGTGTTGTATTAAGCATCAAGGTATTTGCATATCATTTTTCTGCCCCCCATTATACGCTGCAAGAAATGGTGTTAACGATTCATCATTCTGGCCTCTGAGGGAAGGTCTGCACAACACATAAGCAACCTCTCAGCACTGATCGACAGGCTCAGATTAACAGGGCTCAGGCAAGTGCTCTAAAAACAGCTAGACAGACAGTGTTTTACAGTTGCGGCTCAGGCCAGAGCCCATTCCCCTCTTTCGACTTCAGAGCCCAAGTTCCAGCCCCATCTGCAACTTCAAAGTGCTCTATATGCACCTAGTGTGAGCCCTAATCTATTGATCAGGGCTGGAAGACTCACGCCCACCTGCTCCATGATGCCCTATGGATATATGTTGCCACGCAACAACTCAGAGAAGGTACGCCGTGAAGACAGAGAACATCACTAAGATTTGATTTGACATCGTTGTCAACACTTTTGCAGATGAATCCAGAAGTGATCAACGTGTTGTTCTGCCAGATGTGACACGCAATTTAAGTAGAACGGAGGGGTTCTTTCTTAGCGCTTGTCTGTACTTAAAACGCTACAGTTGCACAATTCTGCTGCAGTAGCCCTTCAAAGTAGCCACTGCCTGCACTGACAGGAGAGATTCTCTCATCAGGGTAGGTAAGCCACCTCCTGGAGAGGCAGGAACTAGGTTGATGGAAGAATTCTTCCATCAACCTAGTGTGGTTGGCTTGGCTCAACTACACCCCTCAGGGTTGTGGATTTTTCATACTACTGAGAGACGTAGTTAAACAGACAATTTTCCAGTGGCGTGAAGTGTCGATGTACAACAACTGACATCTGCAAAGCAGAATAGATCAGCCTTTGTTTGATCAAATACACTTCTCTCTGCAACAGCTTTGAGGACCAGACTCTGCTTTCAGTGATGCTGATGATGTGTGGAGCCCTGCAAATCCGCTTTACATATCTACTTTATATCAACAGATATCCCCAGACCATATCTGCAGCTCGTGGATGGATGCAAATGCCAATTTTATATCTAGAGGCCTGCAAATCTGTGTATATCCAGTTTCCATCCACAGATTACATTTGCAGATCACAGCTTGGATGCAGATACACATTTTGTATCCACACAAGTATCTAATGATGTTGCGTGGGTGTAATGCAGGACAGAATTTACTCCTCTGCCTCTCATTCTCGCCCATGGGCCAAATGGGCAATAGAGGAACCTTCACTCCATTCTGCCTAATACAGTTTGTTTTTTACTAAGCCTATTCAAGGGACTTCTCATGTTTCCCAGTGAAAGGCAAAATAGCCTCACAAATAGGACTCAGTTGACCCTAGCACCCAATGTCTGCTTGGCTCTAGGGAGCTGGGGAGGGAAGTGGGCCCATGGGGAACTCTTTAGCATTTTCTGATTCAGTGCTGGCTCAGACTCAGCCGAGGGGCTACTTACGCTAATTTATGCTAGTGAAGGTTTGAAATAGCTACACTCTGACATGCCACTGAGACACCCACCCCATCCCTAACAAGCTCTTTAAACCAGGAAACCCCCATCAGGGTACATCATAACTGTCCTCTCCACAAGGGAAATTCTCCACTGGAAATTGATGGCCTGGATCTGTATCTGAGTCTGATCCAATCAAGTATGCAAGTTCTTATGACTCTAACGTCATTTTCTGAGCCTAGTGTTATATCTGGCAGACACCATGGGATAATTCATTCCTGGTGTAAGTGCTGAAACCTCATTGCCTTTGGTGGGCTTGCAGCCACTTTACACAAGGTATGAATCTGGGGTATTCAGGGATCTTATCTGCTTTCAACAGAAACCACTTTGATTCCTATGTTCCACTTAACAGGTAAACAACAGAGTCCTGTGGCACTGTTAAAGACGACCAGATTTATTTATCGCATGAGCTTTCGTGGGAGAAAATCTCACTTGGTCAGATGCTTTGAAGATGGGAAATTTACAGAATGGGAGGAAATTAAATGCAGGGGAGTGTATGATATAGGATCAGGTCAGGCTGTAACAGCAAATCAAAGCAGATGTTAGGATTCAAACACTGGGGAACAGCACATAGAGGAAGGTGAGGTCAAATCACCTGTTGTAATAAGAGAAAAATCCATAGTCCCTGTTTAACCCCAAGGCAACTGAGTCGAATTTGCATATACATTCGAATTCTGCAGTTTCTCTTTGAAGCTGTGATTTGTTATTCATCTGTTTCAACACAGCTATTAGCAAGTCATCAATGGAGTGAGCAGAGAGATTGAAGTGTTCCCCTCTTGGTTTTTTAGTGTTGCGATTTCTGATGTCAGATTTGTGTCCATTTATTCTTTGGCGCAGAGACCGTCCTGTCTGTTCAAAGTGTCTGACAAAGTGGGATTTTCTCCCATGAAAGCTCATGCGATAAATAAATCTGTTAGTCTTTAAAAGTGCCACCGGACTCTTGCTTTCTGCAATAGACTAACACGGCGACCTCTCTGGAACTTAACAGGTAAAGAGTCTTTAGGCCAAATAACATACAGGTTCTATATATTCAGTAGAGAATCTTTCTCTGGTTGCTCCAATGTTCATTACATTAAACAACTCATAGACTTTAAGGTCAGAAGGCACCAGTACGATCATCTAATCTGACCTCCTGCATAATGCAGGCCTCAGGACCTCACCCACCCACTCCAGCAATAGGCCACCAACCTATGACTGAGCTTCTTACAGCAATAGAAAGTTGTTTATTTAGTTCTTTTAAGATTTAAGAAGCAGAGTTCCTCGTGACCCGTGTTATATACTTACTACCCCTACTGCATACAGTCACTAGTATTACATATTAAGCAGTGAAGGTTTTTATAACATACTAGCCACAGAAGCTAAACTGTCCCACTGCAAATTCCCTGCCACTCCAATACAAAGTTGTTCTCTGTCTCTTCGGTTATGCACAACAAATGTAACTTTTACATAAGCAATAATTTCAGCTTTTACCTGTGGAATGGTGTCTTGAGTTGTTGTATTAGCCATGGCTGTGAACCTGCTACTTGTTTCTTCAGTTCCCCGTAGGATTATATGCTCTAGTTTATTCATGAAGCACAGGTCTCTCAGTCTTCCAAAGAGTGTTGTTTATTAACTATTACTTCCTTGTATGCTGAAACCTCCGAGAAATAGGGATGGTTGAGTGCTTCCTTTTGGCAAGCTTGCCTGTAAAAAGAGAAAAAGTTGAAGTTGATTGTTTGCTTTCTCTTGAACTGATATTTATCTTTTAGTTACTTCCTGAAATCAGTGAATTATACTCTGTTATAAGACGCTGGTTCCATGTGAACACAAAGCGTGTACATTGCTAAAACAATGTTCCGAACTAAACATAATAAGATCTGCCAGAGAAATTGCAAATGTTATTACCACCAGGGAAAGGACTGTATACACCAAACAACCCTAAATGTATGTGTTCAAACTGCACCTTGACCATGTGCATATTCAGCAAGGGCACAAATGCATCTTCAGAGTACAGCTACAGTTTCTATGCTGCAGCTGGAACTGTAATTTCCAACTCTGGTAGACATATATGTGCTACCTTTGGTCAAGTATAGTAGCCCTGACTCTGAGATGGATGGCTGCAGACCCTAAAAGCCCTGGTGTCATCAATCCCACAGTGATCCTCCTGGTCACCTGTCCCAGAGCTGCAGACCTTGAAATCCTAGGCTATGTGGCTATACTAGAAAAGTTAAGTCGACTTAATTAGGTCGACTGTAACTCAACTTAAAGTTGACCTTATTAAGTCGATTTAACAAAAGTCAGCTTAAGTTTTCTAGTGTAGACATAGCCCCTTTTCAACCTTATTAAGTCGACTTAATAAGGTTGATTTAGGCGCTAATCCCCGTCCACATTGGCTTAAGTCGACCTAATAAGGTCAATTTAAGCATTAAATCGACCTAAAACAAGGTGTTATTAAGTTGACTCAATTTTTCCTTAAGTCGACTTAAGGAAATGCTTAAGTTGACTTAAGGAAAGCCCAGTGTAGACGTGGAGTAGTTTAGGTCGAATTAAGCCTCCTTACGTTGACCTAACTTGTAAGTGTAGACGCACACCTAGTTTTCTCAGGAGCCCACAGGGTAGAGTGTCGCCCTGGATCCCAGATCCTCCACATGCTTCCAATACCTATGTGGGTTCTACTGAAGTTTGTCAAAAATCATACTGTCTATAGACATTTTAATTTCAACAAATTGGAAATTTCTGACAAAAAAAAGTTTTATCAATTTTTTTTGAACAGCTCTAATAATAAAACCGTTCCTCATTGCTGTGAATCTTAATATCTCGTCAACACTTTGAGATCCTTGAATTAAAAGCATAATAGAGGTGCAAATAAATGTTGCTAAAAACAATTTCCTATTTTAAATAGATGCATGAACAGGACCTTGTTTTAGTAAGACTGTTAACTTGGACATGGGCTGCTGACTCAGTAGTTCTGGCAAGCACTGCTCTGTTTAAAGTTTAATAAAAGACTTTTTCTTTCTTTGCAAACACTTTGGACCCATGCTGCTCTTATATCCAATGTGAAGAGACAGAAGCTGTCTATTATTTTGACAAATGAGAGTTTGGACAATACATTCACACATGTTTATGGAATTTGTTGGATCATTTTGATATAATCATTTAACTTTTAAAAACATACATTATCTTTAAAATTAAATATCAGGAGACTGGCTGATTCCCCTTTAGAATCCTCCCAGTTCTTGAAGAACGTCTGTTTTCTTTTTGAATGAAGGAATCCCATGGAACTTGCTCTAGAATCTGATTATAGCACTGTGGAACATTTTAGTATCACACAGTTATGGATTTATTTTATAAAAACTCAGCAGAAACATTAGACATGTTCCCTCTACTGTCTGTAGAACAGCACTTTTTGCAAGGTTCATATGTGAGAAAGCAATTAATCAGAATAGAGCCCAATTGCTACTTTTAGAGCAAACATTTTCAATTAATCTGAAGTCGCTAATTACACATTCCTTTAATAACTGCTCATGTGATTTTTTCCAAGGTCTTATGTTAATTGACTCAGACATATGCCAGGATTGTGGGTTACAGCAAACACATGGAAACAGTCTCGATTTAAATAAAGTCCTCTCCCAATCTCTCTGATGAGCAAGAGCATCATGAAGAGATGGGACTTGAACCTACATGGAAGAACACCACCACTTTTGTAGTATGGAGGAATGACAGGTAGATGGGGTAAATTGATTCTGTAGGAAAAATAACACTCCACTGTTCAGAATGGGGGAAATTCAGAGAGCCACCTCAAGGACAATACATCACTAAATATAACTTAGCTTGGGCTTAAATGTTGCTTAGAAATTGTGCTAGCTCTCTGCAAGCAGGGGAAGGGGGGAATTTACCTGATACACATTGCATCACTTCCCTCTTTCTCAAAAGATTTTGCAGTTTTGTTGAAACTGTTCTTTAATAAAAGAACAGCTTTTGCTACCTGGTTCATTCACAAGACCACTATTACATCCCCATTTAAGATTCACTTAAAACCCATTTCTGGCATTCTGCTTACTGCAAAATTAGCTGACTTGTGTATATATATGGCTACAGCTGTTTCCTAATTTCTGTCATTGCTTAGCTTATAAATTTCTCAGACTAAGATGCATCCTCTTATGTGTTTCAAAAGCACCTCACCCAGAGTACTGCTATCATTAATAAAATATTGTTACCCCAATTTGGGCCCTGACAGTTAATTTCTGTAGGAGGAGAAATTGATGATGGAGCTAAGTATTTTTGATGCAAACCTGTTATTTACAAAGAATGTACAGAGTAGCAAGTGCGACTATCTGGACCAGCCCTGTAAAATCAGTACATCTAGTCACCCTAGGACAGAGTCCTGTTTTCCTGAGCACAGGAGCAATCTAACAGCAGGAAACAATTTCTACACTCATGTAAGCAACTCCCAACTCCATGACTCACAACTCCAACTTTATGTCAGCACTCAGCCCAAAATGCACTCTAAGCTTTTCTCAGGGCCACGTTCAGGCTGAGTCTGGTACTACCAAATTGTTTGTGTTCCAAAAGAAAAAGTTAGAGTTTTCCATTCAAATGACTGCAATTTTACGTTTTTTTAAACATTTTTCATGCAAAACAATTTTTTTAAAGGACTTAAAACAGGGATGGGCAAACTTTTTGGCCTGAGGGTCACATCTGTCTCTAGGTGGGCTGGAGGGGATGGGGGAAGGTGCAGGGATGGGAGGGGGGAGTGGCTGCTGCTGCACGTGGTGGGAGAGAGGTGGGAGGAAGAGGCGTGGCTGGGCTGGGCTGGGAGAGGGAAATGGTCACCAAGCTCCAGCCAGGGCGCCACTGCGGGCTCCACCCAGTGGGAGAGGGAAGCTGCAGTGTGATGCTGCTGCATGCAGTGGGAAATGGGTGGGGCCAGAAGGGGGCGTGGCCGCCATGCTCCAGCTAGGGCACTGCTGTGCCCACATGGTAGGAGGCAGATGGGACCAGGACGGGGGAATGGCTGCATGCTCCGGCCAGGCCCAGCTGGAAGGCCTGATAAAAGGCTCCCATGGGCCGCATCCAGCCCATGGGCCACAGTTTGCCCATCTCTGATTTAAAATATTAGAGCACTCAATTGAAACAAAACATTTCAAAATTGAGCAGATCAATTGGACCCAAACTAAATTTTATTTATTTTACCTTTCTATTTGCCTTTCAATGCTTTTTCAAAAAATATCATTTTCGGATCAACATAAGGCCACATTATTTTTCAATTTTTCAGACTTGCCAGTGAACTGAACCCCCTCAGCACCCCGCCCACACTGATTTGCACAGCTTTTCTTACAATTATCTTAAGTGAAGGGCAGCAATTACAAACACACTGTTTTAATGAGACATGACCCAAACCATAATAATAATCACCATAATAACTAACTGACTGTAATTATTTTGTATACAAAGATGAAGCCGTCACTGTTTATACTGCAGAGGAAAGATAGAGACACATGGGCTATGTCTACACTGGCAATTCAAGTTGACTTAAGGAGGCTTAAGTCGACCTAAGCCCAATGTGGACGCATAAGTCTACTTTGTTAAGTCAACCTAAGGGCAGTTAGGTCGACTTAACAAAGTGGACTAAGTCGACTTAAAGTGTTGCCACTTTGTTAAGTTGACTTTAATAAGGTCGATTTTAAGTCAACTTGACTTTTCTAGTGTAGACATAGCCATGGAGAAAAAAACCAGCATGCACACAAAATTTTAAACCTGCCAATTGTCTTCTCATGCAGACCAGTCATCTTACGAGTTAGGGAACAAACACAACCAGATATCACAGGCAGCTTGTGTCTTTTTCTCTGACTTCTCAGATACAAACACAAGTTCTGTCATGTGCTAAACTTGGTTTCCCTTTGTTGTACGGGAACGGTATTGGCTGCTGAGTGTAATTGTTTTAACCCCTCTGTCTGTGTAACCAACCAGTCAGAGTGTATTATATGTCCCCAGCTGTGCCTGATCCACAGATATGGGGAGTTTGTTACAGCTCTCAGCCTGGCTTCAGAGCTCAAGTTGTACAGACTCATGCTTTTAGCTCTGGTGGGGTCCCTGATGTTGGCCATCACATTAGTTTCACCTGCATTTCTAAAGTATTATCTTTCAGCTTCAGGAAACCACAGCACAGAGTTATAAAGTGTCAAACCTACTCCCTTCCCCCCAAAGTCAAAGGCAAAAAAACTTCTCTTGACTTCAGTTATGCAGGATGACGTCCGGAGACAATGCAAGTGGTAGTAACTCTACATATTAAGCGAGGAGCTAATCACACCTACAAAGCCTTCAATTCATGACAAACGGAGCCCTGGGGTCAAATCTTCCCTCTTTGCCTGAGAGAAGGAAGACCATGAAGCTAGGTCTTCTGCCTTCCCTGTTAGTGTCCTAATCACTGGGCTAGCAGGTATTCTGAGACAGCATGTCATCCTTTGCTGAGGAAACTTTATATAAAATAAGAATGAGTGACTCAATAGCCCAACACAGTAGAGTGAGGTTCTAGTCCCTATGTCAATGAATATTTAAGCATTTTATACAAAGTGGAACAGCTGAGGCCTGCACTTAGGTATCTAGCTTCCTTGGAAGAGTGGGACTTGAGTTCCCACACATTTTCTCAGCATTTCCTACTGTCTTTAGCTCTTCTCACTCTGGCTGGTAACTTTTGTGAGCCCTTTTTTAGGCACCTAACTCCCCATTTTCATTATACAATGAATTTGGACACCTAACTCTGGACGGCAGGATGTCTAAAGTTAGGCCGAGCGTTGCAACACGTATGTCCCTTTTGTAGATCTAGCCCAAGGTGTGCAGTGTATTTATCAGGTTCTTGCCTGATATAGTCTCATTTATACTTTGCATTACAATAATGCCTAGGAGCCCTACTGTGCTGGGCACTAGTTCACATCCCAGGAACAAGAGTCAGACAATAGTGGTCATTTTCTTCCCTGCTTGTTTTCAATAAGCGTATCCTACACCCAATGGAATGACCCTGGGATGTGTTCCCCTTTATAGCACTGAAAAGAGGGATCCAAAATTCCTCATAATGCTATGTACGGTTATTGTTTTTAACCTCATACAAAAATGGAAACTGTACCAGGACTATCAATAGGAAGAAAGATGTTAGGAGACAAAATGATGGTAAACTAAGAAGAAGAAGAAAAGTGCTGGGAAGAAATAGAGTGTAATGGAAGAAAAGGCAGGTCAATTTTGTGATGGAAGAAGAGAAAAGGAAAGTTCACTGAGCTCCCCTGAAAGGATCAGAAGAAGAGGCATATGTATTCCAAAGGAAATATATTGCCGTTGAAAATACCATTCTTCAGCCTTAGCTAATGGGTGCATCAGAGAACTTACTGAGATAGATAAGAAGCACCATGACATTCTGGATTGGAAAGGCGAGTTCACAGTGAAAGAATGACATCCTATAGTTCAGCTACCAAAGCAGAGATTTTGCATTGAACTATAACATACAAAAGAGAAAAATGATACATTTAGCACAGTTATGGATCTTCAGGGCAAGATGAGAAGGGAAGTTGAGAAACATTTATATAAAGGAGACCAGTAGGAAAAAAAATAATAATAAAACCTACAACACTGGGACTGTATTGTATTTCAATTGACTGCTTAAGCACTATAGAACACTTGCTTCCCACTCAAACTGCCACTCACTGAAATCTGTAAGCTTCTGGAGTTTTTTTAGTTTTTATTTTTAGTGCTATTTTAAAGCTTCCAACTTGGCAGTGGGGGAGATTGATGTCCTCTCTATACAGAGCCAGTGTACGATAGGCCCTGTAACACACTGCCTGCGTGCCTCAGTCACCGCAGGTCAGATTCTGCAAAGGCGCCTTTGAATTACTTGAATTACTCCTTAGCATTACTAAGTAAAACCAGCCAAGGTTCAAGCCTGAAATTACAACTAGGGGTGAAAGTAGTTTAGTCTGCAAGTTAATTCAGCCTCAACCTGTTTGCTGAGAATGCTGACAAATTACATACGACTCCTTTACTTAAAAATTTTACATACAAAGATTAAAGAGGGGCATAAAGAGAATGGAAGACATCAAGAGGGTATATGACAGTTGTTTGAAGAGTTCAGTTTTGATGACTAGGATGGTTGTCTCAGTACTTGGTCACTGATTGAAAGAAGAGGAGGTTAAGGGGGTGCCTCCTACACAGATTTGCAGTTCAAGTAAAATAAAGCAAAAGGGGCTCTTCACACCCAGACTTCACTGGCTGTTATATTATCTAGGTTACATAATTTATTAAACATCCTGTCCTGCATTACTACTTAGTATTGTGGTAGCATCCAAAATCTCCCAGCAGAACCTAGAATTTCAGGGCCTTGAAGGCACAATTCATGTAAGTGAGGCAACAAAGACCTGGTCCTACCTGAGAACAAAGGGGTACATGCCTCTTTCCTCAAAGGAGGGGTGATTCCCAGCACAGTCCAAACTGAGGTGGAGAACAACTCACCCAAGCTTCCTCTTCTTACAGTCCCTCCAACGAAAGACCTTCTCTACAACTCAGACCGATTACCTTCCTGTCATGGCATTGTTTACTTGCAATCCCTTCACTGGAGGCAGAAAGCAGCCATAAATTCTCTACTCTGTGGGAGAGTTACTTTCACCCCTCTCCCTACTGGCCTCAGGATGGAGTCCATACACGTGCCAGTCCATTTCACAGTAGCCTCTTGCCCTTGTGTTTTGACTTACTACAACCATGTCACAGCATGATGAGCTTTCACTGCAGCCTGTGATGCTGCTCGGACACTAGCGCCTCTCAGAGGGCTACAGAAGCAGCACGAAGACGTTGTGTGCTATCTCCAGACAAAATGCTTGTCCTTTTGTTCTGTGAGGTCCTTCAACTGGGCCTGGCCAAAGCACAGCCTCTACATCCCCCTCTGAGCCCCATACCTTCCCCATCCCTCTTCCATGGACCCAGTGACTGCTGCCAGCGCCCTGGCCAGAGCCCAGCAGCTGCCCCTCTCTCACTGCATGGGCCCAGCGGTGGCCCGGCCAGACCACAGAGACCGCTTCATCCACGGTCTAGTAATGGCCTGCATGGCAGCCTCTCCCCCCACCACATGGGCCTCCCGGCAACCCCACTCCCAGCCTCACTCCTTCTGCTGCCCCTCTCCAGCCCACCTAGAGGGAGATGTGGCCTTCAAACCAAAAAGTTTGCCCACCCCTGTGGTAGGAGATACACATCTCTTACAGGATTGGTTTCAGAGCCAGTAAATATTTTAACAAAGTATGAGCTGGTGGTACTGCTTGGCTCACTTATAGTAACGTTCAAGGTCTGCATTCACAAATGAATGGGAACTAAGTAATTCAGCAACATCGTTCTCCTGGGTCCACCCTGGGGTTTATTTGGGTTGGGGTGGTGGGGTGTGAAAGTATCTGGTTTTCTGTGTATTTTAATCTTCAAGAACTTCTGCATCGATTCAGGAAGTTTTAGTCACAAATAAACAGTGGATCTCAGAGAGTGATGAAATTCTGAATTTTAGAACAAAAAGTGTGATGCAGCACAAAATCACAGACCATCCAAACATAAACACCATGCATTTTTAAAGGAAAATGCACTGAAATAAAATCAGATATTATGAGACAACAAATATAATCTTAAACTTCTGCAAAAAAAATTTACTAGGCAGCAAAGCTAAAAGTATTGTGGACTGAGGGGGGCATTTTGTCACTTTATTTCCTTAACATGTTACATTTCTGTCCTTATCTCTCTATCTATTATAGCAGCTTCAATTAGTTTTGGAAGTTATGGGAATCTATCCAGATTTATTAAATGAGAATTTCTCCACCCCTATAAATATCCCAGGCATAGGACTAAAAGTTCAGATGCTTCCATTTGACCTGATTTTGATCATGGTTTTAATTAAGAAAAATATTTATGAACAGACTAAATATTGGAGAGTCCCTTGTGCATCACATACAAAGAAGAAAAAAAGGTCTGAGATTATTCAGAACACAAACTTCTGACGATCCATTTTGCACATTTAAATATAGCAGGTCAACAGAGACATCTAGTGGACATCACTATGCAATACAAAATTCTCTCACATAAATAGCAAGCAGCATCCTTCATAGAAGAGCCTTACGTGTGCGTATAGCTAACTAAAGGAAAAGTATTATATATCCATCATTGTCACAGGCCTCACAGCGCCCCTTACTGGCCAAACATAGCACTGGAGGATCCCTTCCTCTGTTTCCTCTCACCAAGGTCTTCCACCTCTCTTAGGGTGCGTCTACATTTGTAAATTAAGTCGACTTAAGCTTGCTTAAGTCGACTTAATTTACCCTGCGTCTACACTACAGTTTCCTTAAGTCGACTTAAGCAAGCTGCTTAAGTCCACTTAAGGAAAATAAAGTCTACTTAATGAAAATTAAGTCAACTTTATTAAACCTACTTTTACTTATACTTAAGGCTAAAGTTGACTTTTTAAAGTTGACTTAGGCCACTGTAGACCTGGAGTAGCCCTAAGTCGACTTAGGGCTACTCCAGGACTCCACCACTGCCCTCCCTGCCATGGGGGGCACAGGGGGAGCCTGGCATGCCCCCCCACAGAGTAGGGCAGAGCCCTGCCCACCCTGCCCCTATGCCCTGCCAGGGTCCCTGTCCCCCTTTGCCCCATTGTACCCATGTACAATGGGGCAAAGGCTGAGCCCCCTGGAACTGGGCAAGAGGTGTCCCCCTGCCCCCGTGGACCTGCCCTAGGTCCCCCTAGGCCCTAGAAGTCGACCTAGGCATCCAGTGTGGACTCTCTAGGTCGACTTTGTAAGTTCCTCCCAAAGTCAACTTTAAATTTAGGTGTGGACATACTAAGTCGACTTAGCTAAAGTCGACCTACATTTACAAGTGTAGACAGCCCTAGGTATTCAGACACCTAGCTGGGTCAGTCTCAGAGCTCAGTTCACTTCCAGGGTAACGAAAGGTCCAAGCAAACACAGTATTCTTCCAGTCTGCTTTTGCTGCTCTTCTCCCCACATTCTGGCTCCATTCCTAGCCCCCTCTGGGATGCCTTTCAGTCTTCCATGCTCTGGGATAGAGCACTGACTCCTAGGTTGGTTCCCTGGGCTATGTCTACACTTGTAATTTTAAGTCGACTTTAACTAAGTCGACTTAGTTAAGTCGACTTAGTGTGTCTACACTTAAAATTAAAGTCGACTTAAAGGGGAACTTACAAAGTCGACCTAGAGCGTCCACATTGGATGCTCTAGGTTGACTTTGTGGGGCTACGGGGACCTTGGGCAGGTCCACGGTGGCGGGGGGGGGCACACCTTGTGTGCAATGGGGCAAAGGGGGACAGGGACCCTGGCAGAGCATGTGGGCAGGGTGTGACACTGTCTGGATTTAGGGAAGCATTTATGATATTATTTTCTATGGATATCTCATAAATGCTATAATCCATAGGAACTATGTCGTGTTTGGTATCAATAGAAAGGTAGTAATTTTCTGGGAATGATTATATAATTTATGTCTAGGAATTATATTTATATTAGAAGTTAGTTAGTTAGGAATTTGGTGTTATATCTATACTTTGACTTGTGTCATTCTGGAGAAATGCCCCAAACAGGAGGCTGTCAACAACCATTGTGTCCTTAATGGCTCATCAGGTTTCTCCCTTTGGCCCATTGTAGGTGGCAGCTTCCTTAACATTACAACCATTGTCTCCTTAATGTTAAGGAAGCTCCCACCTACAAGCTTAAGTCAACTTAATTTACAAGTGTAGATGCAGCCCTGGAGTCCCCTGCTTCTTCCAGGTACTACTTCAGGGCCTGCTATAGCAGCCCAGTTGGCTCTCAGTGAATCCACCTCCTAACAATTCTCTACCCTTTTATGAGGCCCACATGTTTATCGGGCTGTTAGCTCACCTCAGTTAATCCTGCCCCCTAATTAGGCAGTCAATTATGGAATAATTAGGGCAGAAGTTAATAATGGAACAGGCAGAGCCATCTGTACAAGACTGGCTAGCCCCATGTCCCTGGCCATTAAAGAGAAAGGTCAAAGAGTACTTTTTTTTTTTTATGTTCAGCTACCTATTTATCATTAGTTTAGGACCTGATCCAAAGTTCACTGAAATCAATGGAAATTTTCAATCTTCCCTGTCAGAGTGGCAGAAACTTCCCACTTCTAGCCCTGAAGTCATGCAATAGCAAACTTTAACGTTGTGAGAGCTGATTTTTTTTAAATGGTAAATGGGGTTTTACAGCAAGACCCAGGGCAAAGGATTAGTTGGCAGAAGGCAGATGTGATGGTCAAAGGTGCATTATAAATACTGAAGAGGACAGGTCATTGATACAGAGCAATCTGAATCACTTGGCAAGCTGGGTGCAAGCAAACAGTATGCATTTTAATATGACTAAATAGAAATGTATCCATCTAGGAAAAGAGAATGTATGTCTTCCAGGAAGCCTGAGAAGCCATGGCTCTGAAAAAGATTAGGGGATGGTGGTGGATCATCAGTTGCACATGAGCTCCTGGCCCCCAAAAAACTATTGTGATCCTTGTATGCATACACAAGGGAACCTCAAACAAAAGTAGAGTTATTTTGCCTCTACTTTTAACACTGGTGCAATATCTCTTGGAATATTGCATCCAGTTCCAGGGCTCACAATTCAAGAAGGATGTTGATACATTGGAGAGGGGACAGAGAGGAGCCACAAGAAGAATAAAAGGTTTGGAAAATGTTCCTTACAGTGATAGACTAAAGGAGTTCGATCTATTTAGCTTTACAAAGAGAAGGTAAAGGGGTGACCATTACAGTCAAGTATCTCCATTGGGAACAAATATTTAATAATGGGCTCTTCACTCTCGCAGAGAAAGGTATAACACAGTCCAAGGACTGGAAGTTGAAAATAGACAAACTGGAAACACGATTGGAAATAAGATGTTTTTAACAGTGAAGGGAATTAACTACTGGAATAATTTACCAAGAGGCACTGTAGATTCTCCATCACTGGCAATTTTGAAATCAAGATTGGATGTATTCTATAATTTCTGCTTTAGCAATTATTTGGGGAAAGTGCTCTAGGCTGTGTTATAAAGGAAGTTAAACTAGATGATCAGAGTTCCCTTTGGCATTGGAATCTATGAATATATTGATTAAATACTCCATGGCTCTGCAATTTTTACTACATTGACATTACCTCTATCGGTTTGTCTTCACAGCAGAGTCGAGTAATTCTGGCCCATCCAGGGGTAGAAACTACAGATCAAATTAGCAAAACGCCTCCTCAATTGAAAATGGAGTCACACAGTGTATTTCAGATGTTCTTTCAGTGTGGTCACTCCCATTCAAGATAGATTAATTTAAGAGGATTTAATTCTGCAGTGAAGACAAACCTTTGTGTTTATATATATATATGCCAGATTCTTAAAGCTAGAACTCCCCCCACCCTCCCAAAAAAAGTTAAGAGAAGATGGATAATGAGTGCAATAGTTCAGAGTTATAAAAGAATGTAGGGAAGTAGTGTAGCAAACACGTGTGATGTTTATTCATTGAAATTTGAAAGCAGGAATATAGTGCCTAATTCTTTTAAAATATGGCTTCTTTTGTGAATACCAAATATTCATCTCTTTTTGCCATTTTTCTACATTTTGCTAAATGTAGTTGCATTTGGTGTAACTAAAGCAAATCAGTAATTATCAGTAGAACTGTTAGATATCCCTTTTTGAATGGGTAATGCATAATAATACTATTTAGTCATTAAAGTCTGCAAAACAAAAATGTTTCCCAGTCCCTTGCCTTTGATGGTGGCTCATTGTTGCTATCAAGAAGAGAAGGAATACACCCACATGCATCTAAAAATAACAACTCTTTGTACATCTAGTGCAATTTCCACTCTGTTGGGAATTCAGTGTATTTTCCAAACATTAATGAATTAAGCCTCAAAATAAGCCTGTGGAAGCGTGTCACAACTGAGCCCAGACCCCCTCTGGAGAGACACCAGTCTGTGGTGAGTGGATCTAACTGCTAGATCCCAAGCCTTACAAAGTCAACCAGGTCTGGGCAGTCCTAGGCCACTAAAGATACATCTACACAGCAAAATAAACCAAAAAAACCCAAAAACGTAACACACCTCATGAAATAGAAAAGTCCAAAGATTGAGCTCTCCTGCATAAAATGATCTTCAAAATAGAGCCCTTTATCTGAGTCTAAGTTTTGCAAAACTGGATATTTCTGAGTGAAAATGGTCCCACTTTCCCCCAGAGATGAATTTGCGTTGATGACCTGTGGCAAGTCACTTAATAGAAAATGAAGTTTGGAGAGATGTGGAATGTTACCGATGACATACCTTTTCCCTCAGCGTTCTGGAATAAAAGGAATTTTGCCCCAAAAGATCATCTCTGAAATTTATTTCCTGTCATTGAAAGCCCAGCTGGCTGGAAAGCATCATTAATGTAAATTATTTGATCACATCTTAGCTAGTGCAAATCAATGTAGCTTACTAAAGTCAGAAAAGCACACAATTGTGTATCTAACTGGTATATGCCATTACTGCTGTTACATGCTGTGGTTAGGTAGCCGTGCAAGCAAAAGACCAATTTCCAGAGAGGTAGCCATGTTAGTCTGTGTACAGCATAAACAATGTTAGTCCTGTGGCACCGTAAAGACTAATATTTCTTCAGGCATAAGCTTTCGTGGGCTCCAACCCACTTCGTCAGATGCAACCAATGACGCACCTTGTTGACAAGCTGAAGGGCCACCTTACATTTTCTCTAAATACACTTGTAACTGCATGAGTAAGTTAGGCACGCAGCTATACACATTTGCAAGATCAGCTGCGTAATTCAGGCTGTCTGTAGCTAACTGGCTAGTTGTATTACTTTACCTAGTTTGCACATGCAACCTGACTAATCAATAAGAAAAATAAGTAGAACACTGCACTTCTTGTCCCTACTTTTTGAATCAACAATGTCAATGTCATCTTTTGAAGGCTTGATGTGCTAACATTTAGGTGAAACAAGCCTTTTGGCAACTGTAGATCATCAAAGAAATGGTAACAAGACAGAGAATAGCTCTGCAGTCATTGACGTGGACGGATATTCTTCACAGCAGCAGCAGCAGAGGAAAGATGAAATGAGCTAAACTTTGATCTCAACTTGTGGCAGTATAGCTGATTTGCCCTCCAGGAAGTGTCCATCATTATCTTATATTTTATGATGTAGGAAGCACTCTGTTGCACTCGCTAAATGTATTTTTACCTTTTTCCCCTTTTAAGAATTACAGCCACCAACTGTTTGTCCAATGGCCAATTTTCACTAAAAGCTTTTTGAAATTCCAGACTCACTTTCACTGAAATTACCCATCATTGGGTTATTATTTTAAAAACAGGGGTGGGGAAAAGGTTAACAGAATCTAGCCACAGCTCCTCATTTAGTCTGTGAATAGTTTAGAGATTATGTAGGAAAAAACATCACTCACTTTATGTGGATTCATAAAATATTACTGAAAATGTGAAGCCCAGACACCAAGACTGACCACATACATTTCTGTATGTTTGGGATGCATGGTAGGGTCTTGTGGTTAATGCACTTACATGAGACTTGTTAGGTCTGGTTTTATTCTTAGTCCGTCACAGTTATCCTCCATGATCTTGGCCAAGATACTTAATCTCATTGTGCCTTTTCTGTAAAATGGCAATAAAACTTCATTTCTCCCAACCCCTTTACTGTCTTATTTAGGTTCTCTTACTCTGTGTAAGCTCATGGTTGTGACAGCTACTAACTATGATAAGTGCACACTAGAGACTGCAGCACTGGGCGTCAAATGATATTGCTAGTAACATACATCAAGGTCACTCCTGAACTTCCACAAGATCCATTTAATCTGGATGGGCATGGTGGATTGAAGGCAGAATTTGGCCCTGATCTCACATATACAGAAAATGCTTAGCAAAATGATATGTAAATAGTATCATAACAAATGCAGGTTTATCCATCAACATGATGACAGAGGACCATAGAAGTCAAAGATGTGAGGAAAGCCCTATTAGATCTTCCCTGCTAATGCTGGTTTAACACTAAGAATCTTTAGCATAACAATGGAACCGATCCTGTGCCCAGAAAACTTTACAGCAAAACTTCCATCAACTTCAGAGTTGACTGCATAAAGCCAATAGACATGTCACAAAACCTTGGGAAGGACAAGACAAACAAAAAAAACCCACACACACATTCCACTATCAAGCATAGCTAGATTATTCAAATCAAAGTAACATTCAACAAAATACTGAAAGTGTTGAAAAGAAATAAAGGTCAGCTCTTTTCATAGTGTATATCAACACAGCTCCACTGACTTCAATGGAGTTATACTAGCTTGCATCAGTTCAGGAGAATACCAAGGTTATAAAACAATAAGAAGTTCTTAACTGAAATTAGTCAGTGGAAGTGGCCTTGGTGAATTCTAATTAAATTTAATGTTCTTTGCCACCAGGAATTCTGGGAGATGGATGAGAGATATAACCTTCTCACAATGCCACTTTCTCATCTCACAACAACATTCAACAAGAGCATAAACCTTAAGTCTCAGCTTACTTTCAGCATACTGTACAGAAAAATGTACCAGACTGCAGCTACTGACTATAAACAATGAGAATATATAAAGAAACTTGTGCAAATGACCATGTGCATTTATATTTATTTACAACAGTAAGTAGAAAATAATGACTGAGAAATGTATAGTGTTCACTCTATAGTTGCTAAGCACTTTTCTCGTATCTTTACTATCCACAGGTACTAGGTACAAGGTTACATGAACAAGACTGACAAGTGTATTTTGTGCTGCTATTTGAACAGATTCCTGTGAATTGCTTCCTATCATACTTATTTCTGGATACACATACCTATGAAGGTAAATACCAGAACTTCCAGCCTGATAAGCCAAACGTTGCTAGAAATATGATGCATGAATCTGGAATCCAGAAAAGTGAAAGGCTCTTCAATCAACCATCAATTCAGAATGCATTACGTTTCAATGTTAGGCATGGGCCTGAGTCAGCGGGTCTACTGCCTCTGGAGATAACACAGAAGGATCTGATCACGCTTAGCACTGACCAGCTGTGTGCCCCGCACAAATACCTTCACTTCTCTGTGCCTCTCTTTCCCCTACCATCCTTCATCTGCCTGGTCTGGTTAGATTTTACACTCCTCAGGAAGGGGACCAATCTCTCACTGTGAAGTTGTAGAGCACCTAGCACAATGGGCTCCCGCTCTCAGTTGGGACCACTCACTGCTCCTCTCACACAAACAATAATGTGAATAAGAACTGAGTAAGAGCTTCTGGGTTAGGGCTATCTAATAAAATAAATAATATCACCTGACTTCTGGGGGAGGGAGGGTCACTTAGCGCCATCTAGGAATCAGGCCCTTGGCTTTTCAATTCAGAGCGTACCCACTGTTGGGATCCCCTCAGAGACCTTTTCCACATGGCTTATCCAGAACACCTCATCTGACTTTAAGTGCTTTCCAATCAAGGCTGCTTGTCTCCTTTTGGAAGTGAATGGGAAAGGGAAATTGTGTTGACTGTTCAAAGGTTATCCATTCAATCTGTTATGCCGTCAAAGTCTGCCCAGCATGACTACTCAGATTCTAGAAGTTTCTTTTTCTTCGCCTGTCACAAATGCAGCTCGCTAGTCTTTTCACCATCTATGCTGTCTCTCTAGCCAACCAAAGTTTAATCGACAGCTGATAGGCCAGATCATTGGCAGGCAGTTAATGAGAGACTTTTGCCATTGACTTCATTGGGGCAAGATGTCACCCTTGGTGATGAAGACAAAGGGCATTCCTGAATGCCCTCTGACTGGTGCAGGTGTTGGCATGACACACTAGCTTATACCACAAGTCAATTTTCTCTGCTTCTTTGTGTCCATTTTTTGCCCTCACACCTCAGAAGAACTTTGATAACATCCATAGCTGTTCCTAGAGCCATCATGAAAGCATCAAGTGAGAGGCATGTGTTATTTTTACTACCAGCTAAAGGATTTAAGGGCTGGTAATTAATTTTATATTTGGAGGACTTAAATTCTGAGGAAGCCAGGAGCATTCAAAGTTAAACAGTAAGGTGTGCCATGGTAGATAAGGATATTAAAATCATGTGCCTAGTACTTCACAGTGATAAACTGAAATGAAAGTGACATTTCAAGGTAAGTAGTAGTGGCACGATTAAATCAAACTACAGATAACATTAGACAAAGGGTAAAAATGTTAAAGGACCTAAGGGTGCGCTACACTTACAAATTAAGTCGATTTAAGCTTGCTTAAGTTGACTTAATTTAATCTGCGTCTACACTACATTTTCCTTAAGTTGACTTAAGCAGCAGCTTAAGTCGACTTAAGGAAAATTAAAGTCAACTTTATAAAACCTACTTTAAAGTTGACTTTACTGGCTAAGTCGACTTTATTAAGTCGACTTAGTCAGTGTGGATGCAGAGTAGCCCTAAGTCAACTTTAAGTCGACTTAAAGGGCTCCAGGGCTCCCCCACTGCCCTTCCTGCCAGGGTGGCTGGAATAGGCAGAGCCCTGCCCACCCTGCTCCTATGCCCTGCCAGTGTCCCTGTCCTGCTCAGCCCCCATTGTACCCAGGTACAATGGGGCAAATGCTGAGCCCCCTGGCACTTGGCAAGAGGTGCTTCCCCCTCCCCCCCGCCACTGTGGACCAGTCCCAGGTCCACCTAGCCCCTACAAGTTGACTTAGGCATCCAGTGTGGATGCTCTAAGTCGATTTGGCAGGGTCCCCTTTAAGTCGATTTAATTTTTGAGTGTAGACATGCTAAGATGACTTAAATTAACAAGTGTAGACATAGTCTAAGAGACTTAGGGGCCCAACTTCCACTTTAAAGAATCTAATTCCCTTTGTGGCTCTAGCCCTCAGTCCCTTTTGGAAAATGGCTCTTAGATGTCTAAGTCAATTAGGCACTTGAAAAAAAATTGCATCAGGAGGCTACAAAAATTGTTTCCCCTAATTAAAAAACATTTAATTAGCAGGCTGGCATTCAGTCACAGAACAGGTCCAGCAGTAGAATTTTGGCTTCTAGACCCTTTGAAAAGTTCTGAGAAGGCCAGGATTTCTGGGTTTTAGCTGTCCTCAGCTTTGAATGGCCTTCAAGATAGACACTCCCAAGGGTTTCAGGAGGAGAAAGGGCCGGCCAACCAGCCTCCTGGAAGCCCAGAGAGAGGTAAATCCTGTGGAATATTGTTACCCACACGGCAGCATTCAGAAATCTTATTTTATCTGTAGTGCCAAAATCCTCCACTCTGCCCAAAGGAAAATGAATACATAGCATCTGTCTCATTCCCTGATCTCCTACACAGAGATTCTGTATGAGTACAGACTTAAATTTATTATTGGAAGAGGGATAAGGGAGAGAGATGCAATGGTGCTTTTAGACATAGGAATTGTGCAGTTTTCTGCATATCAGGTCATAACCAGCAACATGGCTGTCTTCTGATCATGTGAAATTGGCTAAGCCAATCAGGCACCCACAAAAGTCAACCTGTTGGCATAGGCAGCATTTTCACTAAGAAGTACCACAGAGCTTTCGCCATGCCATAAGTACAGACAAGCCAAAGTGCCATTATCTTTTAAGCAGACACACAGCTTTTCTCCAATTTAAATTTTTTCTGTTGACCTTTATTAACCTCACCCTGAGCTTGCAAGCATTAGAAACATCATAGGAGTTGGGGTTCCAAGCACTCACCACTTTTAGCATATAAATTGCTTGGTTGGTAGTACTATTAATTCACTTTGGAACATAAATTTCATCTGCACTTGCTGCCCTCAGAGCAAAATGCGTGTAGGCTGCATGACACATTGGGAAGTTAACTCTGCAACAACATGAACTTATCTAATGACTTTTGGTTCCAGAACTGAAGTCACAGCTCACAGATGGACAAATCTGTGACATGGCTCTTTGAAATGCATAGCAAAAAGGAATGTTCCATCAATAATCAGAAGAGAAAGCCTGGAATCTGTTTCTGTGCCCCAACTCAACCATTTTGATTGCTTCAATTTCCTGCTTCAGCATTTCTGATTTCAATAATTTACAAGAGTAAAGATGAAAATGAATGGCTTTTCTGGGCTAAAGGTAAATTTGAGTCCAAAAAAAAAGTGACATGTCTCGTAAGTCATCATCAGCTGAGCTGGATGCTCCCAATGAATAAGGTACATTTTTTTCTTATCGTAGCACCACATCTATTCACAAGGAGAAGTTCATAACATATTACAGGTAAGATTTTCAGAACTGCCTAAGTGGCTTAGACGAATACGTCCTTTGGAAATCAGTGGGATTTGCACACCTAAGTGACTCTGGTGCTTTTAAAAATTCACTCTAGTGGGGTCACTTCTTGTTATAGGGCATTTAGGCTTTGTCTACACTTACAAAAGCTAGTTCGAATTAGTTAATTCAAACTAACTGATTCGAACTAATTTTAGTTAGTTCGAATTAACTTAATTCGAACTAGCACGGCCCCACTAGAATGCTAGTTCAAACTAGCCATGTCCATGCAGGGCACTTGCTTAGTTTGAATTAGTCAGTTGCATGAAGGTCAAGCTGCCGATTAGTTCGAACTAATATGGCCACATTGACTGAATTCAAACTAACTATTTCGAATTAAGGGTTAGTTCAAACTAAGCAATCAAATTTATTAGGTTGAATTAAGGAAGCCCTTAATCCAAACTAATGAAAGCTTAGTGTGGCCAAGGCTTGAGTTAGTTCGAATTAAGCTTCCTTAATTTGAACTATCTTGCAAGTGTAGACATAGCCTTACACACTACAAAACAGCAGGACTCAGCACTTCAAGATGTATCATTAGGTAGCACTTGAACTCTCTACATGGCTCAATATCTAGCATTTGAACTCTCTAAGTGGCTCAATATCAATATATTTTGATTACCCTCCTCCTGCAGACTCCTCCTGCCCGGGGGTGCAACTGCACAGGGCGGTGGGAGGCAAATGTGACTTGGCCCCTGGGGCACCAGATACCAATGCATGGGGGCACTGGCCCATCCCACTCCCAGGTCTGGATTAAAGGGGTCCAGGGGCCTGGGCTCTGGGCCATCCCTAGGAGGACAGGTGGGGCAACCACCCCGGACCCCACAGTTTGGCAGGCCCGCACTGCCTCCTCTGTCTCCAGTGACAAAATAAAATCTAAGCCACAGTTGATCTGCAAGCCAGGACAGGGAGAATCAACAGTGACAGACCGAGTAAGGCTTTGTCTCACCCAGTTATGAAAGAGTCACAAGAGCCCATTGCATAAAGCCTTCAGAATGTACAAATATGTCTGATTTTAGGCTTGGTTTCAGAGGCACCCCTGAAAATTAAGTTCTGAATGTGAACTGGGTGAAAAGGAATACTTTTTTGTTATAATAACGCCTATCTTTTCATCAGCAGCTCTCCTGGGGCGTCACAATCTACAGCAATATCGTTATGCCTATTTTACAGATGAGGAAACTAAGGAAGAAAAGTTTCTTACCCAAGGTTACCCTATAGGCCAATAGCAGAGTTAGAAATTGAGCCCAGGTCTCCTAAGGCCTAGTCCAGTGCTCCAACCACTAGGCAATACCATCTCAGTCTCTGAACTTGTATAAACTTCAGTATTTGTGGGAAGGATGTTTTTGGTTTGGTTTGGATTTACAATACCACCTAAAGGCTCGGACTCAGACTGTGGTCCCATTATGATAGACACTCTAAAAACATTCAGACAACAACCATTTCCCCAAATAGCTTAATAACCTAAACAGAAACAAAGGATGGTAGAAAAGAGGAATTATTGCCCCAGTATTCCAGTAGGAAAAATGAAGCATAGAAAGACTGAGCAGCTAGTCCAAGATCACAGTGGAAGTCTGTGGCAGAAGAGGAAATTAAACCCAAATCTGTTGGGTCCCAGTCTAGTGCTTTCATGACAAGGACATCTGTCCTCTTGAAAATCAGGGCCAAATTCAATTCTTAGTGATTCTGCAGAAATAATTGGCACTGCAGTGGTGTGATTAAGAACAGAACTAACAAAAAAACTAGCAAGATGGTGTAAAGAAATATCAAGAGACTCTGAAAAAATGAAGATGAAACAAGAAACATGATGGCTAGCTTTTGCAACAATTAGATTAAAGCATTTCTGAAATGGAACTGGGAGTGAGCGTGCAGTTACCCAGAGAATATTTCATCAGTTTATGTATTCAGATACTTATTGCTATTTTCCATTGCAACACTAACAGGAAACAAAACATTGGAGATTCATGTCAAGTGGAAAAAAAATCTTATACTAAAAAATTAATGAAAGCAAGAGGCACATGTGATGTACAATTTGAGTGCCGCCATTATATGAGATTAAAAACATGGAGGATCAACAGAATGTGTCATTAGCATTCAGTGGTAAATCAAAATTTTAGAGGGCATAAAAACACCTGGACAGGAAAGCTAGAAGAATGCAAATGGGGTGTGCTACACTTCAGTGGCAAAGAATATGAAATATCTCTGCATAGTATCTCAGTATAAAAGAAAATGAAACCAATTGATTTCAATTCAGTTTCATTAGCTTTACTCAAGAATAACCTGAGTCATAAGTGTCTGCCCCAGACTCTTTTTTGCCTAAGGTGAAGACATTGAGATGATCTTATGTGAACACATCTAAAAAAATGAGTCCAGTGAATCTGAACACATTAGGTCCGTTTCAGCACAGATTATATTTTTTTTCTCCTGTTGTGAATCCAGGTTCAGAGATTCATAGATTCTAAAGCCAAAAGTGACCACTGTGATCAGCTAGTCTGACCTCCTGGATAATATGGCTCACATCCCCTTCCGCATATCTTTTAGAAAAACATCCAATCTTGATCTAAAAATTGCCAGTGATGGAGAATCCATCACACTCCTTAGTAAATTGTTCCAATGGTTAATTACTCTGTTAAAAATTTACATCTTATATACAGTCTGAATATGTCTAACTTCAACATCCATTGAATCATGTAAGTTCTTTTACACTGTAATCAAGTCACCTTTAACCTTCCCTGTGTTAAACTAAAGAGATTTAGCTTCTTGAGTCTATCACTATAAAGACTGTAGTCCTCTGTAATGTCCTAAATTCTTTGTTCCGAAATGTGTTAATTTCCATTTAGTCATACTAAATACTTATCCCTTTCTTCAGCCCAGCTTAACAAGTGACTCGGATCACTTTGTATCAGAGACCTGTCTTCACTATTTACCACTCCCCCCAATTGTTGGATCATCCTCAAGCTTTATCAGTGATATTTTATGTTTTCTTCCTGGTCACTGATAAAAATGTTAAATAGAATAGGACAAAGAACCAATTCCTGAGAGACCCCACTAGAAATACCCTTGCCCTGCCCAATGATGATTATTGTATGGGCTTTAATGGCATTGAATATGCAGCACTGAGGCTAACACAGGGGGAGGTTGAAGCATAAAAGCCATGAGCTCTCCTCTATCACAGAAGCTATAATGGGCAGTGCTATCTGGGCAGCTGATCTAGAAAAAGGATATATTGATTCGACATATCTTCTTCAGATCAGGCTACTCTTCCTAAACATGGAGTCTGCGCTTTCTTGCTCTCTCTCTTTCCTCTAGCTAGCATACATTGACCTTGACTGGTGCTGCCATCCAAGATGACCTCTCTTCCTTCAAATACCTGTACCTTTTTTCTGCCTATGAGAATTCCTTCTCAGTCTTTCAGTCTCTGATTTTTAAGACTCGGTGCTAACACCTGATCTCTTCTTTTCTGATTCTGGGGAAATTCCACTCTTTTAAACCCTAGTTCCTTGGAGGGAGATTGAATAAAGGTTCCCCTCGCTGCAGTCAACCCATTTTAAGATGTTCCCATTTGACGGGGTGACTATCAAGGTTTCACAACCTTCCATTGACCCTGATCTGCCAGATAAAGCTTTGCTAGCAGGTGTTGGATTCCACATAAACTGATACCAGGTCGAACCTCATAAGTCAAACTAGCTGCAACACTCGGGCATATGAAAAATCCACAACCCTGAGCAACATAGTTAAGATGACCTAACTGCTGGTGTAAACAGTGCTAGGTTGACAGAAGAATTATTCCATTGACCGAGCTACCACCTCTCAGGGAGATGAATTAACTATACCAACTAGAGAACCTCTTCTGTCACTGTCATGAGTACTTCCCTGAAGGGCTACAGTGATATAGCTACACCAGTGCAGCTATGTTGCAGTTTTAAGAATTGACTAGCCCTGAGATATTCAGTGGCATAGCAATATCACAACCAGAATTCCTAAGCTGTACATAGATAGATTCCCCAAATCGTCATGCTGATACCGGGTGCAGGAACACTCTTGGCCCCCACCCACTGCCCTTTGTCAGATAAGGACCGCCAACTCCAATTTAAGGGAATACTCAACTGTATTATACTGTTCAGCCAGTAGCTGGCACTGTGGGTTAAATACCCCCATTTAAATGAACCTCAGCCGTTCCCGGCAGCACATTAAAAGATCTGATGAGGAACACATCCAGAGTGGCTGAGCAAGCCCAGTGACAGGTCTATAGCTGGTCCAGAGGAACATGACACCCAAAGCACCTAGCACAGCCTTAGCTCCTCTCTCCCACCCCCACCCTGAGAGAAGAGCTAAGTTAAGGCTTGTACACACAATGACATCCAGGCTCACTCCTCCAGAACAGGGTCCCTGTGAGGTGTGAGGGACGTACCTGAGCACACAAAGGACTGGTGGCTGGGGAGTCTACAAGTATTGGGTTGGATGTTAGGCAGGTGGTAAGGGGTGGCTGTCTTTGGGGTGGGGTTCTTAATACCCCGTCTCAAGCACTCTCAGGATGCCTTCTACTTAGAAGGCACTGGTCCCAGACTCCCTGCCCCCATGTACTTGTTGGGAGTCTTCTTCACGGCGCAGAAAAGTAGTCATATTTGGCTGTCTTGCCACCACTGCATGGGGCTACCAGATCATGGAGTGGGACCTTACAGCAGTGAGGGACTCCCTCGCCCTACCCCGGTCACTTACACAGAGCCTCTGTTTTCCAGCCAGTTCTGCATTTTTAAATGAAAAGAGATTCTCTCTCTGATCCGCAGAGGGCGCCAGATAGTTTCACATCGTAGTGAAGAGGACTTGTCAATGGGGATGCTGAACCTGGTATTCATAGCTGTCAATCAGGAAGGTGCTCGCTCTCTAATGGCTACTGTGCTGCACAGAAGACTAAGTAGGAGTTGTTTTTCTTTTTATGAATGTATAAATTCCTTGATTTTTCTTTTTCCCCCTCTTCTTGAGTTGAAACAGCAAGAGGTATTTCAACTCAGCTGCAACATGCTTTCCATCCAGGAAGCCCTGCAGAGCTTCCAGCTCATGGTAACAGATAAGAAAGCTATTCACTTTTAATCAACAGGAGAACTAGAAAGAGAGTAAAGTGCTGCTGCGTTTTTTCTCCCAGAGGAATGACTGCAAAATTTGCTCTTCACTTTGATTTGAGGGAGAAAACTAGCCTTTGAATATTTGACATAAAACTCACTTTAAAACAAAAAGGTTTTACATATTTGTATTTGTTACAGTTCTATCTGGTTCCATTCGATAAGCACAGAGACATTTTGGAAGGACATTTTTTTTTAAACCGAACTGATGCCTGTTCCATAATCGCCTGTGAAATCAAGTCCCTTGTTGAGAATGAATACCACACTTACATTTCAGCCTGTGCTAGTTAATACCACCGTGGACTACAACAACTTTAGCCTCCTCGGCAACAGGAACAGCAATGGATTTTGTGAGCAAGTCTTCATTAAAGCTGAGGTCTTCTTGACTTTAGGGATCATCAGCCTGCTGGAAAACATCCTTGTAATCCTTGCGGTGTTGAAGAATGGAAACCTACATTCCCCCATGTACTTTTTCCTGTGCAGCTTGGCAGTGGCAGATATGCTAGTGAGCCTGTCAAATGCCCTGGAGACTATCATGATTGCAATCCTGAGCAATGACTACTTGATCATTGATGACCACTTCATCCAGCATATGGACAATGTCTTTGACTCAATGATCTGTATCGCTTTGGTAGCCTCCATTTGCAACCTTTTGGTTATAGCTATTGACAGGTACATCACTATTTTCTACGCTCTCCATTATCATAGCATCATGACCGTAAAGAAAGCTTTAACTCTAATTGTGATTATTTGGATTGCTTGCATAATCTGCGGCATCATGTTCATTGTCTACTCAGAAAGCAAAACTGTCATAGTCTGTCTCATCACCATGTTCTTTACCATGCTTCTTCTCATGGCTTCCCTCTATGTTCACATGTTCTTGTTCGCACGCCTGCACGTTAAACGGATTGCAGCCCTCCCAGTCGATGGGGTCCCCCATCAGCGTACCTGTATGAAGGGGGCTGTGACAATCACCATATTACTTGGGGTCTTTATCGTTTGCTGGGCACCTTTCTTCCTTCATCTCATTCTCATCATTTCTTGCCCCACAAACCCACACTGTGTTTGCTACATCTCACACTTCAACACATATCTGGTCCTGATCATGTGCAATTCAGTCATCGACCCCCTAATTTATGCTTTCAGGAGTCTGGAAATGAGAAAGACATTCAAAGAGATAGTTTGCTGCTGTTGTGGTACAAGTGTGGGAAGGTGCATTCTGTAAATCTCTGGTTCTGTCCTTGGTATAGAAAACGTATACGCAAAGTGAATGGGCATCTAAACTAAACTGAGTCAGCAGCGTCACATTACAGACTGTGAAAGAAGGAAGCATACAGGATAAATAATAAAACAAAGATTTTCCTTGATGTCTTTAGAAAGTTTTTCAAGGGGAAAAAGTGAGGTGAGTTATATGTCATTTGCTGGTGCTTAACAGGGATAACAGACGTGAAGCCAGATTGTTTTGCAAAATAGCTCAGAGTCCAATCACTCTGAAGTGAAGTAAATGCTACATTGAACACTCGTTAACCTGGTGATTTATTGTTATACATTGTCAATCAAGTCAGTCTGATCTAAACGGAATACTTTCAGTGATATCTTTGGAAAGTTGTTCCTTTCTAAGAGGAATCGGAACCCCTTCAAGTAACAACATTTGTAGGTACTTTCACACATCTTCATTTTTCAGAATGGATTAGATTGACACTTATACTGTGCCCAGTAAAGCAATTAAGAGAATATTTAATTGATGAAAGCAAACATTTCACCTGAAATGCTAAATTATTCCTTTAAGAAAACTAAGGCAATTATATATTGTTTAAGTAACAGTGTGAACAAATCAGCTCCCTGCTACATTAAAGTGCTCCGTCTACTTAAGCATTGACACTCTTATCTGTGGTACACACATATCATAATACTGAAGTAACTTATGAATTATAGCTGGAGAAATTTATTGTTAAATCTATAACACAAATGATAGAAAGTCACCTTTTAATGAGAAGTTACTAATAAGATCTGTCACTAGAGGGTTTCAAAGAAAACTTGGAATGAAACATAGAAAGTAGCTGAAACAGATTTTACTTTGAACTTATCTTTTATCATGCTGCAAACTGACTTTAGAGACTGAGAAAAATGTATGTGAGAAATAAAATATGTAGGTAACATACCACATTCTTGGGATGAGAAATACAGCCAGTGCTCCTGATTTGAGTCTTTGTTTAGATTGTCTGCTCATTGATGTAAATGCATTAACTTCAGTGGAATAGCTCCGCATTTACTCTTCTGCTGTGGAACGAGAATCAAATCCACTGTGCAAGCATCGTGCAACTTGGCAGCCTTTAAAAATGTGCAGGATGCTTTAAGCTACAAAATTGAAAAGTAGCCTGTATTTTTCATAGGAGCAAAATGTATGTGACGTTCAAATAGTGTATGTCATTGAATATGCACTATACGTGTATTCTGTATAATATGCTGGACAGGTAATATTCACAGGCAATGCTAAATTGTGAAAATTTGCAACTTTCTGATAATTTCCTACTCTAAAATTCAAGAACTAGAGGCAACAGACAGAAGCTGTGTAAAAGGCATATGTAAATATACTGTTATATATTCTCTTCAGACATTTCAAAATCTACTGTTATGCCTCTTAGGAACCAATTTATTTTAGTCTCAAGCTATTTCATTAGTTTGTTGTTTCCTGGGGCATTTTGCTGTCATTTATAGTGCACTTGTCTAGATTACTTATTTGATCAACTGAGGCCCTCAGCATCCAATGACCTTTGAAATATTACAACTTTTATAAGTGTTTTATTAGTTTAACTTTGTCTTATCTTTGCAATGGTTGCTGTCTCACACTGAGAGCACTGTGGCAACTCATCATTTCAAAGGAGCAATCGAACTAAACTGTCTCATAAAATAGGAACACTTTATTACTGCTGTTAGTATTCTAAACTGTGTCCCGTTCTGTGTAACTTTATGTTCTATAGCTTGATTCATCATGATAGTCTATCTCAAATTACTGTGCATTAGCTCTTATTGTACTTGATGTACCTTCTCCTTTAAAATGATTCTTGGTGACACTCCTTTAATTTGTACTACGCTTTGCCTCTGATGGTCTGAATAAGGGCCTTTTTGAATTTGCTGATCAAAAAATTTAACTGAATAAAATAATCTGAAAAAAAAAATCTTGCTGAGAATTCTTCACACTATCCATTACTAGACAGCAAACTCCAGTAAATTTGTTTGGCTCTTGGTCCTATGCTGCCTCCACTGAGCTGTGGAGAAATCAGAGGAAAAGCCCCACTTTTTGCATCCAACTCGCAAAACTATAATGGGAAGAGCCACAGAAAGCGGACAAAAGATAGCAAAAGTTTTACCCCCAGTGCTTCAGTAAACTGATGATGATGGTGCGGTATAGGACATTGTGCCCCTCCCCTGCTCAACACACAGATGATGTGGGTCTGCATTACGACCAGCTATAGTTTTCTTTAGCCAAAACTGTAGCAGCTTCTACTTTTGGTCCTGGCAGTCTAAGGTTCAATCCCCAGAACGTCAGCGAAGATGGCATCCATCACACTTCCACTTGTTTGCGTAGAGAAAACGGGCAAAGCAGGTGGGAGATGCCTCTGTGCTGCATTTTCCCTATGCATCACAGGCTAACAGGCAAGCTAAATTTGTGATACATTTTTGTTGCTTCAAGCAGCATGAATTCCATCTCCTTTCTCTGTGATTCCCATCACAGAAGCCACAGATGGTACTTAAGCCTGCATAACTAGCTGCAGTTAGCATTTCCAGCAGATGTCCAGGCACCACAGCTTTTCATCCCCGGCTCCTCTGGCTCCTCCACATCATTGCCAGGTGCATAGCCTAGGAGGAGGCTACGGGATAGAATGTAAACTAACACCCACAGTTCGAAAATTCATTAATAGAGGTGGACCGTTTTACCCGTAGAGCCCTCTGTGGCCAAGACTAAAAATCAAAAGCTTTGGGCCAAATCCTCAGCCCAGCCATTTTCTATCTGGGGGCATCTCAGAAGGAAGAAGTCATGAACGTGGCTTTTCAGCCACCTCAAGTCTCTAGGCCAGTGCCAAGCTGCAACCTACGAATGCTCTAATGGACACTAACGGACCGTTACAGCAGCCAAGGAATCAGGAATGCAGAGGCTCTCCAGCCACAGTCCTTTTCCCCAGCAATGTGCCTTACATCAGGATCAAGAGAAGGGAAATGGCATAGAAGCGACTGGCGTAGGACAACTCCCAGTTAAACCAGCTTTGTGGTGGCTCTACACTAGCAGATGTGAAAAATGGCTGGAGCAAGGGCCCAGGTCTAGGTCTTTAGGTGGAATACGGTACAAATGCAACTTTTGGTGAACCCTGCTCTCTTCCCTCCCACTCTCTTCATCAGGAACAGAACTAGGCTCCTCGCCCTCAATGGAACTGCTCACCTAAGCAAATAGAGCAGGGTTTGACCCTTTCACTTATTGTAAAAAATAAGGTTGGTGGAAAACAGACAGCACGGCCTACAGGGAGACGGTCATGGCAAAAATAGTTTTCTACCACCTCTGCCCTAGCTCTGTCCTTGTCTAAATGTCTGCAACTCTGCTTATCCACGGGTTGAGTCTGGTCCTTTGTGTATTAAAAGTGCCATTCGTCTAGGCCCTTATGCAAGTGACATCATCATTTACCTCATCACTTAAAATGCTTCATAGTTGTCACAGGATGCACATCCGTGCGCCCCTGAGTTATGGTGTGCGTAACTTTTCTGTTCATTTTTGCAATGTAATTGTGCAATTTGATGCCAAAGGTGCCATGCAAGGTTCCTTTCTGAATGCTCATCACATATTCTACATGATTACTATGGTATCGTGTTTCCTGCGGCATCATCTTTGTGTACAGATAAGAAGCATGTTACTTAGCACAGACCCTTGGGACTATCTCTAGCATAGAGGCTGGAGAATTACATGACAATTGCAATGCAATGCAAATGCCGTCCCTCTGGCTCAGACAGGAGTAAAAAGAATCACACAGCAGCACAGAAAGGGAGGGGTCGAGGGTGTCTGGAAACCGAGTTACTTTGAATGGCTTGAGCCTTTTTATCTGGGAAACTCCATCTTGAAACATCTATAAGAAGAATTGGGCCCTGCCTTGGAAAAGGATGAGACGGCTGCAAACCATCACAGCCGGACTTGAGGGGTGAGATGAGCATATTTCTAGTAGTGTTATAGGTTAGCAAGTGTGTTTTACCTTTTAATTTCTCATGGCAATCACTGACTCCTTTATTTAAATGATTGTGCATTGATTTGCTATATACTCACTTAAAATCATATCCTAATCAATAAACTAGTGTTTTGCCTGAAGCTGTTTGAACTTTAGAGGGTATGAGGGAGGGAGGCTAGGCACGATCCATTTCTTTGTTAAATGAACGGACATGAGTATATGGTGATAGGAGAAGGATCCCAACCCCTGTAAGACAGAAGTTCCTACTGTGGCGCAAGAGGAGGGAGTGGCCTGACTCAGGAGTGAGTGGTCACCTGGCAAAGCAGGGTGAATCAGGGTTCAGGAGTGGAAATCTGGGGAATCACAGCAGCACACCAGACCAGACCTGGGGAGCAGCCTGTCACAGTACCAAAGTAACATTTCACACCATTTTATTCAAAAGCACTGAGTAATGTTACCAAATCTCACAAGATTATTTTTCATTATAGTGAAAAGAGTAAGTGAAAAAGCAATATCTGTGAGACAAGAAAAGAAAATCTGTTGCTAAATTCTAATATCACTCTGAGCTACTTTGGGGCAGATCCTCAGCTGGCGTAAATCATCAGGACTCCACTAAAGTCAATGGAGCTAGAAAAATCTGAAAATCTGCTCTCTTTTTTTTTATAAAAGTGCTTTTCTAGTTACAGCAAAAGCCAAACGTTTGCAGAACCTTTAGTCCTTAAGCAGACTGCAAGGTGTGTTCATATGGGAAAATGCTGCTTACTTAGTAAATTTCTGAAGGCTGTACTGAGCAAGAGCATGAGAAACACCAGAGCAAAATTACCTCCATTAGGTACAAAAATTCTGTTTCTGATTTACTGATCCAGAGTTCCGCAGGAAGAGTTGTAAATGCACATGACATATCGGAGCCCTGCATCTTTCATTTGAATCGCTTAGCTGGAAGATATGCAAACATGCATGTAGTCAGACAGACCTTTAAATACTCAGGAGCACAAGTTAATCCATCAAGATGACTCGATAAAACATAATCTGTAATGCATCTCTGGACCCACCTCTCACAGAACAGTATTTAACTCTTACATAACACTTTTCATTCATAGATCACAAAGGAAGATAGGTTTGAAGCCGCCTTGGCCAGGGGAGCCTCGGCAGTGGGAGGGGTTGAAGCTGCCAGGGCAGAGGAGCTCTGGAGGTGGGGGGTTGAAGCTCTTGGGGCCAGAGGAGCCCCGGTGGAGGCCCCACTTTGTCAATTTCACTCCTCAAACAAGCAGGGAAATTGACAAGTATGACAGCTCCTGAAGACCAGAGTGGCCTTGACTGGCTTTCTGGGACATTTCTGGAGGCTTTCTAATCTGAAGTATTAGGCACAAGGTAAAAACACAGATAATTTCTTCTGTGTATAGACCAGGTCTCTATGTTACTGGATCATCTGGATAAATACCTGCAGGGGAGTCTGTTTAAGTATTTAACTCTTCCTTGGAAGAAACCTGTCAAACTCATACAATAAAAGGCAATTTAAAAAATAAAAAAGAGCATGGGTCACATAATTCCTACCTTGAAGGGAACAAAAACATGCTTTGTACAACTCGTTCTGGTAATATGTTATGAAGGTTCCTGTGTGTTCTTAGTTGAGGACCATTATTAGATCAGTCATATGCTGAAATGTATTGATGCTCAATCTTTTTCTTACAATAATGCTGTCAGCCATTTATCATCACTCCTGCGTTCTCGTTTCTTTAAGGATTTGAGCGGTTGGTAGTTCAAGGTACTTCATGGACCTGAATGGCTACAGCATTATCAAATAAAGCTTTTTCAACTCAACTTGTGTGTTGGTAGGCTGCTGTCACAAAGTGCTGCAGAGCTCTCATTTCCAAGCAAGAGCTGGTAAAACAAGATATTCTTTGTCTGGGGCTTGTGTGAGCTATGTGACATGTATAACAATGGAGGCCATGAGTTCAAGGCCAGAAATGAGTAAGCTTTCAGAAGCGGGATTTTCAGAGAGGCAGAGACGTGCACAAAACAATCCAGAAAAATACATTCTTGACCATCACCACTGTCCCAAGGTTCTCAATAAAACAAACAAGGCACTTTTAAAAACTAACACATTTATTTATTACATGAGTTTCCGTGGGAGAAAATTCCACTTCGTCAGATGCTTGAAGATAGAATCAGATCAGACTGTTACAGCAAATCAATGCAGTTGTTTAGAATGTTCTCAATGCATTCATGGAAAACGCAGTTGATCATTTGATTTACCTTATTTTCTCAAATGAGAACTGGAATATAATGGGCATAAACTGATCACCACCTTGTGTAAGGAAGAAACACACCAACTCCCCACCTGCTTCTAGGTGTCCGTGCAGCCCCTGGCAAAATGAGAATCTGATCTCTATTGGGGCAGGCACTACCCTTCACTGTGCATCTATGTAGGTAGTGCCCAGAAAAACAGTGTCAAATGTACAGTATTTTTAAAAGCGTGACTATGCTTAGACACTTTGAGAAGTAGGATTACAGCCCATCATGCTGGCCAGCACTATCCCATTGTGCTCTCTGTCTGTATTCATTTGTCTCTTGCATAGATTGTAAGCTGTTTGGGGCAGAGACTATTTTTCAGTTCTGTATTTGTACAGCACCCAGCACAGTGAGGCCGTGACTGGGACCACCTAGGCATTACAGTTATACAAATAAATAATAAGTAGCATTGCATGAGTAGATCCATCATTTGGATTTGCATTTTCCTCTGAAATCCTTGGCTATGTCTACACTTGCTAAAATTAGTTCGAATTAGTTAGTTCGAACTAACTAATTCGAACTAATTTTAGTTAGTTCGAATTAGCTTAATTCGAACTAGAAAAAGTTAGTTCAAATTAGCGATCCCCATTCATTTCAATGGCCGGTTAGTTCGAACTAAGAAATTAGTTCGAATTAACATGGCCATATTGGCTAATGCGAACTAGTTCATTCGAATTAAAGCCTTACTTCTGAAGCCCTATTTGAACATATTCGTTTGAATTAAGGAAGCCCTTAATTCGAACTAACTAAAGCCTAGTGTAGCCATGGCGTTAGTTAGTTCGAATTAAGCCTCCTTAATTTGAACTAACTTGCCAGTGTAGACATAGCTTGGTATTAACCCCTGCTGGAGCAGAATGAGCAGATAAGCTGATCCCTTGGCACATTCTGATATGATAACAGATCACCTTAGCCATGGGTAAATGGCACAGAGGCAGACCCTGAGCTGATACAAATTGCCATAGTTCCATCAGCTGAGGATCTGCCCCAAACAAACAATTCTCAATTTTCAAATTTGGGTTTTGCAGCTTTAATATAATTTAAATTGAATATATTTTACTTTGTTTCTTTGCTTTAAAAAGGTGCATGTCTTGTAGGAAGCCTATTCCAGTATGTGATTAAAATACTGAAAGTCAGGTTTATTTGGCTGGTGAAAGATAACAGCTTCTGACCAATTTCTGCTTGTATTTTTGGAAAATATGCATGAATAGCTGAAAAGATACTCATCTGTCACAGCCAGAATCCCCGAATCTCCTGCCAGAGTTTATGCATTGTTTCTTTCGGAAATGCAGTGAGTTAAAAACAAACATGTCTGGCACCCACAAGTCTAGAAACTCCCAAAGCTCCACGCTACCTTTAAAATATTCAGCAAATTTAATAGGCATAGCATAGTGCGCTATGAAGAAACTTCAGATTCCCCCACAAATGTCAAGTATACTCTCAGTATCCATAGAGGAGCATAATTATTGTTGGTGCCTTCTTACTTTACTATATATCCAACCATTAATGCACAATTCAGGCTGAAAAATCAAACACTCAGAAGTCAAGAGCAGCATAGCCATTTCTCTGTGTTTACAACAGATATATTAGGGCTCAGCATGGAGCTCTTTCAACACACTACAGATGTAATTATCACAACTGCAAGAGTGCCCACTGGAAGTAAATCACAATTGAACCATGGAGACAGAAAACAAATACGACAGATTTGAAGCTGCTCTGTAATAACATAGGGATAAAGCGTGTTGGCCTGACTGTTGGACTATATTGATTTAATTTCCCAAGAGGCTGTCTGGAAGAAAAGACAGGAAGGAAAAGCATGGCTCAAGATAAGACTCCTCCCAGCAAACACTTAACAATAGCTAAGGGCCGATGAGAGCACTATTAGCTGTGATGAGCTGCCTCCTCTCCAGCCAACCCATGAACTAGTTTTGCATAAAACAGGAAAAAGGCACAGGAAAAGAGAAGGACAAAGGAACTATGACAAGATAAAAACGTTCCCTTATTCCCTTGCTCAAGACAGGGGTTGAGGGAACCAGAGCTCAGACGAGAGAGAGAGAGAGAGAGAGAGAATTTTAAAATCTTTTTTTCTAGACATGCTTTCTGTAAAATAAACAGTATGTTGGTTTTAAGACGGTTGTCTGATCACTGAATGCCACTGGTCACAGGCTCCCAAAGGGAAGAACCAGAGGGACTGAACTCAGCTGGACCTGCTGCTTAAGTACGGTTGATACACAGGGCATTATAGCCCAGGACTTAAGAGTGGGAGAATTGTGGAATTCCATTTCAGGATAGGGAAAGGCACAATGCAAGACACCTGAGGGCATGCACCTGAGAGGCCAAGGGAGGGAACAGAGGCACAGCTAGCCCTGAACCTATGACAACAAGCTTTGAAGCTTATCTATCTATCTATCTTCCCAGATACTTGTACGGCCTCCTCCTCCTCCTACTAAAACAAACAAGGAGTCTGCTGGCATTTTTAATCTATGTCTACACTATAAAAATTTAGGTCGACTTTGTTAAGTCGACTTAATAAGGTCAACTTTAGGTCAACTTAAAGTGCTTTCCCTTAACTGGGACTTATTAATTCGACCTAACTTCCCTTAGGTCGACCTAAGAAAGTGGACTTATGCAGCCACACTGGGCTTAGGTCGACCTAAAGGAGGGTTAGGTCATCCTAAGGAGCCTAATGAGTGGTCCTTACTAAGTCGACCTAAGCTTTCATTAGGTCGACTTAAAGATTTTCTTAAGTCGACCTAATGAAAGCCTAGTGTGGACAGGGCTTAAGTTAGGTTGACTTAAGCCTCCTTAAGTCAACCTAACTTGCCAGTGTAGACATAGCCTTAAAGACTAACAAACTTATTTATTGCATGAGCTTTTGTGGGAGAAAATTTCGCCTCCACATCTTCAAGCATCTGTCAAAGTGGAATTTTCTCCCACTCATGCAATACATAAGTTAGTTAGTCTTTAAAAGTGCCACAAGACTCCTTGTTTGTTTTGCTGAACTAGACTAATATGGCTATCCCTTTGGAACTCCTCTTACTACTGAGCACTGAATCTGTCTAACAAGCCTCCAGTGTACCAATGGAAATAGGTTCGAAATTATAGATAGTAAGGACAGTGGAATGAAGGAACACTACAACTGCTATATGAGATCAAACTTGAGGTCTGTTTAGTACGGTCTGCTGGCTTAAGGAATACCAAATGCTTCAGAGAAAGGTGTAAGAACCTTGCAATAACCAAATGTAGACTTACCGTGTTTCCCCGAAAATAAGACCTACCCATAAAATAAGCCCTAGCAGGATTTCTAAGCATTTGCGCAATATAAGCCCTACCCCGAAAATAAGACCTAGTGATGGGCGTGGCTATGCAGTGTATCTGCACAACCCATGCATCCCAAAAATAAGACATCCCCTGAAAATAAGCCCTAGGGTGTCTTCTTGAGGAAAAATTAATGTAAGACCCTGTCTTATTTTCGGGGAAACACGTATCTTGCCCTCCCCACATTATCTCATTCCTGGATGTCTAATAGTCAGAGATTGGTCTACATCCTGAAGTGTGATGTTTAATAACCCTTCAAAATGTTTTGTTAATAATGATAGACTCTATTTTCTTATGATCCATGTAAATATCCATTCCCTTTGGGGGGTCTGCAAAGTTCTTGGCCTCAACAACTCCTGTAGCAATGACTTCCATAGTCTAATTACACACGGTGTGAAAAAGTATTGGGGTTTCAATTTTTATACCCCAAATGTATCTAGTCCAAGATACACTGTTTACACTGTCATGAGCCAGACTGTGAGAGGCCCTTGCATGGCCAGGTTGCTTCCATCCAGAGAACTCTTTACCAAAGGGGCATAGGGAGACATGGTATAGGCCACTAGCTCTTTGAAGTGATGCAGATCCATACTCTCATCTGTGTCAGGATGTGGCATAAGTGCCACAATCTACATTGTTATGTTTTAGGCAGGGTTTGTCTTTGTCCAGCAATCTGGCTTTAACATGTGCGGCAACAGACTTATTTTGACACAGTACTTCCAGATTTATAAGCACAATTGGGTCTCTACTGCTTTGCTGACCATCTAGTCTCTTTGAATGAGATCCACAGCCTTTTAAATACCTATTTGGCTGGGTTACAAGCTTTTGCTTTACATTCCAATAACTGGCAAAGGACCAGAGCTATCCTTTGTGTCCATAATCCACTGCCTAAAAAGGGACCCCCTACCATGTTCCTCCAGTCTCAGTTCTCCTCAAAGATCAGTTTTCTTTAGGCTACCCAGTAACACAGAGGTAAAGAAATACCTACTTGGAGCTATGCAGAATGACAGCTGTTCTTTGCTGTTATCCTGTTTTCACATGCTGTCTTGCCTCAGTTTGCTTACCAAACACATCAATCTCAATGGATCAGACAGCCTGGGCATTTCAGCCCCTGTCCCTCTTCAGATGCTGCCATATTGGAGCAACGTAACACAGAGGAGCCGTTACAGAAAATGAGCTGAGATTTGAGACATTGAAAAGGTACACCAGGAAGAAGTCAGTCCAGCTGACTATGCATGAGTTATTGTGGTTAGGAGCAGGAAAAATGGCTAATTTGCATGCATCTCATCCAAGCTTCATATTACGCCTGGTTAGCACACTGCATGAATGTCAGCATAAATAGGAAAAGCTGCATACCAAGAAATGCGTCCAATCAGGATTCAGAATTAGCTGATTAGGAAATAAAGTGCTTCCTCAGCTATTAACATACAGCTGTGGAAACCCCATAGGTCTATTCTAACTTCAAACACATTTAACTCTTTCAGCACTTTCTCAATACAGTTTCATGTACAGCACCGTTTTCTCCATAATAATATAAGAAAAACAGATGAAACAAGTGCCAGGTGTTTGGCTTTGGTAGGATAGCAGATATTTGTAATAACATTTTGCCCTGCCATAGCAATTTTCATTCAAAGATCTACAACAGAATTGATTAAACCTGAATAGCCCAATAGAGAGGCATCATCTCAGTTTTACAGACAGAGAAACTGAGGCACAGTGAACTCAAAGGAAGCAGTTCTGGATCTGGTTCTGTTCAATATCTTCATCAATGATTTAGATAAAGGCATAGAGAGTTCACTTACAAATTTTGTGGACAATACTAAGGGGGGGAGCAGTTGCAAGTGCTTTGGAGCATAGGGTTAAAATTCAAAGTGATCTGGACAAACTGGAGAAATGGTCTGAAGTAAACAGGGTGAAATTCAATAAGAGCAAATGCAAAATACTCCACTTAGGAAGGAAAAATCAGCTGTACACATTCAAAATGGGAAATGACTCACTAGGGGTGTGTCTACACTTGCTTAAGTTGATTTAATATACTCTGCGTCTACACTACACTTTCCTTAAGTCAACTTAAGCAGCTGCTGGCTAAGTCGACTTTAGAAAGTCGACTTAGGCAGTGTAGACATGGAGTAGCCCTAAGTCGACTAAGTCCAGGGCTTCCCCATTGCCCTTCCTGCCAGGGTGGCTGGCACAGCCACAGCCTGGCGTGCCCTCACACAGGGCAGGGCAGAGCCCGGCCCACTGTGCCCTTATGCCCTGCCAGGGTCCCTGTCCACCTTTGCCCCATTGTACCAACGTACAATGGGGCAAAGGCTGAGCCCCCTGGCACTTGGCAAGGGGTGCCCCCCCTCAGGTCCACCTAGCCCCTACAAGTCGACCTAAGCGTCCATTATGGACGCTCTAGGTCGATTTGGCAGGGTCCCCTTTAAGTCGACTTAAATTTTGAGTGTGGACATGCTAAGTCGACTTAACAAAGTTGACAAAGTTAACTTTGTTAAGTCGACTTAGCTAAGTAGACTTAAATTCACAAGTGTAGACATAGCCTAGGAAAGGGTACTGCAGAAAGGAATCAAGGGATCATAGTAGATCACAAGCAAAAGAAGAGTCAACAGTACAACACTATTGCAAAAAAGAGCAAACATCATTTTGGGACTGCCTGAGTAGGCGTGTGGTAAGCAAGACATGAGAAGTAATTCTTCCACACTGATTAGGCCTCAATTGGAATATTGTGTCCATTTCTGGGTACCAGATTTCAGGAAAAATGTGGACAAATTGGAGTCCAGAGAAGAGCAACAAAAAATGATTAAAGGTCTAGAAAACATGGCCTATGAGAGAAGATTGAAAAGATTGGGTTTGTTTAGTCTGGAGAAAAGATTTGGGGGGGGGAGGAGATGGACATGATAACAGTTTTCACGTATATAAAGGTTGTTATAAGGAGGAAGGAGAAAAATTGTTCTCCTTAATCTCAGAGGAAATAGGCTTAAATTGCAGCAAGGGCAATTTAGATTGGATAGTGAAAGAGGCAGGTGATTACAGGAAAAGAAAGGAGGTTCTCATGGATAAAAAAAGTTGAATGGTGCCTTGGAGAACTGGATTCTGTCCCTACTTCTTCCACAGGGTTCCGGTGTGAAGTTTACCAAGTCACTTAAGCCAAACTTTTATTTCTGTTTCTCATTTTATGGGTGCCCAGCTTGAGCCCTTAGGGTCTGATTTGCAAAGAAGGCTCAAAACTCACAACTGCAACTAAATAGGAATGGGAGCTGTGTTTGAATAGATGCAGTACTGTATTGTGCCAACAACTCTGAAAAAAATGTGAATCAAACAAGGAATCCTGTGGTACTTTTAAAGACCAACAAATTTATTTATCGCATGAGCTTTCGTGGGAGAAAATCCCACTTCGTCAGATTCTTTGAAGATGGGGAATTTACAGAACAGGAGGAAGTTTACCCATTCTGTAAATTCCCTATCTTCAAAGCATCTGACGAAGTGGGATTTTCTCCCATGAAAGCTCATGCGATAAATAAATTTGTTGGTCTTTAAAAGTACCACAGGATTCCTTGTTTGTTTTGCTGACCAAGAGTAACACGGCTACCCCTTTGGAACTTTGTATCTCAGATTAAGCATCCAAAATTAGTGGATATTTTTATGTTAATCTCTGTGCCCCTCCTCCACATCTGTAAAATGGGGATACTGGAGCTGATCAAAAAATTGTTGAAACAATTTACTGTCAGAAAATACTGTTTTGATTAAACTTTTTTTTTTAAATGATTTCAATAAAATTATCTGGGAAAATTAATATTTAAGTGAAAAAAATTAATTTTGGAAAATTTAATTTCAGAAAAATTCCATTTCAAAATGAAACTTTTTAAAATGTATTTTACTTTCCCTCATTTTTGTATTGTTTTTATTATTTTTACATAATTTCATGACGTCAAGAGTATTAGCACACCGTGCGGTATGTTATACACTGTCAACTGAATGTCATGACATCTCACGTTATGCAACGAAAGAAGCAGAGAGAGAGAAAGAGACAGCGAGAGAACAAGAGAGCCAATTCAAACACCCTTTCATAAAAGTGATGTAAGGATATTTAATTGGCGAATAAAGTGGGTGAGGTACACAGCGTACTTTGTGGTACCCAGTCACAATAAATGAAACTCTTGAATGCTGTACAGCAAAAAGTCAGAAGCCAAATGAAACAAAGTATGTCAGAAGCAATTTAAAATTGGTGTATTCATCTTTCCACACAGTCTCTCTCAACTACAAGTGTAATTGTTTTGCACATTTCTGAGAACATGAACAATGATAGAGTGGAAATATCATTGTACTGGCAGAGGACCAGACAAGCCCTGTAACCTATTATCTTTTACCTATTCAGTCATTAGCTGCAGATTATTATATGCCACCTGGTAAAGCCTGGGTTTTAGTAATTGTTTTTACACTGTGCAGAATGTACCTAGCAAAAACACTTCAAACAAAGAGTTTCCATGTCTTCCCACTTTAAAGCTATTCATCAGCATAGGGACACTAAACAAGGATATTTCTGATCAACTTTTCTACAATCCTCTATGCACAACATATTTAAAGGGAAGCCTTAAAAGCTCAAAATCTATTGTATATCTATGCTAAAAAGCAAAGTCAGCTAAAATTTACGTATATCCATGCACAAATCATGATTTCGCTCAAGTATCGGAATATATGGAACTTGTACTTTTGAAAATCTGTACCATAGAAAAAGAAATCCTACTACATTCTGCAGTAATCAAGCAAACAAAGCATTGTCACTATTGTAACATGTATTGCATTAGACCATTACAGCAGTGCATTTTTATAATGCAATGCAGCCATCTATTTAAACAGATCAATGTGCCATTCAGCATAGCAAGGGGATGCAAACAATGCTCTTAAATTTAGACAATCATAGAAGATGAGGGTTGGAAGGGACCTCAGGAGGTATCTAGTCCAATTCCCTACTTAAGGTAGGACCAACCCCAACTAAATCATCCCAGCCAGGGCTTTGTCCAGTCAGGCCTTAAAAGACTTTAAGGATGGAGATTCCACCACCTCCCTAGGCAACCCATTCCAGTGTTTCACCACCTTCCTCATGAAAACATTTTTCCTATTATCCGACCTAGACCTCCTCCACTGCAACTTGAGACCATTGCTCCTTGATCTGTCATCTGTTACCACTGAGAACAGCCTAGCTCCATCCTCCCTGGAACCCCCTTTCAGTAGTTGAAGGCCACCATCAAATTGCCCCTCACTCTTCTCGTCTGTAGACTAAATAGGCCTGGATCCCTCAGCCTGTCCTCATAAGTCATGTGTTCCAGCCCCCTAATCATTTTTCTCCAACTTGTCCACATCCTTCCTGTAGCGGGGGGCCCAAAATTGGACACAGTACTCAAAATATGACCTCACCAATGCCAAATAGAGGGAAATAACCACTTCCCTCAATGTGCTGGCAATGCTCCTACTAATCCTACTAATGGATTAGTCTTCTTGGCAGTAAGCGCACACTGTTGACTCATATCCAGCTTCTGTCCATTGGCACCCTCAGCTCCTTTTCTGACAAACTGCTGCCTAGCCAGTCGGTCCCCATCTCTCGCAATGCATGGCATTCTTTGGCCCTAAGTGCAGGACTCTGCACTTCTTACTGAACCTTGTCTGATTTCTTTTGGCCCAGGTTTACCTTCCAATGGTGGGTTTAATCAGTATTCATGTGAGCCAGCTGCCATGGACAAGATGTGAAGACACTTCTGACTGAGTATCACTTTTTATCTTCCTGAGCCTTCTCTACTGCATGCAGATTTTTCTGTTTGGTCCACCAAACAATAGGCTTCTTTTTCTCCTGCTTGCCTGTTCTGTTTGACTCTTCTTATGTTTGTAGGCACATTCAACGTGCCCCTTTTTGTCACATTTTCGACTCACTAGGTTTTACATCAGCATTCTGAGGCATAGGGTGCGTCTACACTTGTAAGCTTGCTTAAGTCGCCTTAATTTACTCTGTGTCTACACTACACTTTCCTTAAGTCGACTTCATTTACTCTGCGTCTACACTACATTTTCCTTAAGTCGACTTAAGCAGCTGCTTAAGGCGACTTAAGGAAAAATTAAGTCAACTTTGTTAAACGTACTTTTAAGTCGCTTCCTTTGCCACCAGTTCCATGGACACTGCAATTCCAATGGCCTTCTGCAGGGTGAGCTTGGCCTCTGTCAGTAGGTGCTTCTGTATTTCTTCACCACACAGACCACACACGAACCTATTGCGCAGGGTGTCATTTAACACATCGTTCAATTCACAGTGCTCTAAAGAGCTGCTACGTATTGGGCAATTGTTTCACCCTCTTCTTGATTCATTTTGTGGAATTTAAAACTCTCTGCAATTACCAGTGGATTGGAGGGAAAATGTGCCTCCAGGATTTTCACAATATCACTGTAAGATTTTGTATCTGGCTTATCAGGTTACATTAAGCCAAGGGTGGGAAACATTTTTGGCCTGAGGGCCACATCTCATGTTTGGCCACTCAGAGGGCCACAAGTGGGGAGGAGGGGGAGTGGCCAGCTCCTCCTTCCTGAAAAAAGGGGTGGGGCTTGGCTCCACCTCTTTTCCTCCCAGCTTCGGTGGTGGCTCATGCTGGGATCAGAGCGCCGCCGCCGCTCCGTCTCTCTCCCAGTTCCAGCAGCCGCTGCTGCTCTCCCTTCCCCTCCCAGCTCCAGCAGCGGCTCGGCACTGGCACGAGCTGGAGCTGGGAGGGAGACGACGCGGTGGCAGCACTTTGTCCGCGGCGTGAGCCCCGAGAGCAGCAGCTGGCAGGCCGGAGAACAGGCGCTCTTAAGAAAGTTGCCACTTTCTTATCATCTGCAGTTCCATTTACAACAACGAAAAAGTTCAAAATGCTCAGTATACAAGCGGCATTGCGCCACAGTTTCATCAACATGTCCCAGGGCCCCAGTAACTCATTGCTGCTTTTTGTTTTTCTTCTTCTCTTTCATGTCCTTTACCCATGCCTGGTTGGAGCTCATTCACACACAATTACTAGTAGTTTCCATTCACTTGCACTACCTTTCCTCCTCTTTTCCAGTCTGTCTGCTTCACTTTCGGTTTCCACCATCAAAACAAACAGCAGCACAGCCGCACAGAACAGCAAAAGGTTTTCCATTCATTTTACTGTTGCTTTTCACCAGTGGCAGGAGAAGTACGGGTCTGTAATCCTCGTCGCACTTTGTTATGTTTGAATACTTGGAAGTTACTTGCACTCAGAGAGAAACCAGCAGACAGGAGCACAGGGAGATGTAAACACACACAGACTGGGTTTATTCTCTACTCTAAGACCAGCCAGAACTTGGTAAGCTATCCCATAGTAGTCTAGCTCTGTTGGCTATGGCAAGCTAGTGTCATCTGCAAACTTGCTAAGGGTGCAATCACTCCATCCTCCAAATCATTAATGAAGCTATTGAACAAAACTGGCCCCAGGACTGAACCCTGGGGCAGTCTGCTTGTTATCAGTCGCCAACTAGACATCAAGCCATTGATCACTACCCATTGAACCTGATGGTCTAGCCAGCTTTCTGTCCACCTGATAGTCAATTCATCCAAACCATACTTCTTTAATTTGCTGGCAAGAATACTGTTCGAGAGGGTAACAAAAGCTTTGCTAAAGTCAAGATATATCATGTCCACTGCCTTCCCCACATCCACAGTGCCAGTGATCTTGTCAGGGAAGGCAATTTATTTCCACATTTACTCCCTATTCTTGTATTTTCAGGTTGGCAGTTTGGCATAGCTGAATCACAATATTTTATGAGCCTGAACTACTCAGCTATGGTAGCTCAGTTACACACATTTGTGTATGCATGTACTGTGTTCATGCATGAAATTATGACAATCACTTGTACAAGTACCAATTTGACATCTAACTAGTCTTTTGCGTGACCAGCTCCCATGGAGTTCAATATCATCATGGCAAACTGATGCAAAAATTAACATACAATTGTGGGAAAATCTAGTCTTTAAACTTCCTGCAAAGGGTTTTTACAGTTCACTTTTGCCTTCTAGCTTTGGACTATGAGAGAAAGGGAGACAACGCATGGTTTAATTTATGGTAATTAGCCCTCTGAACGATAGGAAGCTGAGAAAAAATGAAATTTGTGTGGGTTTGTCTTGAACAATCTTTTAAAAAATACTCAAAAATAGGCAATTTTCAACAATTGGAGAATAATTTGCATTATCCATTTGATTTGCAGAAAAAAGTTGTGTCTGTTCTGATAAGGGAAAGAAGTATGATTTGAAGATTCAACTCTGTTTCTTAGAGTGGGAACTAAATGATTCAGGGAACATGGAACAGGGTAGGAAGCCTTTAATCTAGGTTGCTAGTGACTGAAAGTGTCTAGCATGTGACAGCTCTTCAGAAGGCCATGTGAAATAAGGGTAGTGGTTTTCTCCACCTCCAGATGCCGAAGTTGCAAAGTGCATGAAAAAGGAGAGCAGTCTGGAGTGCACAGGAGCATACAGGTCAAGAAAACATGAATGATGCTTAGAAGTAGATCCCATAACTAAGAAAAGAGTTTGTCATATGACAATGGTATCATGGCCAAAAGAAAAGGAACCTATAACACACCCTCCCCACCCTTCCCCTCATACGAGATAGCCTGGCACTGTTTTGCTGTAATCAAGAGCTCAAAAATATGTATTTTGCCGTGTGCTGAAAGGTAAACAGCCATAGAGTTACTGAAAGCAGCTGAGTACTAGCAAAGGTGGCCTTTGGCTATTGGGGGCCCTAGGCAAAGGCCCATTACAAGGCCCCCTATAGGCCCATGGGGGCCCCCTGCTGCCAGCCCCAGCTCCCCATCCCTGGCCCTGGACCCACCTCTGCAGCCCCAGCTCACTGCTGCCAGCCCCGTCCCCCCCCAGCTCCTCCTCCTGCTGCCAATCAAGGCAGACATGGCTTTTGGAGCAGGCGAGGGGGCCCCTTACACCTTGGGGCCCTAGGCATGTGCCTGCTTCGCCTACCCCAAAAGCCGCCTCTGAGTATCAGTGATACTGGCTGCAAAAGAAGGTAAGGGTGCTACCTACCAGAGGAGGAGGAAAAAGAAATAAGGGTCTTACCTACCAGAGGAGATACCAAACTGGTGTCTACCAGGGTATGTCTTCGCTGAGGAGAAAACTTGAATTTCTGCTCTCAACTTAGACTAGTTCATGTTGCTTTGTCCACACTAGGGCTGTATTTACTCATGTGAGGCACTAAGGCTTCTGAGGACACATAACATCATTATTAGAGCTGCAATAAGCTGAGCTGCTCTACAGATTCTTTTCCACTGTATTGTGGGAGAATCTGTCTGTCCTGCCTGGGCACACAAGGAGAATTGTGGGAAGATGTAAGAGGACTAGAGGCACTCAAGTGGCAACAGCCCAAATCCAAATGTCAGGGTGGTCATGTTAGCGGTTGCTGAGTTGTGCTCACTTGAGCGTCAGCCAATAGCCCCTCTTAGGCCAGTCAAATTGAGTTAAAAACACTACCTTTGAGTTAAGAATTTTTATGTATGAATAGGACTCATACTTTTTTAAGCATAAGGTGTGCTCTTTCAGTCAAGAGCCGTTCTTATTTGTGCATAGGGCAACTTTTACGCTGCTCATTAGAATGGTCAAGCATAAACGAACAAGGAGTCCTATGGCACTTTTGAAGACTAACACGTTTAATTAATGCATGAGCTTTCATGGGAGAAAATCCCACTTCAAACGCTTAAAGATGGAGAACTTACAGAATGGGAAGAAAATAAATGCAGGGAAGTGTGAGAAATAGGACCAGATCAGACTGTTTCAGCAAATCAAAACAGTTGTTTAGATTCAAACAGTGTGGAACAACAAACTCTTTTACCCTTTAGAAATCCCACGTGTAAGTAAAATTATGTGCATATAATAAACCCGTGAGTATAATAATAATGCAAACTATCTTTGAAGAACCAAGTCATGTCATTTGGTCTTATTAGGAGTTACACTGAATGTATAAGATAAAGCTACTATATTTTTGTTATTATTTCCAAAAATGAATATTCCCTTAAAAAACAGCTCTAAAAATTATAAAACAGTAGAGTAGGAAGACAAAAGAAAACAGACTGTAAATACTCAAAGATTTATACATTCAAATCTCTGAAGAAAGTGTTAAATTCTGAGTCAAATGCTAAGGGAAATGGAAATTACTTTGGACAGAGTAATATTTCACAGCTCACAGTATGACTTTTTACACAGGTGCTAGACTGGGTTTGAATTTCTGTGGCTAGGTTATAATGATGGCGTCTATTGAAAGGAAATCATGCAAATGTAGAAGAAAAATGATGGTTATAGAATGAGAGGGGAGGCATCCATTTAAGGCATTATATATTCGTGCCAAAGGAAAGGTGAGAGCTCCCCCAGACTAGAAAAATAGACTCTTTCATCTTTCATTCAGTACAGTTCTGTCATTTCATGCAATACTCACTAAATGTGTAATGGCTTCAACCTCTTCAGTGTCTGCTAAAATATTGTCTGATGTTGCTATTAAGTGACATGTCAGGGTGAGTTTGTAACTTCAAAAGTACAAAGAAATGTTCCCTGCTAAGGGTTGGAAATAAATGTCAGATGCACTTAATAGGATCTGGAGAAAGAGAGTGTCTATGTTTGTGTGTCCATTTCCATGTGTCCCAAGGCATCCATATAAATTAGAGATTCAAGAGACCTGCCAAGACATTTATCCCCTCTCCCCCACTTCTCAGATAGTTGACTACAACATATTCTCTAGGGATGAAAGTTTCAAAAATGCTTATTTGAGTTAGGGACCAAACTCCTATTGACTTTCAATGGGGTGTGGTGCCCAGTTCCCTTCAGGCACTTTTGAAAATCCTATCCTAGGCTATGTCTACACTAGAAAAAGTTAGGTCGACTTTATTAAGTCAACTTAAGGTCGACTTTAAGTCGACTTAAAGCTGATCTTATTAAGTCGACTTAATTTTAAGTCGATTTAGTCCACTTTGTTAAGTTGACCTAACCACCCTAAAGTCGACTTAATAAAGTCGACTTAAGGGTTACTCCACATCCACACCGTCCTTAAGTCAACTTAAGGAGTTGACTTAAGGCTTAAGTCGACCTAATGGGTGGTTCTTATTACATCGACTTAAGCTTTCATTAAGTCGACTTAAGGAATTTCTTAAGTCGACTTAATAAAAGTCAGGTGTAGACAGGGTGTAATTTAGGTCGACTTAAGCCTCCTTAAGTCGACCTAAATTGCTAGTGTAGACATACCCCTAGTGTTTTAGCTATACAGAAGTATCCTCAAGCAGTGGGATTTTCACCATTACTCTGTGTGAGAAATAAGCTCAAATATCAGTAGGGTTTATAAAACAATTAAGCTGAAAATGTCCCCAAATTTATGTCAGAATACAGGGATTTTAAGTCATTTATACCCAGTCTTACTGTAGGCTATAAAGACCAAGTAGCAATATAACTTAAATATTTAAATTTTACATTGCACAAGTAAAAATATTTAGTTTTTACAGACTCTATGTGCAATGATGCTAAATGGCATCTGCTAATGACAGATCAATGAAATCATATATAGAATCTTCCCTAATTATCTCTGTTTGAGCACTGTAATTAATTGGATCGCCGATCCAGGAGAATTACAGTGGAATTAATGGATAGCTTAAGGCTAGGAGGGATATCCAAAAACAGTTAATTTAATACTTGAAAAGCAGGTGTTGTATGTTTTATGGGACAGGTTTTAAGAGGTAATAACTAGAACATGAGGCCTAAATCTTCAAAGGAGAACATACCAACAAGTTGTGGCTTGTGTGTACATTGGGGATTTGACATGCAAAAGTCAAGTACATGTAAACTTGTATAACTGAAAATTTGACCCGAAGTTATATGCTTAGACGCCACACTAAAGTAAAAAACTGGCAGATGTGGTGTGGGACCTGCTCCATAGCCCATTGAAGTCAATGTAAAAACTCCAATCCATTTCAATGGGTTTTGGATTAGGACTACATTAAACTCATTCTATTGGGCTGGATAGCTATACAAGACCCTCATAAACATCTCCTACCGACATGCACTGTATCCTGTGTTATACCTGATTTGGAGAATAATTCTTTGGTGTCTCCCTCTTCAGACAAGCAAAACTAAGTCATATGTTCAACTCAATGGCACTCTGTTTGTCTGTCTTACTTAACACTCCAAAGGGGTAGCCATGTTAGTCTATTGTAGAAAGACAACAGAGTCCTGTGGCACTTTTAAAGACTAGAATCATAGAATCATAGAATCATAGGGTTGGAAGGGACCTCACGAGGTCATCTAGTCCAACCCCCTGCTAAAAAGCAGGACCACTCCCCCTAAATTATCCCAGCCAGGGTTTTGTCTAACCGAGCCTTAAAAATCTCCAAAGATGAAGATTCTACCACCTCCCTAGATAGCCCATTCCAATGCTTCATCACCCTCCTAGTGAAAAAGTTTTTCCTAATATCCAACCTTGACCTCCCCAGCTGAGTCAAATTTGCATACAAATCACAGCTTCAAAGAGAAACTGCAGAACTCGAACTTATATGCAAATTTGACTCAGTTGTCTTGGGGTTAAACAGGGACTATGGATTTTTCTCTCATTACAACAGATAATTTGACCTCACCCTCCTCTATGTGCTGTTCCCCAGTGTTTGAATCCTAAACACCTATTTTGATTTGCTGTTACAGCCTGACCTGATCCTATGTCATACACTCCCCTGCATTTAATTTCCTCCCATTCTGTAAGTTTCCCATCTTCAAAGCATCTGACGAAGTGGGATTTTCTCCCACGAAAGCTCATGCGATAAATAAATCTGTTAGTCTTTAAAAGTGCCACAGGACTCTGTTGTCTTACTTAACACTGAATGTAACAACATTAAATCACCTGCAAGACCACTATAACAGAAGAAAGTTTTAAAAATTCATTTTTTTCTTGCATTTATTTGCTTTATGAATTTGGCAGTCCTTTACTGATAGCTTCAATACCTGTGTAATCAGATAACTCCGAATCCAAAATCAATTAACAATTCTTATCAACTTCAATGGCCTTTGGATCAGGCTCTCAGTCATTTTCTCCCATGCTAAAAGATTCTGGTATACTGCAGCTGATAAAAAGACTAATAAAATATTCTTAACAGATTTGTTCTCAAAATTAAAGATGTACCAAAGGTGGCTATGTAAACAGGCAGCTGGTTCCCTCAGTAATTGCATATTACTTATAAATTAGTCCATTTCAAAACAGTCAAGTTGACCCTGTCCAAACTGTCTCTTTTCATTTGTTTGAATTAAATGAAAATCATGCATCCCTAGATTAAGTAAATGGGAAGAAAGCTGTTCTACTTTAAATGTGGTGTCTCGCCTTTAAAGCTATGCATTTGAAGTTACATAGAGGTTCTTTCAACACTAATAGTCTTTCGTTTACAGCAAAACATTCATTCACAATTTATAGCTATAGCTGCTGTAAAATTAAAATCTACATTTTTAAAGGTGCATGCCTAAACAGCACTTGCAGCTTTGGGATTAGGCAAGCAACCACTGTGCCTGTTAACTCCTATGTGTGCATGAGTATACCAGGTAATTCTGCACATTACTTCCATCTTACAATTAAAATCAGCTTGTTAATTAAAAACTTTGTTCTCATCGTGCATTCTGTGGACAAACATCTGTATTCTAGAGGCCTTCAAGAGCTTATTTTAACCCAATCCCTGGGGTCTCAGAGAAAAAGTAGAAATTAATTGAATATTTCTATCTCGCTACCTACTCACCTACTTGACCTCTGTTTTCTCCCTTTATTTATATGTAAGAAAAGTTGTTTTCTCTACAAGAAACTTAAATTTACAGTACTTCATTCTGCTGTCGTCAGGTTTCATAGGTCTGGCCTTTCACAGTGGGCTTGGTTGTTATTCCAACAAAAGAAAGAAAGCTGAAACCAAAATGGTGTGCGAGCCCATCTGCTCAACAGGATTAATCAGTGAAAGATTCAAGAAATGCAACACTAACCATTATACAGAAGAAACTGAAGACTAACAGCCCCCACCACCAGTACAGACCCAGTAGAAAACTGCCCACTCTGTCTGATCAAACATTCACCGGGGGGGGGGGGAGAGTGTTGGTGGTGCTGTAAGACTTTCATTAACAAACTGTGGAGAGAAAGGTACATTAAGAACCAAAACAACATATAATTGGCTATTTTGCAATACTGGTCTCTAACAATTTTTTGTGCCTCCAATGAAAAATTACATTTATTCTGCCTTCATTTAGTAGCCTCTCTCTCAGAGGCAATTCTAATTCACATCCCTACTCCACAGGCCAGGGATAAATGTTTAGTACCCAACAGCGCGTATGTTAACATAATGGATCATGAAGTCTGTGGGCGTTCGATAATTATTGCCCCTTCAGCTGCAAACAGAGTCATTTTCCTAGTATTTAAGAGGCCAGTAGCCAAACCCCCCCAGTCCCCAGGAACTAAAAGTCAAAAGCTCCTCAATTAATTATTTGGAAGCCCCTGTTCTGAACCTGTTCTCATGAAGCAGAGGCAGGCACTACACTTGGATCTTCCACATCCATGTGACTGCCCTAACCATGGGCCTAAAAGTAATAAGGAAGGTCACTGCCACAGCTGCCACCTTTTCCTTCGCCCTGCACCCACCAGCCACTCTGTGTGCAACTAAACATTCTCTGATCACACCTACTAGGTTGGGCACAGCATCTTCATCTAGTTTGTGTACCAAACTGGGGCTTAGATTTAAAACAGCATGCAGGAGCCTTCCTGAGACAGCAGAACACATGCCTAGAAGCAGAAACTTGGACACCTAGGGGACATTGATAGTGAAAATTTAGGCACTGAGTGAGTTTAGGCAGCAGTTTTGGGGGAATGCAGTAGCTCCTAAATTTGGAGTTTCAGAACTTATGCCCATTGATGGATCTGGGCCTTTGCTACTAAATATTCTTCTAGACCTTCTCTGAGCAGGGGTAGATGACATGGCAGAAACAATGCCTGCATTTCCACTGTCACTACTGGTGTAGCTCCTTGGGGTTTAATCTAGTGAATGGAAACAATGAAAAATTCTAATGTCAACACAACCATGAAGCCAACTGACTCCAGCAGAAAAAATTGGGGAGGGAGGTGTTTGTTTTTTTAAAGAAAAAACACTTTGGATGATGCTGACTAGTCAACAATTTTGTCTAAAAGAACAAATATGCAGGAATGATTTCAGTCACTGAAATCACGAAAGTAAAGAACACCTTTATCCCCCATTTCCCAATAACTAACAGAGACATTCATGGATTTATTTCTCTATGAAGGATTAAAAACTGCCTCAGGCCATGACTCATCCCAGTGCTCTAAATCACAGCTACACAAAAGCACAACACTTCAATAAAGCTTCAGGAATGGACTATAGCCTCTCCTCTCTCCCTGAGGAAGGATGGATTGGGTGGGGGGAATATTTGTGATCTAGGCCCCCTTCCTAAAACCTATCAGCATGGGCAGTGGGCAGACCGTTAAGCCTGTTGTTGAGGGCCTCGTTGCCTCCTTTGTTCAATGAGAACTGAATTTTTAATCTGTTAATGCTGAGGGGCTGAAGGCAGCGAGATCAGAAATATATTGCTTGTGTCTGAGGAAACATGGGACTACAGAACAGATAAATATAGCTGTAATTTTAAATTCCCAAATTACATGGCAAAAAAATTCTTACTTATTGGCACTGTTCCATTCCTGAAGGTCTCATTTGTGCCCGATAAGGGAAACAAGTTTCTAACCTTGAGCCTGTCAAACAGAGGATTTACTCAACAACCTTTAGAAACACATGGAATTGTGAACCAAGGACCTGAACCTGCTACCATGGCAATAATTGGGAGTCTTACCATTGACTTCCGTGAGCCAGATTTTCAGAGTTCAGCTCCCATTTAGGTACGCAATTAGAGGCTGGATTTTTGAAAGAGTACAGCATCAAGAAGCACCTACTCTGACACTAATGGGCAGATTTTCAAAAGAGTTCAGTGCCCAAAATGCTGAACTCTTCTGAAAATTTGATCCCTTATCTTGGTGCTTAAATAGGAACTAAACCCCTTTGAAAATCTGGCTGGCCCAAATGTGGGTGCAGAACCTACCTGAAAATTCTGTCCAATCTTGCCCCAAAAGAACTGCACAGCACTACAAGCACCTCATTTCCCATAGGGCTCCCCAAACTTTTCAGGATCAAAGCCACAGCCATATAATGCTAGCTACAGAAAATTAAACAGAACCACCATGCCTTGGTTAAAGCTTTAAATGCTTGTAATAAACTTTAGAATTTGTTAAAAATTATTTTTTCAGTTGGTTGGCTGATGTTAGCACTTGTTGAAGGCGCCTGCGTGTGATGAGGATGGAATCACAGCACGCAATATATCTCTTTAAGCAATCCTTCTTATGCTATTTTTTCCCTCTACCTCAGGTGTGATTGTCAACAGATTGCCTGCATCTGGAAGCCATGGAGTAATGAGGGCACAGGACAAAAGATAGGCCACAGTATACACAAATTGCAACTACTTGCATCCCAGTAGCTATGGGAAAAATGCTGGGCCAGATAGATGGTGTGATTGAAATCAATGGAGTTAAGCCAGCTGACAGCAGATGAGAAGCTGACGCATTGTCACTAACCAAAGAAGGTAAATCAGTTTATCAAGGGTAACCTTCTTTAAAAGCATTTTTAATGTTCAGAACTCACACAAATTTTGCCTAATTAAGACTCCAACAGGGCTTGCTCTGACGGTATAGTGTCCTGGCATTGTCATCATTTACAACACATCTCTGTGCAGGCCCAGATTTAGGGGAAAGTGCTCCAGGCTTCGGGGGTACCATGTTTGGGGTCTTGGTTTTATCATTCATGACAAAAGGGAATGTTGGAAGTAAAATGTTTCAGGTATTCTATATGTGGATTCATTTTTCACTAGCCTCCTAGAACGTTCTGAACCTTTGTAGAATCTCGTGGAACCTTCCAGACTTTCTGAGAACAACATTTTCCTTGAACTTCCTAGATATAAATGGGCAGACATCATCAGGCAGTCAGCGAGATATAAAAATGAAGTGAAGTGAAGTGATAGCCCAGCTGTGATATTGTGAATCTTGTTTTATTGTGTAATTGTACTTATGTTTTAAGACTTTAAAAGTGTAAGTGGCAATTAATTAAGGACTTATTTAATGACAGCGATATCTATCAAACTTCTACATATGCAACAATATCATTGTTACTTTTACCATGCTTAACACTTAATGTCTGATGACTTTCTAAGATTGTGGAAACATAGACTTTTGCTCACCCTAATATTGTCTGTTTTCCCCCATAGAAAATAAAAGATGCCCCTGAGGAAGCCAACAGGAACTCAGTATAGGAAGCAAAAAAGCTCAACTGCAATCTATTTGCAGCAAGGGGCAAATATGATGGGAAAATGTCTGAAACAGAGCATAGACTGGTCTTTAGGCAGCAGCAATCTTCCCAGTATAAAAGAAACTGATGAGGGAAGCATAAAAGATGGAAGTCCTATTACTAAGGAATTAGCAGATTACTTGAAGATATGGAAAAAATAAAAAAAATAAGGTATTCAAAAGTTTAACAAATGGGCAGTGGGGTGGCCATTTGGTGTAGGGCTGGCCCCGGGATTCCAGAATGTATTCTTAATTATCCTGAAACATTAGGAGAGAATCATCCATTGTCATAAGATAATTTTCCTTCTCTCTCAGATGCTCCTGCAAAGCCAAAAGCAGATGCAGTGCAACATGCTGTGTTATTTCTGAATGACAGAAATCTTCATTTACGTTCACCTCAATTTCCTCTAACTGCATCAAGCTGCACTACACACTCACCTCAGGATCTGTTACACTAATACATCTCACTGGCTTCTTTTTTCTTCCTCCAGACAAACAACAGACAAAAAGCTGCTGGCATGATGGCAGCTGAGAGCCCAGCTTCTGGAGACAAAACTAAATTCCTTAAACTGTTTCCCAAATTACTACTGTGAGAAAGGGAATGAAATTTTTTAAAATTGCACAACAGGGTCTCAGAAATTCCTAGCAGTATTAAGAGTACAGAACTGGGTGAGGGGGAGAGAAGACAAGATTTAAGGGCAGGCAACCCAGGTAATCAGTAATTGGTGGGCACACAGAACTCATCCAGGCCCAAGGGGAGAGGGGCGGATGGTCTCCTAATTAACCCACTGCATGAGAGTGTTCTCTTTAAAGGTTGCATTGCTCACTGTGAGAGAACATGTCTGTTTTCTTTTGCTTGGGAAATGACTGGTGCTGAAGTTGTTCCCCAAGCAATTCAGCAGGCTAATTAAAAGTCTAAAACGGGAAAGCCATCCTGAGCTACTTGTACTGATAAAACCCTCTCTCAGCTCTTTGAGCTTTCTTCTTTTTCAGGCTCCAATTTTAGCAGCAGATCTGCAACTGTGCAGTGCTCCAGTGATCTCAAGGGGCTCTCTATGGGTCCCTGCTTGTGAACTTGCTTCTTCGACAGAGGTCCTAGAGATGGAAATCAAGAATAACTGCTGAAGTCAAGGTAGTTACACCCAGATAAAACCAATATGAAAGGATAAGTCTTACTGAGGCGTACCTGGCTCTTACGTGCTAAACTGGGGCAAATCACAGATGCTAGTAAGATCTGTATAATTCCAAAAACTATGGGATTTCTATTCGCCAGTGGGTGGAATGGTATTTCTTTGCCCCTAGCTAAAAATCAAACTCATCCAATATTTTATTTGAAAATTTTCACAAAACTCTTTAAATACTGAGACATTTTTTAAATGCAAAAATTCAGATATATTATTCAATAAAGCTTGTTTGACCAACTCTAGCTACCAATTAGGGATGTTAGACTTACACTCCTTGGCTGATTTTAGCAGTGTTTATTTCTTTTTGTGAATGATTACCTACTGGCTAGGAGCCCAGTTCTAATAGATACGAAGTGCCTCTGGTAAATCACTGACTATTCTTCAGCTCTCACTGAAATTCATCTGATTTTGTACTCACACAATGTACTGTACTCTTCTATGTTATGTCCATTACATCACTTTGTAAGTGAGCAGAAGAAAAATCCAGATTGTATGGTTGATTTAAAATATTATTCAAAAGGAATAGTTTGACTCAACATCTCTACATACAAAACACGTATCCTGTCTTTTACTACTTTCCCAAACTCACTTCCATTCAACAGGAAAAAAATGATGTTCCAAAGCCATCACATGAAGGAGGATTATTTAGAAGGTGAACCTACAAAGTAGAATGTGATCTATAGTCCAAATGAGTTTGAGTACTCCACTGAGCAGTGTGGACTGCGAGCATGCCAGGAATGCTCAGTATGTATTTGAATTGAAAGCCCGGGCTGAAATCTATTCCGATGCCCCTGCTATTTTTCATTGTGTTAACTAGTTTAAAGCTAATGCAAATACAAGTACCTGAGCTACAATCATACCTCCAATTGCAGTGTAGACGTGCCACAGAAATCCAGTAATCCAAAAATTCAATTAAATGCTACTGAAACGATAGAGTTTCTTCTACTCTCCATTCAAAAGCATAAACTTCAGTTTATGACTATTTAGTAATGATAATTCTTCTAGTTTTGCATACATCATGCAAATTTCAGATTTCTAACTACAGACCCAATCCTGTCTCCATAGGCAAAACTTCCATTGACTTCCATAGTGTATAATCAGACCTTAAACCAGACAGGTTGCAACTAATTTGACATTTCTTTCAATAACTTTGCAGAGATGTACAGGGTTAGCCCTTTTCCTGCAGATTTCATTAAGTATGTGGTTTCTGGATTTGGGTGTCTATCTTCAGTCCTGAAGAAGAGCTCTGTGTAAGCTCAAAAGCTTGTCTCTCACACCAACGGGTGGTACTACCTCACCCACCTTGTCTCTCTAAGTCTACCAAAGAGCACTATCATTTTCAGTCTTTATTAACCTGGTTTAGATTACTACAAAGGCCAAGAAGAGAAAGTTCTGGGTGTCAGTCTTCTGTCTACTCCCAAACAATAGTTTATGTGCAAGAATTACCAGGTACATAGATGGGGATGGGAAACAAATGACTTGAATGAACAATAATGCTCAGCCACATGTCCTGTGATTTCCCATTTGGGTGGCTCTTGTTGCATTTTGTAGTGGGGGTTCTGCGGAAGACATTGCAACACAAAAGCATAGGTTGGCCGCAGGTGAGGGCAAGGCCGCAAAACCCAAACCAATGTACTATTGTAGGACCTTGAACTAGTGAACCCACAGTGTTTGCCAAAGTATGTACTCATTCTGCTTGTTTTGCTAGCTGAAATATGTATTCACTTTGCTCGCCAAGAGATGCTCCCACCTTGCTTCCCAAAATATGTTTTCACCTTGCTTGCTAAAATATGCCTTGAACTATTGAACTTACTTTGCTTGCCAAATGTATTGCCGTGACAACTCTATCTTAGCCTGGTTTGAGAGGTATAATTGAGGGGAGGGTTAAAAAGGGAGGGTAAGAGTTTCCTCCAGGTCTTTGACGCCGTGAGTTTGTGGTCTCCTGGTCTGCGGGGCCCTCACCTCCCAGATAATGGCTCTCCTCTGGTGTGTAGTTATGGCGAGTGAATAAATCATTCTTCTGCTGCTCTAACCCAACTCAGGTGTTGTCATCTCACCGGATCCCGATACCTGCACAATACACATTTTCATTGTTTATTTTCCACCATCACTTTGTGGTGTGGGAAAGTGGTTAGTGGAATTTGTGGAAGCAGCAAGTTTTAAGGATGGATATGAAAAAGGAGAGGATTGAGAAATTACTTTCCCTTCTGAGAAAAAGGCTTCTATCCATCATTAAGAGCTTTCAAAGGAGTTCTCAGGGCGTTACATGGCAGTCTAGCCCATCTCTACACTTATTAAAAATTAGATTCAAGTGATTGATAAGAGAATAAGAATTACAATGAGTGCTTTTGCAGCCCTGTCATCCCCTGAGTAAAAATGTAGGCCTAAATGCTCTTGCGTAATCCTAAAATAGTGTCCCCAATCGTTTCCATTATTTAAGTAATGGCCTAGGAAATGTCAGATGCATCCTTCATGAGGGATATCAAGAGAAGCAACCACTAGAGAATAGATAATCCAAATGAGGCTCAGAAAATGATACATCTAATGAAAAAAATTCAGAACAATTGCCAACCCAGTAAGATTTGTCTTTCTGGAAGAAAATACTAATTTGCATTAGCATATAGAGGACCTGGCTCTGAATCCATTCGCTATACTGGTCCAAGAGCTGAACTAATGACTCTGTCAAAGAGAGGAACTAGGCTTATTTAGTCTACAGAAGAGAAGACTGAGGGGGAATTTGATAGCAACCTTCAACTACTTGAAGGGGTGCTCCAAAGAGGAGGGAACTAGGCTGTTCTCGATGGTAACAGAGGACAGAACAAGGAGCAATGGTTCCAAATTACAGCTGGGGAAGTCAAGGTTGAATATTAGGAAAAACTTTCTCATTAGGAGGGTGGTGAAGCATTGGAATGGGCTACCTAGGGAGGTGGTAGAATCTCCATCTTTGGAGATTTTTACGGCCCGGTTAGACAAAACCTTGGCTGGGGTGATTTAGTGGGAGTGGTCCTACTATTTAGCAGGGGGTTGGACTAGATGACCTCGTGAGGTCCCTTCCATCCCTATTATTCTATGATTCTGGTTATTTCTGGCAGTAGGCAGGGCTCCCCTACTCTCAACCTCCCCACCATAGTGATAAAGAAACATGCTGCCCTAGCAATGAGCAAGAAAGACTCACCCCCAAAGGTGGAGGAGGAGAAGCCATGTACTCTCAAGACTAGGAGGAAATATAGGGTAGTGTTGGTTGGTTACTTTTCAGAAAGGGAGGGAGACGCTCATTTGTCAGCTTGACATGGCATCTTGGGAGATATGCTGCCTACCAAGGACCGGTAGCTGAGATATTACAGAGGGATTGTTCAGGATCATCTGGTCTCTTCTGATACTATCCCATGCCACTCATCCCTAAGTAAGTGACTACAGGGCTCTGGGAGTCAGGGTGTAGGAGTTGGCAATGCAGGTGGTGTTCTCTTTGATCCTTCCACTAAAGGGAAGGGGCCCAGGCAGAGACAGATGCACCCTGGAGGGGAATGAATGCCTGCACGGATGGTGTCACCAGGAGGGCTTTGGCTTCCTTGACCACAGGAGGCTGTTCCAGGAAGAAGAACTGCTAAGCAGAGAAGGGGTCCATCTATTCAGGAATGGGAAAAGCACATTTGGCTAAACTAGTGAAGAGGGCTTTAAGCTAGGTTTGATGGAGGTAGGTGACAAAAACCTACAGGTAAGGCAAAAACATGGAGACCTTGGAATAAGGGTCAGCATCTGGGTGGGGCAGGGGGGGAGCATGGCCTGTTATAAAAGGGATCAGGGCAATGACATACCAAGAGTATCTGATGCCTGAGGGCCAAGCCTACATTTGCGGCCCCCACCTCAAGAACAGGGCAGGGGGTATCATAGTGCCACCCCCCAGATGCCCTGTGGAGGGGGATCTATATCTGAAAGGGGGAGGCCAGAGGCTTGGGGAGTGAAGGCTTAGCTCTACATTTACCCAGTGTGCAGTGCTCACCTCTCCCCCTGCAGCCTGGCGCTGATGGGGCAGACTCGCCCTCAGCACCTCCTGTGTCCCCTGCCCCCTGAGAAGGGCCAAACCAGGTGGCACCCTCTCTACACTTACCTGCTGCTCCAGCCCCACAGCCCGGCCCCTCAGACACCACAAGGCAGGCTGTACCCAGCCTGGGGAGGAGGGCCAGACCGTCCCTTCACTGTGCTTGGGTGAAGCCACTTCCAGCGCCTCCTGCATCCCCTACTCCCCACCCATTGTGTAGGGCCTAGAGGCCTAGCTAGGGCCTGCACCCATCCCACCCAGGGATGATCTAGATCAGAGGTGGGCAAAATACAGCCTGCGCGTTGAATCTGGCCTGTCTAACATTTCTCTCGGGCTTGGCAAGCAGGGACGAAAAGCAGGCTCTTCCAATCCATTGCTTCTGCTGCCAACTCTCTGTTTAAGCTACCCTGGAACATCAGGCAGCTTTCAGCTGGTCGCTACCCAAATTTCCAGTTTCCAATCACGTGGCCAGAAGCAGGAAGTTCAGGAAGTGACCGGGTGAGAGTCACTAAACTGCCCGATGCTCCAGTTGCCAGGGTGACTGAAGCATCAAGCAGCTTAGTATCTTGGCTGTTTATTTCCCAAATATCTTTCTGGTCATGTGACAGGAACCCAGAATGTGCCCGAGGCGACGTACCAGAATCCATGGAGTGCCCCCTCTGAAAATTATTGCCCATCCCTTGTCTAGATAATACTTAGCCCTGCTGTAAGTGCAGAGAACTGGAGTAGACGATCTCTTGAGGTCCCTTCTAGTCCAATGATTCTATGACTTGCATTTATTCACATTTTTCAACTATTTCCTCTTTTTTTTTTTAATCGACAGTCAGTCATTTTATTCATTTATTCATATTCCACTGACTTTATTCATTTCTAATTGTCCTATCTTTCTTCATTTTTTAATTCAGGTACAAGATAAATTTACAGCAGGAAGTATTCTGCTTTTACCATTGAAATATCTGTAAGTCTTTTTTTTTTTTCCTTATTACCCAGAGCCACTTTGATTACCTTTGACTCACAGCATGGTTATTTCTGCCCTGACCTTTTCACTATAGGCTGTAATTTACTCATGATCTTTTTTTTGCCTGTATCTTTCCATTTCTAGTGCAAATTTCTTTTTAATACTGAGCTCTTATCTCGAGCTTCTCATCAGTTAATCTCAAAGTGCTTTGTAGAGATCAAGGTCATATCCTCATTTTATAGACAGAGAAACTAAAGCACAGAAATGAAATGACCTCCTCAGTGTTTCCCAGTTAGAGCTAGAAAATGAACCCAGATCGCTGAGTCCCAGGCCCCTGCTTTATCACTAGGTCACACTGCTCCTACAAATCTTTGATAGTCTCTCCTGAAAACCACACTGGCCATTTCTACTTCCTTGCATTCTTCTTTCACAGAGGAACTACAGCCTATTTCACTTTATTATAAGGCCTCTTAGGAGTCTAACAATGCACAGTAAATATTACCATTTTAAAACCTACCCTATGAAGCAAAATTACAGCAATAAATGTGAATGAGCCAATCACCATAACCGAAACAACAACTAAACCTTACATCTGGTCAGAAATAAAGTTGAATATACAAGGATATGTGTAATTAGAGGCACTTTCAAATAATATTTATCTTTCTAACAGTACTGTTAACACAACTCTGCAATCAAGAACGTTAGCACATTTATTGGCCCTATTCCAGTTAATGAATTTTGAAAGTAAATTACAAAATACTTTAAAGTTAATAATGACAGGCAAGCTAAAAATCCACGGTTCTGACTGCTCTCAGATCAGCATAAATCAGAAGTAATGTAAGTGAAGCCAATGGAGCTAAACGCAGTCAAGTGAGATGAGAGTCAAGCCTTATCTATTTCAAATAGCAGACATTTTGAACCTGCTCCTCAACCTAGGGAAGGCAGTAGTACTTTTGCAATTAGTTTCCCAGGATGTAACACAATTTGACTCACCATCTTGGTTATCTGGAAAATCAGCTCTCAGCCATGCAGACGCCCCACTTTGCGGTGTCTCACTCTCCATCCTGGCTCCACTGGACCATCCCTCTGAGTCCCTCTAGCCAAATCACAACCCATATTCTCCTCTTCCAGGGGACTGCAGTTAGTTCTCGCCACTTCCTCTCATAGCCACCGCAGTCTGGCCACTATGGTGATTGGGGTGGGAGAGGGATCTAGGCCCACTACTAGCTCCCAGCCCAGAACCCCTGTGTGTTTGATAGCCTTCCACTGCATCTCCACCACAACTCCTCCATGAATTTCCTGGGCCACTTCTCCATAGCCCCAGTACCTTCTCTGCCCTTACTTCAGGGCACTTGGCTTCATTGAGTCTCAGAAGCCACTGTCCAAGGTGCTGACAGTTCTCCCGCTTCAAGCTCCTGGGAATCGCTCTGTGGCTCCTTTTTATACTGGTTTCCTGGGCCTTGATTGGTTTTCATGCAGCCCCCTTCCTATTGGCTAACTTTCAAACAGCCTCTCCAAGGGTCCTCTTAACCCTTTCCAGGCCAGTGAAGGGCAGGAGCCCCATCACACAGGGTATATACCTGGAATATAATCTGAGCCACGCTGACGCAAGTGCTGGAACTAGCGGTGCGGGGGTTGCTGCCGCCTCCCCTGGTTTGAAGCGGCTTCCATCCTAAATAGGATTTACAGTTTGATTCAATGGCTTTCGAACCCCCACTAACCCCTAGTGTGTACCAGCATCTCTGCACATAGACAAGAATGACAGAATCCCTATTCACTTCAGTGGAGCCAGGATTTCATCCATGGGGCCTGATTCTCCCCCATTTACCTAATGGGTTTTGCCATTGATTTCAAGAGAGGTAGAATCAGGACCACAGTATATAAAGTTTACAAGGTATTTATTATTGTGAATTGGACACATTCAATGGGGTGTAAGAAATTGTGCATCACTTATATATACTGGAGGGAGGGGGAGCCAGAAATCCTAACTCACTCTGACCAAGTGATCAATAACTGCGACACCAGACAAAGGGCTAAAAAAGATGTCAAATAAATTTGCCACACAATAGGGAAATTGGAAACATAATAATCAGCAGAATGTGGTCAAACAGTTTTTATTTATGTCAGTGCACATATCACTGCTTCTTGAATCACTGGCAATTTCATTAGATCCAGTCCAGAATTGAAATGATTTTATCTGTTTATAACAAAAGGTTTCTTCTTTCACAACAGAAATGGAATAACACTTTCATTAAAATAATATGCTTTAATATCATTATAGCAAAACACACTGTGAATCCAAAGGAGCGTCTTAGGAAATGAGCAATACCGAAGGTATGTGTAGAAGCTAGACAGATGCCAGCCTTCTGAAACCAAAGTTTTCTGGCAAAACATTTTTCCATTGTTGCTTTAGAAAGACACAGTTTTAGCAAAAGCACCTAATTACTATGATAAATTGCTATCAGTTCCACATACATATATTTGGTAGTAAATCTCTTGATAACTCTGGTAATGATGATGAAATTAGTTGTGTGTCACCATGGAGATGTTTCCAAAAATAGTTTTGATTTAGAATCAGGAAAGATCATGCTTTTTAAAAGTAAACAATGCATATTTTTCATCTTGATACACACTTAAATGCTACCACCTACACATGGCTTAAAATTCAGACAAGTTGTAAAGTTTGCTTTAAAAAAAAAATTAGTAAATTTGAAATCCAAACCAAGAAGCATTGGTTGATGGGCTACACTAAAAAAGCATGAGAGTAGGAGAGAGAGAAAATTGCTCTAAGATTGGGATTTCCGGTGCTGATCTCTATGGAAAAGTAGTACTGTATTATACTATTTTCTTGTAGTTTTTTAATGCCTTTCATGTGCAGATTTCATATCACTTTATGGACATTTTCTAACCCTTTAGACTGTCCCTTGAGTAATTATTGTTTATAGACCATTTTATAGCTAGGTAAACTGAGATACACTGAGCTTAAGCGATTTTCTTGCAGTTGTGTGGTAAATTAGTGACAGAGTCAGGAAAAGAATCCAGGTCTTCCTCACACACAGTCCTATAATCGCACCACAAGGAACTATGTCTTGTAGACACACTAGGCCAGTAGTTTTCAAACTTAGAGTCGGGACCTAGTACTGGGTCACAGACGCTCAGGCACTAGATCATAGCATCCCCTGCTGCCATCGCCAAAGGACTGGAATGCATTGCTCGAAGATGTAATTGTTGGGTCACGGGCATAAATGATTTTTTTCAACTGGATCCTGAGAAAAAAGTTTGCAAACGACTGCACTATGCTATATTTGCATATATGCGTGTCTTATCCACATTTGGATGCTTGAATCAGCACTAGATTTGAGTGTCTGAGCTAAGGGTCCTGGACTTCCAAGCTCTGCAGCTCCAGGTAGACAAGGGCTCTTGGGGTTTCCAAGCTGCTAGTTGTAGAGATGGCTAACCAGCGAGTTTCAGGAAATGTACCTGCAAACTCTGTGCTTGAGAGACTTAGGCTCAGTGAGTGGTGCATTTGGTCCACCTGTATATTGGTCGTTTGACTGCGTCAGATCTGCATAACTGAGCCATGGGACCCTAACCGAAAGTGCGTCTACTCAGCAAGGTCCAATGTGAACCTGAACACCTACTCAGCTGTTTGTAGTGCAGTAGAACAAGCCTCGTGAGCCCAAGTCTATTGACTGAACTTTGAGATCGCTGCTGCAGGGTGCGTTCTGTGTAGACGCTCCCTAAGAGAAATCTGGTTTTTGGTACCTTGGTAAAGAAGGGGCATAGCTACAGGTGGGTCCGGATGGGCAGTGCCCACCCAGCACAGCCGCTGGCAGCAGACAGCCACGGGCAGCAGCACTGAGTGTGGAGGAGCTGCCGTGGGCAGATGGGCAAGTGTGGCTGCTTCTCTGCCTGCAGCTGCGGCCCCATGGCAGAGGCCAGGCTGTCTCTCCCCCGTCCCTCCTCCTCCCGATGCTCCTTGCTAGGCAACTGGAGCATTGGCAGGACTAGCCGGGGCCCCAATGAAGAGTAAGGGGACCTACCAGGAAGCAGGTGCTAGAAACTCCACTGCAGTAAAAGTCACACGGTTCCCGTGGCATTGGAACAATTTTTATAGCGAGGGTACTGAAAGCCACTCCAAAGGGTGGAGCAGCCAGCCCGTGGGGGGGGGGGGCGCAGCAGAGCCACCGCACAGGCCCATTGGCCCTGGTCCCCCATTAGAGACGACCCTGGCCTTGTTTGAAGTCTGAGTACTTAGTTATTTCTTGGGGGTGAGAGTGGAACTCAGCTCAGCTCAGCAGCGGGTCAAAAGCTAATGTGCTAGTTAGGACTTGGCTCCCAGCTCCAGAACAGGAAGCCTAGAAGCCCTGCAAAACTCCCACTGTAGTCAGTTTCCAGGACCTTGCCATGGGAATGGGAGCCTGGAAACCTAAAAGGGCTCTCAGAATAGAAGTGGTGTGAAACTGAGAAGAGATTCAATGTCCGCCAGCAGCTGCCCTAGTATATTTGGTTTCATTCCAAATTGGAACAAAATCAAATTTCAAAATATTGAAGTTTCCCTTGAACCAGAAATCCAGGTTTGGCCAGCTCTGTTCATATATACAAACAACTCTACAGCACTGAAATGTACGGCAAAGAACTATCCTCCACTGATGTGGAAGGCTATTAGACACAAGCTTCTTTAAGAGCCCTTTTCAGGAAAAGCTCCCACCCAGCTATTCATCGGATTAGGCATCTAGCACACTCATCCATTAATAATAGGTTCTGTGAAATGTGGAGATGGTTTATTGACATTCTGCAGGTCTGTGACATCCTCATCACGAACGTATGGCCTGATGGAATTTTCCTGCAACGAGAGCTACAGGATCAGGCCCTTAACTATTTCCTCCTCGAGGATATCACATATGTGCAGAATACCAATAAATAAACCACTTCCTCCTCTTGTAGATCCTATTAGAAATGGTTTACATTTGACAGGATGCAAAGGTTGACAATTCCATTAAGTAAAATATCCTTATTTAAAATGAAAAGGAAAAGTCAGGGAGCAGCAAGCAAGAAATCCTTGAAAATAAATGCCAAGGTCACCAGTCATTTGAATCTTAGTTATTTCCAATTAAATTCATTGTAGGTCCACAGGTTGGGCTTTCCATTTTCAGGATGCTCAGATCTTCATGATTTATTTAATTTAAAGACTCACTACCTTAGATTTGAAATTCCAACCAGCACAACTCACACATATACCAGCAGCTCTGAACATTCCACCTATTCAATATCCAACGGGTGAAAAAGAAAGTATTGAAAAACATATAAACCAGAACTTTTAAAATTAATTTTATGGGACAAATCATCTGAGGAAGTCAGTAAAGTTATATCAGCTCACACCAGCTGAGGATCTGGCCCTATTTTTTTCAACCATACTTTATAAAGAAGCTTCTTATGAAATGTACTCCACGACTCCTAAAACTAATATTCTTTTGAGGGAAGGTGGATGCTAAAATTAATGAGCAAATTCACCAGCACAGGCCTGCTGCTTTGCATCATGCCAATAGAGCATCTGGAAACCTAGTTTAACAGAGTGGTTCAACCATGTTTCCAGCTGTTTTGCATGAATGAAGCAGCACAGAGCATCTAACCCGATCTTTTCACTAGGAAAATACTGGAAACTTCCTTTTACATAATATGTCTAAGCACTACAGAATCCACATAGCCATATTGACTAAAGGATACTGCAAAATGGCCACTCGTCTGCTCTGCATGATCATTCTTAGCATAGCTTTGAAAAGATAAGAGCATTAGGAATGCTGGTACAGTACAGATTGTTTTACTGTCCCTTCTTACTTGGGCAGAAATTTCTAAAATAGATCACAACAGGCTTGGCATTACTCTTGTGAGAAAACAGCAAAATCGATCTGTCTGTCTAATCGATAGATCTCCAAAGGATGCATCTCTGGTCAGAGGAATGCACTTCTTGGAAAGGAATGGGTACCTTTAATTATAACATCTCCAGCAAGCTGTGCAAAGCAGTATAATTTGTGTTAAAGAAAATGGATATACAGACTTTTCTATAAGGCTCATTACAGCAGTGACTGAACATCTCACAAATATGAATTGACAAATGACAAAGGAAGGAAGTATATGGTGTTCTATTTGTACAGCACCTAGCACACTGGGGGTCATGGTTCATATCTGAATCTTCTAAGCACCACTGCAATTTATCTAATAATCCACATTTTACAGGCATGGAATTTAGATACGGAGAGATTAAGGCCAGCTTTCTCCAGTCCAAACCAGCCTCTGATTTTCAGTGTCCATCCTGAGACACCATCAATCTACAATTTACAGCCCCCACTTTATAACAATAGAGCAATAAATGATTTGGCTGAATCTTCTGGCTATGTTATGTTAAGTTCAGCATCCTATCACTAGACGGCATCCTATACAGGGGAAGTGTAGCAGTGCTCCATCAGATTTTGATCTACACATCCAGCTACCAAAATATTCTATTTTAATACTCCATCTAAACAGCTCATAACAATTCGTGCCATTTGTTTCACAGAAACCGGAGCAACCGTTATGCTAGGATTAAATTAGTTAATTCGAACTAACTAATTCAAACTAATTTTAGTTGGTTTGAATTAACTTAATTCGAACTAGGAAAATTTAGTTCAAATTAAGCAAGTGCCATTCATGGCACTTCCTTAGTTCGAATTAGCGAATTGCATTGAGTTTAATGGGCCGGTTAATTCGAACTAAGCAATTAGTTCGAACTAACATGGCCACATTGGTTAATTCGAACTAACTAGTTCGAATTAACCCTTAGTTCGAATAGCATATTCGAATTTATTAGTTCGAATTAAGGAAGCCCTTAATTCGAACTAATGAAAGCCTAGTGTAGCCATGGCTTTAGTTAGTTCGAATTAAGCTTCCTTAATTCGAACTAACTTGCCAGTGTAGACATAGCCCTACTAATTTCAGTTACAGTTGTGAGTGCTCAACACTCCTGCAATTCGGGCCCCAAGTGTCTCTGGGTATCCAAAAAATGAGAATATACTATTAGAGATCATCTGTGAAAAGTTTAGTTAAGTGACTTGCCCAGCATCAGACAGGCATTCTGTTGCAGGGGCAGGAACAGAATTCAGTTCTCCATGGCAGCATTCAAACACCTAACCCTAATACCATTCCTTTCTTCCGGTAGTCCTCTGCCTCATTTACTGGCATGTTTCTGCAATAAATAAAACAGGCATCCTACAGACAAGTCTTCTTCACTACACAGCCCTAATTTATCTCCAAAGCAAGTCCAACTTATGTACTGAATGAGGTAGGGACCACAAGGAAAAAGTAATATATGATCATGTAATCAAAGACCATCATAAAGCGTATGCACAGGAGCGCCGAAGTAAAGTTGCAAAGCAACCTCAATTCTGGCATTTCCTAACATTTGAGTGATGAAATTGCAACATTTAATGCAGTTTACTTATTTATTCATTTATTTTATGTAACGTTACATTTATAGAATGTTTACCACTCTAGTATTCATCATAATTATATTTCATTAGTTAGAACAACCTGTCAGAGCAACAGGTGTCCTGAAAAAAGCCCTTTCAAAACAAGACACTCAACTGCATGTGCTTCTTTCTCTGGAGAAAGGATGAAAGAACAAACAACATGTGACGGATGTGAAGTCACGTTGCTTAAGGCATGACTGGAAAGCATTCAGATACTACTGTGATAATGGTATAAAAACTGATATAGAAACCAGAGCAGTTTGGGGGGGGAAGGGAACTTTTTCCTAACTCTAACATTTGCTTCATTTGGGAGTATTTTCATCGTTTAGAAATAAAAGCCTGTAAAGTGGGTCCAAGTTTGCAAGCACATGTGGTAATTGCCTCAACTATCTACTTCAGATGTCAGTAATAGCAAGTCAAATGTACTGTAGATGATTAGGGGAAACCATTCCCCCCCTTTTTTAAATCTTTAGTCAGCTCCATTGAGTAGATTTCAGAAAGGAATGTTATGATTTTTTAAGCTGTTTAGGTGTTATCGCCCAAGCAACTGATGTCAGTTTTAGATGGAAATCATTTTTCCAGCTAGCATTGTCTATCGTCTTAAAAACTATTGCAGGGCATGAAATTATGGCACTGAGTTCAAATTTGTTCAGTATGGTCACTCGTACATTTTATTAATTGATTCCCCTCTCATTCCCTTAGAGCTAATTCAATTCTCTGCAAACTACAGGACAGAGCTGGAGAGACCCCCAGATCCTAAGTGTCTCTTGCTATAGGAATTGACAGGGGAGAGCTGTGGGAATCTTGCAAGAGGTCAGGCCCGACCTAAGGGCTCAGTCCTGCAGCTTTTATTCAGTTAAGATACTCACTGATTTCAACAGGAGTTTTGTGCAGGTATAGACTTTAAGACTGGGCTCAAAGTAGCCAGTGACAATACAAACTGTAAAATAATTCACGTGTCTTAAGTATCTGGTTATTGTCCCATTCTAAAGGACAAGATTCGGAAAGAAGCACTATTTCACTGGTCCGATATCCAGCCAGTGGCCTACCAATACGCAGAGCCAAGTCATAGTTTTCCACAAGCAAATACTAAATTACACATACACATATGGCTGGGCACATACAAGCCAAACCCACCCCAAACAGCTACCTTGAGAGCTACATAACCACTTACATTTATTGCATAGCTCCTTTTACTTGGGAAACAGCCATATGGGAATGAGATGTTTACAGCCCAAAGACCATTTCCCGCCAGTCTCACATGTATGAAATTGCTTGTAGGTGGTGCATAAAATTATTAAGACTGGCAGCCAGAGGATGTTGTTTGCATGGCTCTCCGGGAGACAATGTTTGTCTGTGATATGTGAGAAAACTCATTTCATTGTCTCAGTTGGATAGGAGCATTACCACTGGTGAAAGACAGCTGCTGTTGGTATAAGCCACACGGCATTATTTTAGAGCTGGGTTCCTGATTTACATTCCAATATTTAGATTAGCCTATCTAAACAAATGGGAACAGCCCAGATTTTCCAACACCAGGATGGTGCTGGGTTAATTTAGAATGAAAACGATAGGGTATTTTTCAGAATTTGTCAAATCATTTCTGTTCTCTGTTACTAAACAGCTATTTGGCAATTTGTAACTAATATGATTTTAATGGATTTTCCCCTACCTTGCTCTCGTTCATTGTTACTGTAGGGTCACTCAAAAGGGCTGTGCAGGGTGGCTTGATTTTGCTTGGTTGCTCATTGGTGCTGTGCAAGCTGGTTTGTTAATGTAGGGTATAGGTGTCTCAAGCACAAGGACTCACCTGATTGGTGCCTCCTGGTGATGTTATGTGGAATTCCTCAAGTGGTTCCGCCGTCAGGTGGTCAGTGCTCCGCCTCCCTCACACAGAATTTGCTCCTGAGTCTAGTCCTAGGATCTCAGCCCACTGGCCAAGTCCCTTCAAGTCCACCCCTTCTGGGGTATAGTCCCACTCATGGGTCATGGCCCCATGAAAGTCAATGGCTGCGAGAGCTTCCCCACCCTTGGCAGTCTGGGAGAGTAGAGGGGGCCCAGGCCCACCCTCTTCTCCAGGCCCTGACCCAGGGACCCTCTGTGCAGTGACTTCTGAGCCAACCATCTCCCTCCAGTCTCTCAGTGCAGTCTGCTTCCCTGGGCCACTTTCTCCACAGCCCCAGTCACCTGCAGACACCCTCACTGCTCTCGAGCCTAGCCACTGTCCCTCTGGCACCGTTGCCTCTGGACTGCTGCTCCAGCCACAGCCTTCTATCTCTGACATGGTGTCCCGGAGCCCCAGCTGCTGACTAGCCTCCTTGCTTCTAGACTGCTGCTCCAGACCTCTTCCCCTTCTGGTGGCCACACTGTGAGCTCTCCACATTGCAGGCTCCCTCAGTTAGGCAGTGGAAAACTTTCTGAGCTGCCAGGCCAAACCAACTGAGCTGCTCCTGCACCTCCCTCTTATACTGGACTCCTGGCCCCTGATTGGCCCAGCATCCCTCCCTCCTGATTGGCTGCTGTTCCCTCTCAGGCCCAGTTAACCCCTTGTGTACTGTAGTGGTGGCAGAACACCAAAGAGTGATTGCCAAAGAGTACACGTTTGTTTGTTGCTCTATTTGGATACTAAGTAGGTAGTGGGCAGTGCAGGCTCGCCCTCTGCTAAAACCCCTCCCCTAGCCTAAGGGGAGATGGCACTAGGCCCAGATCCAACTAAATACGGGGGAGAACTAATGAAAAACAGGGGCTGATGTGGGGATCAAAGGCTTAAAACAAGGGATTTGGAAGACGACACCAAGCAGAGAACCCTGGACAGTGCCCACTGCTTCTGGAAGGCGTCAAGGGAGCTAGCGGACGCTGCCCAGAGGAACTCTGCCTGGAGACATGCTCGGACGAGGGACCAGAAATAGGCCCCACAGTTGCAGAGACCCCCCTCAGCCAAGCTCCTCTCCCTGGTGTTATAGATAGCAACCTTAGCATAGGCCAGGAGGAGGTTGGCAAGAAAGTCCCACTGCTTGGTGGGGCCACAAATGGGTTTGTTTGTTGCTGTAGGGCGGTTCAAAGGTGCTATGCTATGCACACTGATTTATTATTATAGGGTTGTTTCTACATTCTTGACTACTAGCTCCTGAGAAAGGAGCATGGAAGAATCTGTTTAAGAAGTATCATCTTTAAAGTAGAGAGACATGTCTGGACGAACGCTCCGGATCAGAACACATGGAGCTCTGAGACAAATTTGGATCCAGATTAGAAGTTTGTGGCTGACCTGTGTAGTACTCAATACAGTACAGCAGACAGGACTCAGCTGTATTGAATATAAAAGGGTTCTGCTGGGCATAGCCCTTCTGATCTTTGTGTGGTCTTTAGCTCCACTGCTAATTGAAAACAGTCTGTCCTGTACAGTATCCCCACAGATTACTCCACAAGTCCTGGCATGGAAGGGGCTGCTGGCTACACTGTGATGACAAGTGCAATTCTCTATCCCACCATGAATCTTTATGCCATTGTGAGCACTTTAGAACTGGAGCCAGGAAATCCCCGGGAGCAAGGGGACTTCCTGTGCACAGCTGTTGGAATGGCTTTTCTCCAACCCCTTCACAGGTTCTAGGATGGGGGCATTTCATAACTACCCTGGAGTTCTGTCTTCTGGCTACCTCTTCTAGTGATATTTTATATAAAGGTTCCTAAATACCGAGTTTTTTTCTCTTGTGTCAAATACTAACTTTAATCACAAATATGGGCTAGAGAGAGCTAAATTAAGCTAGATCTATAGCTTCCTGGCAACAAAACTGGGTTTTCTTTAGAATCAAAAGCATTTTTCTTGACTGAGGCACACTGCTGACCAGTTAGCACCCTTACAAAGATGAGCTTGTGTTAAGAAAAGACTGAGACACACCACGCGAGGGGGAGTTCTCGGAAACTCATTCTAGAGACCTGGGAGGATGCACCATGCTTACTGCTTTGCTTCTGTCCGATTCCTGCCACAAAATTAAAGATTTGGGAAACATGCATTATAGTGAGATCTCTTTAAAAAGGTTAAGGAGTGATTTGAGCAAAGTTTTTAAATATCTTTACTTGGGGAACAGAAATTTGATAATAAAGGACTCTTGAAACTAGCAGACACTGATAAACCAATGGCTGAAAATTGAAGTTAGACAGAAAATCAGAAGAAAAGTTTTTAAAAAAAAAAAAAAACAGTGAAGATAATTAACCACTGGAATAATCAAGCAAGGGTTGTGGTGGATTCTACATCATTTGAAGTTTTTCTATGAGATATGCTCCAGTTCAACCACAGGTATTTGACCTGAAGTGGTAATTAATTCATAGAAGTCCTATGACTTATGTCACGCAGAAGATCAAAATAGATCACCACAACAATCCCTTTCGGCCTTAAAAGTCTACAAATGTATGAATCCAACTCCTACCTGTCCATCCCCCACATGGCTGGCACATAAGCAGCAAAAAGTGCTTGCCTCCAATACAGAAGTTCTTCCCAGACCAACAAAACTACATGGCTCATTGTGGTTGACGCGTGGCATGCAAGGATCAGTCACACCAAGGGTAAAGTCACACCAGTTAAAGATACCTTTTCATATTCCATTTATGCACCTTTTATTTAGGATGTGTAACCTTCAGACTTCTGTTGGACTAGGTGCACAGCTTAGCCAGAGTGGCCATACTTTCACCCATGGTTTGCATTTAGGCCCTCTGCTCAATATTCTAGATAATCAACCACATCTACACAGTTAGGTTGACCTAACAGGTGCAACCTGTGCAGATTTTTCACAGCCCAGAGTGATGTTGTTAGGTTGACCTTACATTTAGGAATAAACCAAGCCTAAGTTTTGGTTAACATTTGTTCCTTTTCAAACGAGCTTCAGATTTTGGTGAGGAGCTGGAAGGTAGGCAAAGTCATGCTGTTCTTCCTTCCCTTAAGGCTTATACGTATCCTTACTCTTTCATTTAGGATCTGTCTACACAGGGATGCTAAAAATAATAAATAAATAAATCTGAATTAACTAAAGATATGAATTTAAAGTGGAGTTGTTAAACTGTGTCAAATCCATATATGAACACTCTCATTCAGAATTAGAATGGCCTTAGTATAAGTCACTTCTGAAGCCATTGTCAGGTCTACAGTATTAACATGTTAATATATTACAATATCAACATAGCTGTGTGAGAATAAAAGCCTGAGTAGACATGGTTCTTCTGGCAAACGGCTGTTTGCTGGTATCGCTGATGTCATTTGGGGAGGTGGTTTAACTATAAAGTACTGGCAAAAAGTCTCTTTATGCCTATATAAGCAGCTTGTCCTATAAAGGACTCTACCAGCACAGCTATACCATCATCAGAACTCTATTAAAAAGGCTTTGCCAGTACAGACTAACCCACTGACTTCTCTGGGGACTGAGCTGCATCCTTGGCTGATGCAGCAATGGGTGTGTGTGGAGCCCTTGCCCACGGGCGTATTGTCATTTTTCAGAAAGGAGCCCATCTTAGCTCTCTGGCTCAGGAGTGAATTGAAAACAAGCTCTTCTGTTAGTGCACTTTTAAAAGGCTTTCTGAACTTTCATCTTCAAATGAATACGTTAAAATAAATTTTAAAAAAACAGCTCCTGGTGTGGGAAGAGAGGGAGAGAGAAAAAATAAGACGCCTATACAGTGCCGTCCATTGTGTTTTAAAATGCTACTTGTCAGGGGGGAGGGGGATATTTTAGGGTTTGGGTAGCTCGTGCAACTCACACTTAGCTTAATGAGAGACTTGCCTTCCAATGGCAGTTGAACTGAATCATAGCTGTTGTTTTAGTAGGGATTTCAGTGTTTTCCGTCTCCAGTTCAACATCCACCACTAAAACATGGTGAGAAGACAATTCAGATGCAGGACACATAATGCATGTTCTTTTGGCACAGTGTAAACAGCATCTATGCTATGATATCCTATGAATAGACACATTAGCTATTATAACAGAAGAATTAATCAAATGTAAAGCCTCATTGAATAAAGATATACATTCCTTTTTGCCAGCTAGTGACATTAATGTTTAGTAGAATAATCATGAAAATGACACAGACTTTGTTTTTCTTCCCATCTTTGCAAATATTGTTTAATTCACTCCCCAGGCAAACTGTGCTTACAAACCTTGTACATAACATTCCCAGGGTCAGGCACTTTGAAGTAAGATATTGAGGACATCTTTGAATTCAAAGGCTGCATTTAAAAGCAGAACTCACATGGACTGTTTGCCAGCAAAGACATTGTACTTGAACCAGGAGACAGCACCCCATGGACCTGCTTAGCATAGTAAAGTTTACAGCAGAAGATTTTCATTGCTAAGTCATTTAAAATAGCATCCTGTTTTCTGAAGATCTGAAGGGTAAACAATAGGATTTGGCATATGGTTTCTTTGACATATAAAAAGCCTGTGATGCAGTTCTGCTTGTAACAGGGAACAGTGTTTCTAATAGACTCCTTTTTGAAAAAAATGTTGAGGATCCCTTCCTTGCCCACCAAAAACCCTCAGAACATCCCTCCATGGTGTAGATGTTCCCTGGATAGATACTCAATTGACTGTTCCAATTTTTAGAAGACATCTGATAGCCTAGTTCAATATCTCAAAATAATTGTTTCTTTCTTTGAGTTCAAAAAGACACAATCATTTCAAACCCACCAGCACGGGTCATTCAGTATCACAAGGAGTGACAACTCTACAGATGATGACTCAGCAGGTTTGAACTTGATTAATTCTACTGTTACAATTGATGAAAACTCTATTACTAATAAGCTAACATGGCACAAATTGAGAGCAGAACAGCAGCAAGTAGCCCATATGTCGGGCAAAATTCTTCTCATGGGTCTCTTTATTATTCATTTTTGTATCAAAATTAACATAGTTCTGGCCTAGGGCCATGATTTTCAGCAATGTCTAGCGATTATGGGTGCTCAGCTTGAAACACCTTACACAGACTTCATTTGCAGAAAGTTACTAGCGATCTTGCCCCAGCTCTTAGAAATAGCTATTTTTTGCTTATATCACACAGCACATACAGTTGGAACTTATTAATGATGTTAATCATGTTGGGCTATACAGATCTCTTGGTACTGCTGGGAGGGAACCTCACAGCTCTAATGCATGCCGACCCAAAGGTGCCCTTAGCAAGGGTCCTGTGAGCTGGGCTTTGGTGGAATGATTTATGGTTCAGAGGCAGCTCAAGGAGGCAGCTCAGCTGGGAGCTAGGTCAGCGCAGCAGATTCTTATTCGACTCAGCACCTCAAAAGTCCTGGCCTAGCTCCACAAAGGGACTTGGGCATTGCGATACTGATGTCACAACATCACATTTTTAGGTGCCTAGAACATCACAGAACCACCGCTGTGAGCTACAAAGCCTCAGTCTATGTTCCTATAAATGAATGGGGAGAGCCAGGCACCTTAGACTACAAGTCACAAAGCCAGCATGATAGGCAGAGAGCCACTTAAGCTGACCAATGGGAACGGCTGACAAGAGGCTAGGAGTTGCTAACTCCTGTCTGTCACAGAGATCAGTAGAGGCCTGCAAATCCGCGGAGATCTGCATTATATCCGCGGATAGCCGCGTCCGCAGATACAATGCGGATATCCACAGACCATTTCTTGCAGATGCCGATCGGATACGGATCCAAAGGACCTGGGGGTTATGGTGGACGGGAAGATGAATATGAGCCAACAGTGTGCCCTTGTTGCCAAAAAGGCCAATGGCATATTAGGCTGCATCAGTAGGAGTATTGCCAGCAGATTGAGGGATGTGATAATTCCCCTCTATTCGACACTGGTCAGGCCGCATCTGGAATACTGTGTCCAGTTTTGGGCTCCCCACTACAGAAAGGATGTGGACAAATTAGAAAGAGTCCAGCGGAGGGCCACAAAAATGATTAGGGGGCTGAGGCACATGACTTATGAGGAGAGACTGAAGGAACTAGGCTTATTTAGTCTGCAGAAGAGAAGACTGAGGGGAGATTTGATAGCAACCTTCAACTACTTGAAGGGGTGCGCCAAAGAAGAGGGAGGTAGGCTGTTCTCGATGGTAACAGAGGACAGAACAAGGAGCGATGGTTTCAAATTACAGCTGGGGAGGTCAAGGTTGGATATTAGGAAAAACTGCCTCACTAGGAGGGTGGTGAAGCATTGGAATGGGTTACCTAGGGAGGTGGTAGAATCTCCATCTTTGGAGATTTTTAAGGCCCAGTTAGACAAAACCCTGGCTGGGGTGATTTAGTGGGAGTGGTCCTGCTTTTAGCAGGGGGTTGGACTAGATGACCTCGTGAGGTCCCTTCCAGCCCTATTATTCTATGATCCATGCAGGGCTAGAGCCTTGCAAATACGCAGATATCCATGGATATCCACATCCGCGGATACAACACGGATATCCGTAGACCATTTCTTGCAGATGCAGATCGGATACGGATCCACATATTTGTATCCTCACAGGGCTCTAGAGATCAGTACCTGTATTCCAGCGGCAGAGAGGTGCTTACCCATGCTTGTGATTCCCAAACCAGGGGAAGATAGGCATTTGGCTCAATCAGGAACTGCTTTCAGAGGCTATCTATCGAATTGGGCCCTGCACACAAAATAGCAGGAGGGGCAGGAAGGAGAAAGATGCTACCCATTCTTACAACCTTTAATCAAGTGGATCCATCCCTGTGATGGATTCTGACAGGACTCGTGAGCTCTGGACTCAGCTTGACACAGCCAGACAGGACAGTGCTTTGGGAGGGGTCTGCCACCCCCTGGCTCTCTCCACACCTACTCCTCCATCTGACTTCAGCGGGTTCAGCACTCCTGCTCCACCAGGAACACCCCCGGGTGGAGGCCCTCCTTGCTGAGTTCCTCCACATCCCAAAAGGGCCAGGCATCCTGCCTTCACACCTCCACACTCAGAAATGATTACCAGCCAGTATTGGTGTCAGAAGGGTTTATTAGTTCTCAGGATCACAGTGTAGAAAGACTTTGCTAACAGACCAATTAGAAGTTACAACAGCAACCACCTGGGGAAACCATATAATATGGATACGCTACTGAGTAGTGGAAAGATGGAATTAAAAGTTCAGTTACACACTCACTAAAGAATCTTCACTAAAGATCAGAATAGTTTTAACCAAGGAATAAAGTAGATGGTGCTGTTTGATGGTTGGAGCAAGTGATAGTGAGCCTCAGGCAAACGAGCAATCCCCTCTTCACTTCCCTCAGTCCTGGCAAGCCATGCTCACCATGACTAGTGCTGTGAGTGCTCCTGTGAACAAGCACTCTGAAGCAGAAATGTCAATAAACAAGTCTTTTTCAAAGCTTTAGGCAAATAAGGGAAGGGAGCTCTGAATCTTACCTTTTACTTTCCATTGGGACTAGACTGATCACGGCACCTCTGTAGCTGCTGCTGTTGCAGCGTTGAGAGATTCTGAATCCACATCCAAGAAATGATTGAGCTGCATACGGAGGAGAAAAAAAAGAGGATTTGGAATGTTCAACAAGACCCTGAAAGCCAGTGCTACATCAGACCATGAAGAGCGGGTTGGATGCTGCAGACTGTATAGCGTAGGAAGGAGCAGACAAGAAAAAGGCCCAAGAGCCCGAGCAGGAAAAGGAGAGAGAGATACACAAAGACATAATGGGGCTCACTGAGCTCTTCTAACATCATTGTGTCTGGTTGTTTAAATGAACCTCTACACTGGTGGCAACTTTTCCTCCTTTGCTTCACAGACGTTATGCAGGACACATAGGCAGCTATAACCATTGGATCCAGTGAGAAAAATATCTCCATCTTGGAAGTAATCAAACACCAGCACCCATTCAAACTACCAAAAGCACATTCATCTGTAATTCTTCATATGTTGGGCTAGTCATTGAATCCTTTCTTGGTGCCGTCAAGGTGGCTGGTGTACATCTTCATGAGCCAGGGGACCAAGGGGTAGGTTGGGTCCCCCAGGATCACTATTGGTATTTTAACATTCCCAATAGCAATCTGCCATCGGGAAAGGAAGTCCCTGCTTGTAGATTTCCAAAGAGTCGTGTCTTCTTAAAGATGAGTGTGTCACATACCTTCCCTAACCAGTCAATATTGATGTCAGTGAGGCACCCACTGATCCACCAATACTAGCATACCCATAGAAAAATAGCCCTTTATGTTGAGGTACTCTGTGCTTAGGAGATCTGGTGCCAAAAAAAAGGATATACATGCCATTTATCACTCCACTATGCTGCAAGATCCCCTCTGCTGCAAATCCATTGATTAAATCCTGCACATTGCCAAGAGTCATGGTCCTAAATAGCAGGAGACAATTAATAATCCTGCACACTTATATGTGAAGTATTAGCATTATTAGAAGCACAACCACACCTTCAACTTCTCAAAAATTTGAACATAGTCTTTGTGCACCAGTTTCCCCAACTATAAAATTGGCACAGCAACACTTACCTCACAGGGAGTTGTGAGACTCAGTTAAAGTTTGTGACACACTTTGATCTTTCAACGGAATGTGGCATAAAACCAAAGTTTTACTAGTGATAATGGCCTTGTACCAGAGTAGCTGTGATTCCCAGGTCTCTCAATGTGTGGAATTGTACCATCGAGGGACAGTTTGCACATTTAACTCAATGGCGGAGCTAGTGACAACTAGTGGACACCACTCTGTGGCTATGTCTACACTTGTTAATTTAAGTCGACTTAGCATGTCCACACTCAAATTTTAAGTCGATTTAGAGGGGACCCTACAAAATCGACCTAGAGCGTCCACACTGGACGCTTAGGTCGACTTCTAGGGGCTAGGTGGACCTGGGACTGGTCCACGGTGGCAGGGGCCACAGCCTTTGCCCCATTGTACCTTGGTACAATGGGGCAAAGGGGGACAGGGACCCTGGCAGGGCATAGGGGCAGGGTGGGCAGGGCTCTGCCCTGCCCTTTGGGGGGGGCACGTCAGGCTGTGGCTGTGCCAGCCACCCTGGCAGGGAGGGCAGTGGGGAAGCCCTGGAGCCCCCTAAGTCGACTTAAAGTCGACTTAGGACTACTCTACATCCACACTGGCTAAGTCGACTTAAAAGGAGGTTTTATAAAGTCGACTTAATTTTTCCTTAAGTTGACTTAAGCAGCTGCTTAAGTCGACTTAAGGAAAGTGTAGTGTAGACGCAGAATAAATTAAGTCGATTTAAGCAAGCTTAAGTCGACTTAATTTGTAAGTGTAGACGCACCCTGTAAGATCATGGCAAATTTTAGATACAGAGGAGAATGCTGAAAAGTAAACATATATATATATATCCACCCGCTCCAGGGAAGAAACTGCAGGATATAGTACTACTTTCTTTGGAAAAGCTCATGGCCTGTAGAGAGAGCTCTTCCAAAGTCTACTGTTTCTGACACAAAACATTTCAAAATTTGGCACTGTGTCCACTCTTTTTTAAGCTAAATTCTGCCCTCACTTGTCCCCATACAATCCTATTGCTTGTAATAATTCCAGGGGAGTTGTATGCAGGGCCAGATCAAGGCCTGGGCGGGCCCATAGCTGCCCACCTTTGTGGAGCCTCCCCACCATTGCGGTGGTGCCCTGCATGGGGGGCAGGACCCCCAGCTATTGGTGCTGGGGGCAGGATTAGAGGCTCCAAGGCGGCAGCCAGTGTTGCTCCAGGGAGCCAGGGAGGGTGGAGGGCACCATGGACTGGCATTGCTGTAAGGCGGGTGGGAGGCCACAGGCCAGCACTGCTGTAGAGGAGCTACAGAGGATCCACAGACCAGAAGCTGCACACCTGCCCTACCCCTGGGCTGGCTGGTCTGGAGCAGACCTCCCAGTCCAGCCTGGGGACTGAGCGGGCAAACTGAAGGTGGGCAGGGCAGCAGAAGCCAGGGCCGGCCCAACCATATAGGTGAACTATGCGGTCGCCTAGGGGACTAGGCTTTATGGGGCACCAAATTAGATGGAAGAGAATTTTTTACATATGTTATTTCTTATAACATGTAGGGGAGGGATGCCAAAATCATCATAGGGTGCCAAAAACTGTTTCGCCGGGCCGGCAGCCAGGGCTGGATTTCTCAGGGGGCCATTAAGCCAGGGCCTGCGGCTGCAGTCCCTATAATCCTGCATTAATCCAGCCCTGGTTCTATGGTATAAATGAGTTTAGAATAAAAACTCTGGACCCAGTGACAAGCTCTGTAATATGCTGGGCACCCTCAACTCTCAGTCAAACTAGAGAAGTTGACAGAGCTTGGTACCTTGCAAATTAGGCTCCCCAGTTAGAAGCAAAATAGCCCAAGCAAGAATAGCAAATTGATCATTATCCTGAAAGCATTTCCAGGAGGAAAATGACTAGCTAGTACATGGGAGATGATGCACCATGGAAACCACTCAGAATTTTCATAGGACTGAATTTTCTGTTTTGTCTGTTAGTAATTAAGGCCCTGATCCTTCTCTCACTTATACTAATTTTACCTCACTGCAACACCATTGACTTCAGGAGAGTTAATCCTGATTTATACCAGAGTAAATGAGGGATGAGTAAAAATCCTGAGTTTCATTACGTAGAGCCCTTTGAGCCAGGATTAATATTAATGCCCTTTAAGGCACACATTCCTACCCATTGGGGAACTTTGAAAAACACTCCATTTAGAGACAATTCTGCTTCTTTCTCATTCATTTATTTTTCTGTTTATTTTGATTTTGCACGAAATCAGGATCTTTGTTGCTCAGGATGTAGTCCACGCCTGCTGTTTATTCACCATCTAAAGTCACCTGCCCAATTTTTTCTCTCATGCAACAATATTTAATTCACTGGAGTCACTCTAAACTTACATCAGTGAAACAAAGCAGAATTTGAACCAGTGATCTCAGGTGCAGGATGGCCAACAAGAACAGATGAGCTGCTATGTATAGGAACAGAAATCTTGTTTTCATGCAAATATTTCTAATATTAAAAGATACTTGAGAAAAAATGACAGATCAGATATATTGTTTTTAGACAAAATTGTTTTGAAGTTTTCCATGAGCTTCTTAAGCATTTCTTTTTGTATGTCTCACCTATGAATCTTCAATAATGTCCTCTAAGTTCCTGACCCGGATCTGAGGTTAACTAACGATCACATCAAGATAATCTAGTCCAGGTTTAAAACTGAAACCAATGCATGCTGGGAAAGACTTTGGGCATCTGCTTAGTGGCTTTTCATGGATGCCGGTGTTCTGAGTTATGTGGTTCATTACTGAACCTCTGTGATCTAATCTAAGGGGCTGCCAATAGTCTTGGACAGACATTATTAAGCAATTGTTAAGAAACTTACGGAGACTTCCAGCCCACTCCCATTTAACCCCTCCTTTGGGCTTCCCAAAGGCCCTCCATTTTCACTCATATTGTTGACAACATCAGTAGGAGATGCCTGATTAAATTCTTCAGCATTTGGGGGGTCAATCCGCAGCACTGTGTCACCGGAAACCTGCCTTAAAAGGGTATCTGAAGGCTCCGTTAACACAAGAAACCCAAGGTTGTGACAGAATGCTTTAAATCCTATTTGGGGAGGATCTTGGCTCTTGATACATTCAACAGAGCGGCCAAGGTCTGGATGGACATGGACTCTGAACTCCCCTCCAGGTTAGTGGTGAGGCACATGGAAGAAATGTTCCTGCCCATGCTGTATGTCTTCTGGAGATAAGGCACTTCTAGGAGAGGTCAATTTTACACTTAGCAGGAGCCATTAAATATGATTCTCTTTCTCACACACACACAGAAAGTGATTGTACATCACAACCGCCAAAGGAAAAAGCCCCACAGCATTGAAGTGCTATAGGTAAACTTCAGATAGGGAGGGGAATTCATTCTGCCATCCCTTCTCCTGCACTGCACCAACATGTCTCAAATGAGAGCACCAGGGAACAGGCTTCCTACTCACTACTCCCTGCTCAAACAGAAATCCCCTGCTCAACTGCTCCCATCCCTCCACATGAAAGCACTACAAGGAAGTACTGTGTGTGTTTGTTCTTAATTCATCTCGCTTCACCCATCCTCTCGCCACGCAAAATGGGAACAATGGGCAAAGAAGCAGCACTCTTCAGAAGAGTAAAATTCACCCGTGTAGACGACCAGCACAAAGGCCCAGGGACTCAGACCCTCAGAACAGGATGTGAGACTTAAGTAGCTCTTAGCCCTTGTGATATGACTGTCCTGCTTTACAGAGGTAGATTTCTCTCTCAATTAATGTTTCCTTAGCAACAGGGTCTCTGTGAATCCTCCGAGCGTGCTTGCTGCACTCTCTCTCTCGTTTTCTTCATGACCTAAGTCATGCTGGAACCTGGGACTCCTGATGTGAAAAGAAGCCCCGTGTTGAAGCATTCAGCAATTTCTCCTTCTGCTTTAAAAAATCCAAGACCCTAATGTCTATAAAAGAATCCCTCTGACTTCCTTTTCTGAATGAGGTTCATGATCAGGGGCTGGCTTTCCTCATTACATTCATGACACATGAATATTAATACAACATTATCCAGCTTCGGTCATGCATATGCAATCACCTCCCCCTCATTTACAGGATCTGTCTCACTCATTTCCCCATTTAAAAGCATCACATGTTGGTCTGATTGGCCTCTCAATTCCAGCCTTCTGAACAGACACAAAAGCGTTGAAAATGTAAATTCAACTTGCTACCATGCATTTTTATTAAATCAAAAAAACCCACCCCACAGTCAGCTTTCCTTGGTCTCAAAATACCGCTCACTTTGACTAAAGATATTGTGAACAGTGGTTTAAAAGTCCGATGAACCTTTAGAAGCTTTAGGGGCTATCAGAATGAATGCAGATGAATTCAGTGCTCCTGACCAAAACCATTAAAACTGAGGAACAGGAAGAAAATGTTCCAGTTAAATTACAAACAGTAACTACAGGGTAAGAAATACTTAAAATGGAGAAAAATGTCAAAGTTTTTCAAGTTCACTGATTGAAAAAAAAAATACACTACATTTGTAGATAATGCTTGCATTAAAAATATCTGCGTGCTGGGATTACCAGCAGAACGAAAGGAAAAGATCCTACATCACTTGACTTGATTAAAGACTTGATTATAAATGTATTCCATCAGTTACAAGCAGGAAAATATTTCTGAACCCTTCTAAATGAGAACAATTATAACCCTAAAATACTGGCCCCTTTGAAGATATCCTGGCCTCACTGAAGTCAACTCCCATTGACTTCAGTGAGGCCAGGATTTTACCCATGGTCTTCAAGATGCTTCGGTGTCACGTTGTCATTGTTTTCTTTATTTCTCATGAAGATAAATAATAACAAACAATTATTATTATGGCATAAAATGAGGGGAGCCATCTGCCTGTTTGAAGATGAGAATTACCAAGGACAAAATATAGTAGCCCTAAAACAACAGCAACTACAGCTTAGAAATCACACTGGCTATCTTCAATCCAGGCAAACAAGAATTATTATAGCTAGAAGCAGGGCTTTTTTTTGTGATGGTTCTCAAGGGTTCTGAGTACCAGCACCTATTCTTTCACAGGGATGTGGCCCTGGTTTGTGCCGTGGCCGCTGGCCGTCCCAAGCCAAGTACGGGCACCGTTTCTTTTACAAAAAAAAGCACTGGATAGAAGGCGAATACAGCAGATAAATAAAAGGTCTGTTGAGTCATGGAGGCAGAAGTTTCCAAAAGTGGACAGAAATCGGGGATGGCTGGTTTTTTGATCTGCACCTTGAGTATCTTGGGCTTAATTCCCAGAACTGCAAAGCACCCAGAATGCCAGTGAAAATCAAGAGGAGCAGGGAGTTCTCTGCACCTGAAAGAAACAGGCCTAATGTGTCCCAAGCTTGGCACCCATAAAGAGAGCACTCAAAATCAGAAATTACCATTGAAAATGTGGTGCAACTCACATTGTTTCTGAGTGTGGCTGAGTTTACTAGAGAAACTAGCTAATATTTCACTTTAGAGACATGAGCTAGTTTTTGGTGATAGAAACAAGAGATGTAGTGTAGACAGGAACCGCCTTGGCAACTATAGTGAACATTTCTACTCAGGGCTCAGTCTTCAACAGACTTGGCAATACATAGCCAAGTCCTGTGTCTCCCCTGGCAGACGGATTAAAGGAAGCAACTCAGATCCTAGCAGTTTGAGGACTCTTCTGGCTTACGGGCCCACAAATCATAAGGTTTAGGACAGAATAAACTCAAAACTTCTGTTACAACTAACTAGCATGCACATGCAAGATTTTGTCACCAGATGGCATTTATAGACTAACAAGTTCCAGGACAGAAACAACGAGAGCAAGAGCTTTCAACCTTTCCAGGCAACTGTACACCTTTCAGGAGTCTGATTTGTCTTGTGTACCTCAGAGGTTTCCCCTTACTTCAAAACTACTTGCTTACAAAATCAGATATGAAAATACAAAAGTGTCACAGCATGCTATTAGTGAAAATGGCTGACTTTCTCATTTTTATTTCATTAGAAAAGAAATCAACTGGAATATAAATGTTGTACTTGCTTTTCAGTGGCTAGCATATAGAGCAGTATAAACAGGTCATTTTCTGAGTGAAATTTTAGTTTGTACTACTTTGCTTGGGCTTTTTACGTCACCTATTGTAAAACTAGGCAAATATCTGGATGGGTTGATGTACCTCTTGGAAAATCTCTGTGTACCCCCAGGGGTACATGTTTCCCTACCTGAAAACCTCCTTATTAGGGAGAAAAAGTGTGCCTTGCATATTAATAACTGTAGGGATGGAAGATGGAAAAGGCAGGCTGATGATTGCCAATGGACATTCAATGTTAAGGGTGAGGTCAAATCACCTGTTGTAATGACCTCACCTTTGTCTATATGCTGCTCCCCAGTGTTTGAATCTTAACATCTACTTTGATTTGGTGTTACAGCCTGACCTGATCCTATGTCTTACACTTCTCTGTATTTATTTTTCTTCCATTCTGTAAGTTCCCCATCTACAAAGCAACTGACAAAGTGGGATTTTCTCCCACGAAAGCTCATGCGATAAATAAATTAGTTAGTGTTAAAGAATTACAACTTAACCCTATGTTATCAGGTTTTAGCAAGACATTTATTCCGGCATTCAGGAAGTGAGAGTCTGTTAACAGCACAGAATGTCTGTGCAGTTAAGTGAACTCTGCTTGCAGGCAGATTTTGCAGGTATTTATAATGATAGACAGTTAACATTTTTTGCCTGTTAGGTGCAAGTGGAAGGTTACAAACTGGTTAAAACAAAACACAGAAAAACAGTTCTGAGACATCTTCTCTTTCTAGAGTACTTTAACCTTGAGAGGTCGTCAGCACTTTTCTTTCCCTTCTCCGACTATTTCATCCTTAACTTTACACTTCCCCCATTCTTCTATAAGTCATGCTGTTGCTGTGCAAATTTGAGGCCTGCAAGGTTTGTTTCTACATTAGTCTTTAACAGTATTATTGCGTGTTAAGCCCTTTTGCTCTCTAGAAAAGATATATAAATTTAATATCCACTCAACTGAGGAGATTCAGGGCCAAATCTTCAAGGGGCACTTATATTTAAGTTTATAAATCAACTGTATGTAAAAAATGAATCTGTGCCAGCAGCTGACTGCAGCCACAGAAACTGCTGGAGCAAAATCATAGATCATTCTTTAAATTACGCAGTGGTTCTCAACTGTTTGCCCATTGCAACATGCTTGGCAGCGTGTGCAACCCTACCGAATACCTCAGCCCACCCTTCCCAAGGCCGAATTCATTCCCCTTCTGGCTCTCTGTGACACTGAACGGCGACACAGTAATGTGTCCCAACAAAGCAGTTGAGAACCACTGGTTTAGAGTGTGGCCCTTACTCATCATTCCAACGGAGAACAGAGGCACTTTCTACAAAATTCATAACAGCTGATATCCTTGTACTGACCACAAAGTAGGGAAGTATTTTTTCTGTCAAACACAGGTGAACATGTATTTTAGGTACATCTGTCATTTAAAAAATAATAAACAGTTTAAAAACAAAAAATAAGCCCATTAAAATAGTTTACAAAACACCTGAATTCTAATCACAACTGGCACCTCATGATAATTTTGCGAGGATATTGATGTTTTCCATCAGCAAAAATACTAATGTAAATAATCTAAAATGTTAAAAATCTGGCTACACTTATGTAGCATCTGCTCCTTCAGTTTGCTTTACTTTTGATATAGATCAAATAGTTTACTTTGGTATAATTACAGTATGTGTATATAAAATGCCTTGGCTGGGGAGAGAGACGGTTATAGAGACAGAGATACATAAACGTAACAAAGAAGGAGTCCTGTGGCACTTCTAAAGACTAACAAATGTATTTATCACATGAGCTTTCGTGGGAGAATATCCCATTTCGTCAAATGCTGGAAGATGGAGAACATACATAAACATAAGACACTCTTGTGGTGGTGCCTGTTTGAGGAATGAATACAAAGGAAAGCCCTCATGTTTATTACATTGAGACATTCTGGTAATCTTGGGGAAATGGAAATTACCTACATCAGTCCTAATGATGATGACCCTGAAGAGTGTACACATCAAAAGTGTTATAAAGCTACAGTGTAGATGCAATAACGCGCGGTTGTAGGGAGACAAGCCATCGGGACCGTGTGTAAAACAGACCATGCGTAAACGGGACCAAAATGGCGATGAAAAGGAAAAGGAAGTGCTAATAAGCTAATTAGTGCTACAGTGCAGTTTTAGATACTGTGTGTTAACGAGTTCCACGTGTCAAGTTGGTGGCTTTAGGGGACATGACGCTAGCGCGTGTTAAACGAATTTGTGGGTAAACCGATTGCGCGTTAACGGATCTACGCTGTACATACTGATGTATGTTTATATAGAAGCTGAACATGCTACATCACTGAGACAGAGGAACACAGAAACCAGAGAAGCAACGGCTTCTCATTTGTAATCAGTAGCTATCATAATCACTGCAGTGGATAAAATTTCATCCTTCCCTCATGGGACCTGTAATACTAACAGCTAGTAAATATTTTAGAAGTTCAAGGAGGATCTCTTAACATGAGGGACTAAAAGAGAAGCAAACCAAAGATGAAATATTAATAAGATGAGTTACAACACACGTGGTGCTTAGAGACTGGAAAGTGGAAACCCAAAGTTCACAGAAGGTTTTCCTTATTGGTGCCCCAGGATTAACTTTGAAAGTTAAACCTTATGTGTTTTGCACCACCAACAGCTTTTCTTTGGAAGCCATGGTCCAATGCACCCTGCATTCTTGCGGGACATCAGACTAGATCATTCAGATGCTACAACTGCAGAGCACTAGCCCTTGCTTACCACGTAGGCTGGGTAACAACCACAGTATAACACTGGCACCATTAAGGGTATGCAACCAACACCCCTGTTCTCCCAGTGCTCACACATGACACACACAACTGTCCTGCCGGGCAGGGCACCATCCCATATTCCAGGGCTCACCATTCTTACCACATTCTTAAGGACCCACCCAAGACGCACAGCAGAAACTGCCCTGCTTACCTCCTTGCATGATAAATGTTCTTCACTTCCACTATTAGGAATTCAGGCATTCCCAGGTGCATGGGTCAGTTACCAGAGGCCACAGAACTTCCTAAAGAGGGGAGGCTGGTTGCAATAACATGAAGGGAAGAAAGTGTGGACAAAAGGAAGGAATTGCAGTCATAGGTTGGGAAGGAATGGGCACTGAACGTGTGAATTGATACCAGGTTCTGCAAATCCAAGGCATGGGCCTGCATTCTTAATCTGGCTCTGAGAGGTGTGTCTTCTCCCCGTTCTTAGTCCAATCTGCCCAGACCAGTCTGGAGCAAATCTCTTCACTTGGCACTTGTGCGTTTTCTTTGCTTCAAGTAGAGATGTTTGTTTCTTTTTCAGTTATTGTTTCTACTTTTGTTCATGAACGGCTCCCTACCTGGAAGTGCCTATGCAAAATGACTCACCCATTATTTTATTTTATGCAAAAAAAGGATAAAGCCTGTGCTTGCTCCTGTGGTTAGCAATCTAGATGGCCACTCTGCATTTGATCCTTGGCCCTGCTCTCTCATCTTTGAGCTGGCATAGTCCGGGAGCAGTGAGTGGCTCGTATCATCTCTACACCATCAGGTTAAGTTGGACTGCCACTAGAGAAACTAGAGAAAAGTCTTCTCTCTCAGTCCTGAGCCAATCAGGACTGCAGCAAACATGAGACCACAAAGAAGGCAGTGCTTTTTGCCATTCATGGGGTCTCTAACAAGCTGCCACAGGTTCTTCCCTTTTTGCCTACTATCCCCTCTTTCTCCAGAGGCAATAAAAGGGTCATGCACTTTTCACTAGGCTTCATCCATGCTCCTCTCATTACAGTACCAAACACTTTCCTGATTCCCCCTCACTAAGGCCTTGGTGAGCAAGAGCCTCCTAGCTTTGTCTCAGCCAGCTTACATACTCTGCCCACCCCCAGGGCAACAGCTGCTCCCTGTTCCCTAATCAGGCCTGGCTCTCCTGGGCCCAAATTAGTGCCTGCAGCTGCAGGACTTGACTGGCTCCCTCTTCCCCTGGCTCAGGTAGCAGGAAGAAAGCAGGTTAGCAGAGACATTGAGGGGCCCTGCTCCTGCCACTCTGCTACAGAGTCAATCTATATGTGGCTGTGGTCATCTCTAATCAAAGTTCCTTCCCGTGGTTATATTAGGCACTCTCTAAGAAAGCAAATTCCAAAGGGGTAGCCGTGTTAGTCTATTGTAGAAAGACAACAGAGTCCTGTGGCACTTTTAAAGACTAACAGATTTATTTATCGCATGAGCTTTCATGGGAGAAAATCCCACTTCGTCAGACGCTTTGAAGATAGGAAAGTTACAGAGTGGGAGGAAATATCTTCAAAGCGTCTGACGAAGTGGGATTTTCTCCCACAAAAGCTCATGCGATAAATAAATCTGTTAGTCTTTAAAAGTGCCACAGGACTCTGTTGTCTTTCTAAGAAAGCAAGCACTGCAGTGGGAAGTGAATGCAGGAAGAGAATGGAAGATCACACTCAAGAGAATGCTTGTTTCTTGGGTGTATTGTTCAGTGTCAATTCAGTAAAATGTTATTGGCAGAACAACTTATAGAAGGGCTGCCAAAGTGTAAAAATGAAGCAAATTTTACAGGTATCTGTCAGATATAAGTAGGATCCACCCAGGCTAGGATGGACTACACTCTGTGTTTTGGGGTGCCACAAGTTGTCAACGGTGTCCATTCCTGATCTGGTGGCAGGTTGCTACAAAACACAGTGCCATCTCAGCTGGCTCTTCCCTTTATGCACATTGTACAGAGCAGCTTTAGCATTGTTCTAGGGCTCAATCACGACAACACTATATGTAAGTTTTCCATAATGGTAACAAGTTCCCCAGATCCCAAAAGGTGGTTGTGAGCACAGCTTAGTCAGCTGAGCAGTCTTCAACAGACATTACAACCCTTAGTAGTTTAACTATAACATGAGCCTTATTGTCATAATTTCTGTAACCCCCAAAACATTAGAAACAGGTGTCCATTTAAATAGTGGATTGAAGAAAATGCAAGGTGCTACCTTCACAAGGTTCCTCTTGTAACTTTTCTATCACAGATAGGATCCATGTAGATCATCTGGGAACAGGTGCTAAAAAATACCATAGACAGAGAGAAAGATGAACGAATAGTAGGATACATAGGTTGATCATTAGAAAAGGTTACACTCACTGTATAATCTGTGATAATGGTGTGATTTGGCCAGGCCTGCTTGGAACACATCGGCCTATAAGAACAGGGGCCCGATATGATCTTGGTTATGCACAAGAAATGCTATTGAGTTCTACAGACTTAATTCTCATTTAAACTGGAACAAGGTCAGAAACAGGCCTTTGATATTTCCAGGGCTGTACTACAATTCAGTGGCCTGATTATAATCTGAGCTGGTTATGTTCACATGGGCAAGGACAAATTGTAACATACTATAGTCAGGGCACTACCGTGTTAATAACTCTGTCCCTCAGTCTGGTAAATGCTTCTATGTAGATGGGCACAGGAAACAAACGTACAAATGATTGGAAGCAATAACAGAAAAACCTGGTAAAGGTATAAACAGTTGTGGTCTCTTGGAAACTATCCATATGCCAAGCTCTCAGAAAGAACAAGATTTATGGAGCAAGGACTAAAATGCTAGTACAGTGTTTGCTGCCCGTGATGTCTGGAACAGACACTCACTTAATATACGCAAAGCTCTCCTACCCTCTTCCTTCAAAAGACTCTTCAAAACACATCTGCTCTGTGATGCACCCTACAGATAATGGCCACCCACCATGCTGTTTCCATATTGTAGCTTTCTGTGTTGTCCTCTGTAGTTCCAGCATATGCCCCTACAATACAAGCCTTTCTGGGCAGGAAACCTTCTTTATGTATTTGATACAATTCTCCCTTTGTACAGTGCTGTGTATGCATACAGCAGTTTAGAACTAATAGCATGCATAACGAAGAAAGGACGGGTCATTAGGGAACGGGAAGCAGAACCTTTCTGAGCCATAGCTTACTAATTAGGTGTTTCCATACAGGTTTACTTATTAATTAGGTGTTTCCATACAGGTTTATGGTGATCAGTGACTGTCGTGAAACATGCAAACTGTCCCTTCCCCAACACCTGAGCACTATTCTGTGTGCAATTTCAACCTAGTGGGAGTTTATTTCAGCAAAGTGTGAAGTGATTTCTGTTTATGAAAGATCCTGGGATCCTTGAGGGCAAAGAATGCTGTGTAAACAACCAACACTGAACTATGTTCAATAATGTTAAAGTTGCACAACTAAAAATCATAGGTCTGGAAACGGCCACGTTTAGGCATTGATACTGCAAGTTACTTTCCATGAGCAGACCCACACCTCATACACCCTTCTATGCAGAGCCCCATTGAAGACAATGGGCCACATGTACAGAATAACCTTACAGAAGCAGGACCTAAGGTGCCAACTGAGCAATGTAAACACCTATACTTGTCTTTTTCTTGCTATATTTATAGCTTTATAGAGAATTAACAGGATTGTCAAGCCCCATTTTCCCTGCCCTTTGCTGGGGGTGTGAGGTTGGGATCTCAGAGATGTGTTACCACAATGCAAATAATTAATCATGATAATAAATGTGTCCTGTGAATTCTACTAGAAATGAACGGGCAGAAGCATTCTGTCTACCTGTTCACCTCGGTACATATACAGCCCCCATCCATATCTGAGCACCTGCCACATATTTAAATTTAGAAATAACAGTACCAATATTTCCTTCTTTCTACCTTCCCACCTCTCTGATAGGAAAAATATCTTGATTAGTTTGCATTTTTTAAAAAAAAATGTGTGTTTCTTTGTGTAGATGGGTGACAGGGTTTGTATATATGTAAAGAAAGCTAAAATGGAAGGCCTGCTCTCACAGGCCTTAGCTCTGAAAGTGAGGTCATTCTTAATCTCCTAGGGCAGTGAGTTCCACGGGCTAGATCCAGCTGTTGTGAACGTTCTGTCTCTTGCACTCCTGTATCAGCTTCTTCACTGTCAACTACTTACACAGTACTCTGGTGATGGCATAATTTCACTAGATTTCCAGCTGCCCTTGACTCTTCCACCTGAATTTCTAATGTGAAAACAAATAATACCCCTCCTTCACAACCCTTCCCTGCCTTTTTAAGGCAGACATTGTTCAGACCTTCTTTCTACCTCAGAAAGAAGAAAAAACGTACACAAGCCAGGTTTTTTTTCCCCTTTGTAACTCACCTTTAATGATGAGTTTTTCGCCATGCCCTGTTCTGTTCTTTCCCTCTAAAGCACCTGGCATTGGTCACTATTGGAAGGCAGAACACTGGACCTGATGAAATATTAATTATTCTCACCCACCAAAGCTATTCCCATGTTCTTCATCAAACTCACTGATAATAACAAATTCAGAGGTTTGCATTTAAGGTAGGTGAGAGTTGCACACTCACACATCATACATACACCTCCCAAACAAGAAGACTTTGGGCAGGGAATTAAGGGAGATCGGTAGACAGGCCCCAAACCCTGCTGGTATCCCCTCTGAACCCCTTGCAGTCACAGGATCCACTGAGTGTCATTTCTAACCTTTCAGTAACTGACGAATACAACATCTGCTGTTCATCCACCAGCGTGCTTTATTATATCTCTTCTGCAGGCCAGAATCTGGAGGGTTATTTGCATACCATTTACAGTCAGTAGATAGCTTCCATTCTAGGGAAGGGTAGAACTTTTACTGCTAGCTGCTAGACGTGCCTTCATTCAGACTCCTGAGCCTTGCCTTTCTCTCTGGGGGACAGGAGGTGTGTGAGACCTCTGCCATCTAATTAGCCCCTTAGCTGTTTCTATTCATTTAATGAGCACCCTCTGCGAGCTGCCTGTCGTTCACTCTGGTCCCCAGTAACGCGCAGGGGGGACGGTGAGGGGAGGGAGAACTGAATGATGGGCTGTGCTGTCTGACTCAGCACTCATTGCTGGGTTGCCAATCATCTGTCAATTTACTGACAGTCAGTAAACAAAATGTACAATTTTAACAGTCAGTAAATCCGTCATTAATGCAAATGTCAGTAAAATTGGGTAGAAATAAAACATAATGCACTTTGACATAGATTGTGGTTGCTCAGAATCACTTCTTGTATCATAAAATGGCACCGATCATGCCTTTATCATTTCTATTACGTTGCACGTGCCCCAAGAACCCGATTGAGCAATTGACTGCAGCCAAAACAATTGCACAAATTCCAAATTCCTGCCTACAGAACATCACCAGTGAGTCTGCACTTTTGTGACCTTATTACACGGGTTGGGGGATTTTTTTAGGGATGGCAGTAAAAAAGTTTAACAGGTCAGTAAAAAAAGTTTAACTTCAGGTCTTTATATGTTCCAAAGCGGTCACCCTGCCAGCCTAGTTCAGCCAAACAAACCAGGAGTCCTGTGGCCCTTTTCCAGGCTAACCCATTTATTTATCACATGAGCTCTCGTGGGAGAGAAAATACCTACGTGGGTTAGTCTTGCAAAGGACCACCGAACTCCTGGTTTGTTTTTCAGTTCAATTCAGCAAAAATTAAAAGGCGGGGTGAACAAGGTGCCCCCTTCTGCTGCGCTGGCCCCACACCAATTTCGGGGGCGCGCCAATGGCGCAGAGGGAAGGCCAGGCCTGGCTGGCTGAGGTCGGCGCGGAGGAGGCGGAGAACCTGGCTTCTCTCCGCCTCCCGCGGGAGGTTTGCGTTTGCAGTAGCTGCTGCTCTCCAGCTGGGGCCTGTCTCTTTAAGGAAGAGGGCGCCTGGCTTGGGAGGGAAGCGGGGGTGGCTGCAATCGCCGCGGCCCTGTCCTAGCAATGCGCTGGCTGCTGCCCCTCGGCCCCCCTGGGGGGCCCCGGGCGCTGGGCTGTGGCGCGCGCGCCGTCTGGGGCCAGGTGGGCAGTGGATGCAGCCCTCCTAAAGCCGCAGCAGGGGCGGCCGGCGGCCCGGTCCAGGCTGGCCCCGGCGGCGGAGAGGCTCCGCACCGGAGGCAGCATGGGTCCAGCCTCTTGCAGGGGTGCAGCTGGCTCCTCCTGGGGAACCGCAGCTTGCAAAGCCCCCTCCGCTTCCTGCTGGCTGCTGATCCCAGCCGCAGCGCGGCCAAAGCGGCTTATCTGACCCCCCGCACGGGCTCCGGACCCCTCCCGCGGGCGCTAGAGGACGCGGAGCTCAGCCACCTGCATCCCCCGATAACGCTGCAAGCGGCTGCCAGCAACTCCCCCAGCAGCGGCTCCCGGAAGGTGGGTGACTCAGCAGCCGCTGGGGAAATGGGCTCAGCTTTGCTTCTCTGTAGGGAGAGGGTCCGCTGGTCAATACTGGCAAATAGCGCCCGGGAGGCTCCGTCCAGCCCACTCGTGCTATGGACTGGCCATGCAGGGAGTGCATCGATCAGACTGGTCCCTTCTGACCTTCGAGTCTGTGGCTGGCCCACTGAGAGGAACAGGAGCCGTGTCTAGGCTAACTGGAAGGACCTAATCCGTGCTCCAAAATTTCTCAGCTCCTGCAGGGGTGTTTTCCAACATGGGTTAAATAATTTTCTACACAACATAGAGGTTCATAGCCAGGGCTGGCCAAGGGGTTTTGGTGCCCTAGGTGAACTATGACTGGCGCCTCCCTCCCCCCCACACCCACGTTATAAAAGAAGATACATATGAATATATTTTGTTTTACATAGAGAAAAAAAATCACTTCCATCTAATTTGGCACCCCTTAAAGCCTGGCCCCCTAGGCAATCGCCTAGTTCACCTAGGACTGGCCCTGTTCACAGCACTTTTACAGCAGGAATAGAGACACCTAGGAGTTTCCATTGGAGAGATGGTATCCCAGAGGAAAGGAAATCCCTTCCATATGAACCTGCTTGTTGCTCTTTGAAATCTTTCTGGTTATATTGCTGTACTACCTAGTGCCAATTTGTGCAGACTGGACACAGTTTTAACAGGCAGTAAAACAGCTGCTTTTTTAAAAAAGATAATTGTGTCCTATCTACACACACTGGCCAAAAACATTACGTGATCTCTTTTCAAGACGCTGCAGTTTTTGTAGGATCGGTTTCAGAATAGGTGTTAAAGTCGAGGAAAGCGTTCTAGTAGTTGTAGGGTGTGCAGAGTATTCTCATAAAATACAGAAGGGTTCTCATTTCTTGCAGTATTCTGACCGCACATTTTGACTTCTGTAGAAGTTCTAAAGTGCTGTCACTGCAGAAAAACTGGATAAGAAACAAGAGAAAGGGGATAAACTTCAGCTGGAAAATTTAGGCTGAATGTTCCAGGCACTGATACTGTTAACCTGCAAAACAATTTCCCAAGGTAAATGGTGTGGGCCCAATCACTTGGGACACTTAAAACTACACTGGACAGGGTACTTAAAAATGGATTGGGATGGGGGAGTAAAGGCCTTTTTTATCTCTCTTATCCTCTTCCCTATTTCAGCTCAAAGACAGAGTGGAAATGCTCCTGAGTTATCTGCAAGTGTATTTTCAGCATTCAGTGTGTTGGTTTTTGTTTTTAATAGGAATGGTCTTGGTCAGAAATGCAACAGGAGAGTTTTAGAACAAAATATGTAATATTTTAAGATGTCCATAACTTGGCTGAACAGAGTGTGTGGATGTAGGATTTCTTTTTCTTTTTGGGGGGTAGGGGTAGGGCTTGTTTTTAAACTTGTTTGTGCCAGGATTTCTAAATGTGAAGATTCAGCTCCAGGTTAATGTTTAGCCATAAAAATGGCACCTGTTGGTGTTTCAGAGGTTTTTTGCATCGGCTAGTACCTTCTGAAATCAACGGGTGTTCCAGCTGAACAGTGCCTCTGAAAAATAGCTAATTATGAGGGAAGTAATGATGTTTTAACTAGAAATGCTGCAGAGAGCAGTCTGTGAGGAGAGCTGAATGAGAGCCAGTGTCCATCATTTAAAGCTTTTGACATGAGCTTCTCTCTCTTCTGCCTCAGCCCACCCGCAGTCTGCACACTATTACCTATGCATACTTTTCTCTTATTAGATTAAAAGATTTTGTTGGAGACTGTTCTGTGACCAGTATTGTCCAACATTTTAATCTTAAGGTGGTTAGATTTTGTTCTGTTGAGAGGGAAATAGTCTTGTTGATATTGTGAAAGAACATACTATGACTACAGATGCTTACAACTCAAAATAGTCTCTCTAGTGAGAATTTTTTTGAATTAAGCCTTTTAAAATATTTTTTCATTCATTGCATTTCTGCAGGACTACCAGTAAACACTGGATTTCCTTTGTCTCAAAACAATAATCTAAAAATAATATGTCATGAATATGGATCTGCCTCTTGAGGCCGCAGTCCGCCAACCAGATGCATGATGGGGTAAAGGTCTGCTCATGAGGATTCAGTTCCAGGATTGTGGCCTAGATCTGTCTCTTGGTTGCTTTCAGTCACAGTTGAATTCTTAAATACACCAACCACCTTAATCCATTGTGTGTGTTTTGTCCTTACAAGACTCCCAGGAACCAAAAATAATAGGCTTCCTAGTGGAAATGTTATACAGAGCATGACCGCTCTTGATAGTCATAAGAAATTGCTGCTAAAATGGTATTGGTTTAATCTCTTGCCTCACTGTCCGTATCAGTTCAGAAGTTGCCTCAATACTTACCTGTTTGTCTAGTGCCCAAGATTAACAAGAGCAAAACTGAAAGATATGGAAGCCTCTTGGGTGACAAGAACAGACTACACTTTAGATGAGGGCTCAACAAAACCCAGGTGCCAGGTTGCCATGGTGACCGGGGTTTATAGCCTGGCTCCTAGCTCCACTGCAGAAATGCAGCATAGGAATGCCCTCTGGCCACCAAAAATAAAACTGCTGGTGCCTAGCTGTGAGCCAGTTTTGTCAAGCCCTGCTTTAGATCCTGTGCTTCTATTTTGCAGTGTTGGCTTTGATATAATAAGCCTGGATTCATGTGAATTCTTTGTCAACATTAGCTGAGGATATTCTTCTTCTTGTATGATGACTGCTGGAGATGCTCTTTAGCACTGTAAATTGAATGAATATATAATACAGGGCTTACCTGGGCCTCCTTATTGGCAATCCGAGAGAGCTGAAAGACAGAATGGGCAAAGGAGACTTAAATATTCTCTCCTCCATCCAGCTCTAGAGGCATTCAGCCTGGTGGGAACTGGAAGCATCCAGTGGCACTACCATCGCTGTAGCTAAACAGTGGGCGTCAATCTGAATGACTCTCAGGTTGGCACCACTACTTAAGTAATTTGAAGAAGGGGGAAACTCTTCTCTCCATCCTATTGTCCAGTAATAAATGAAAGATCCGAAGGTTTTCCCTCTTGATCTTGTCTTAACCACAGAGGCCAAGACTTGTCCAAAATTGCCAGAGCGAGCACCAGAGGCATGCTCTTTGCTTGCACTGTGAGTATCCGATTGCGTGGAAACAAAATTTGAATGTGAAAGTCCATTTTAAACCTTAATCTGTTCTAGAAATGCCAGAAGTAGAAATGAAATGGGTTCCACATTGGCTGTGGCAGAAATTCGTCAGAGATTAGGTTGCTAAACCAGTGCTAGCGTATCTGCCTCTGCTGCTTTTTACAGCAAATAGTGCTGCGTTCCCTGCTACAAGCTCCAGCAGGAATTCCCAGGTTCAGTTTCATTGTGGTTGATGCACAGAACATGATTTACAACAGCTTAAAATGTTGGGCTTTATCCAGGGGTAAGTTATTTTAAGCTGACGTCCGTGGTGTCAAATGTGCTTTTTATACCAATTACGTGGCCTTCGGCGATACAGTGCCCTTTAAGGATCCGCAGTATGAAGCCGAGCATGCTAGCTCAGGATCCTGTCGTGTGGGTGGACCTCTGGATGGACCTCTGCCTGAACTGAGTCAGCTGCATGATGAGGACTGTACTCAGTCGATATTTATTATCCTGTAACAGGAAAACGTGCTCCACTGTCAAGGTCCACACAGCACTCAATTCATCCCTGAAAGCTGGGTTAATGACTCATGTGGACCTTGTGTGGGTTCTCTTCCATGAGTAAATTGCACCCTAATACTATATATATCTTTATGTTCCCCCATCTAAAGCACCCAAGAAAAGCACTGCATAGAATTCTGTGCATTAGTTTTTTTGTTAACAAATAGATCGAGGAAAATTAGCTGGAACCTGGACATTGTGTGTCATGTGAGTGTTCATTCTAAATCATTTTCTTTTTGGATAGGACACAAATAGATCCCCTGAAAAGGAAGCCACGGATCCCGGTGATGAGGATGAGAAGAAAGCCAACAAATCCCAGCAGCTGAAAAAAGTTTTTAAAGAATACGGTGCTGTAGGGGTTTCATTCCACGTTGGAATTTCGTTAATATCTTTGGGAGTGTTCTACCTGGCTGTTTCAAGGTGCGGTTTGTACTGTCTTCCTTGCAGACTCTCTAGTTTTCAGTAATGTTGTGTATAGAAAAAGAAATATTTAGCAGGCGTAGATTTTTGAGGTGCTGGTCAGGGCTCCAGAATGTGGCAGTGGAGATAGCCAGAAAGGAAGTTTATGTTCATGTTCTGTAGACATGCAGTTGAATGAAACACTGGCTTAGTCTGTACAGATCTGCTGTGTCCTGAAACTGAAGATTTTTAAGTTTAATTCAGTATTAATCAAATAAAAGTAGAACTCTGTCCAAAACCTAGTGATTCTGGACATCTATTCAGGGACTTGCATACAAGAAAAGCTAGTGAAAGAATGATGTAGGCTGGAAGCCAGTGCGGTGCCTTGAAAGACACCAGTTAGAGTTTTGCATATGATGGCAGAAGAAACAGAAAGAATGAAACGAATATGGGATTGAATTAAAAACAAAACAAACCAGATGGGGAACAAGCAGGGAGAGAAGTTTGTATATGGCTTTTGTTGGGATCATATCCTATTTTTAGAACAGTCCATAGTTGTTTACAGGCACAGAGCACATGATGGCAGCAGAGCTCACCCGGGTGCATCAGAAATGCATGGCACCCATGTCACAAAACAATTAACACATTCCCTCTTCTTTTGCAATTTTGACAGTTAATACGGATTTTTATTTTTAAGCATTTGTTTTTAATTTTTAACTGTATTTTAATTTCCACTTTTGTGGGAAATGAAGGAAGGAGGGTTAGGGTAGCCCTGACAGCCAGACTGCAGGGCTATGGCACCGGAGCAGAAGCCCTTGGCTGGAGCCCTGAGCAGGAGGGTAGGAGGGGTGTCCGTTGGCTGCTGCCTGGCTTCTATCAAAGGATAGCCCCTGAACTCCTGGCACGGAGAGTCACAAGGGCTGCTGAGGGTTCTCTGAACAACAGAGGGGGACAAATGGCACCAGATTCCTGCAGGTGTTAGGTGTGTTTGCCAGCTGTGGATGGATTAATTCGCCAGTTTCAGTCAGGTAAGGTTTATGTTTACCAACAATTAAGGATTTTCAGTGGATTTAGATTCCTAGTTGATGGTGCCTCTTAAATCAATCACACTGTGGTGAATTTGTTTATTTGTTTTTTAATTTCTTAATGCATCTGTGCTTTGGGGTTTTGATTTACATAGAAAAAGAGAAATGTCAAACATCATGTGCCCCCTGAATCTTCAGAAATATTGCAAGGCCAGAATCTAATCTGAGTGAGAGCACTATAAATCTAGAATGGCTGCATTTAAAAAAAAATGCATCCATTGTGTTAGATCAGAATCAGGCACTCTGTTTAACTGCGTTTTAAGTAATGACATAAATTTGAACACTGTTCTGCTAAAACTAAGGTAGCTATCCAGTTAAGGAATGGGAACATGAGTATCCAGATTATCCTAGGTGAAACAAAAGATCTCTTTACTAGAGCTTTTTACATTTCTTTTTTAAAATTACAATTTTTTTTTCCTTTTCTCCTTCCCAGTGGTATGGATATGACTGCAGTTCTCTTAAAACTTGGATTCAATGAAGCGTTGGTGCAATCAAAAGTGGCTGCTGGTACAAGCTCATTTGTGTTAGCTTATGCTATTCACAAAGTGTTTGCTCCACTCCGAATCAGCATTACCTTAGTATCGGTGCCATTCCTTGTCCGGTATTTCCGTAAGATTGGTTTCTTCAAACCCCCTGCTTCAAACCCATGATGAAATCCTGTTTTTAAAGCAAGAAATGCTTCACATTCATAGAGCTTTTAAAAGTGCTGTACGACTGCATTTTCCCTATTTGGTCTCATGGTAATACTGATCTCATCTTTTGACATAACCTTTACTGGAAAGGACACTTTCAGGAAAATATTGATATTCACTTTCCGTTCCTTTGAGAACTCTGTAACATGGTGTCTGTAAACTCCTGCAAATGGGAATTACTTAAAGTTAGCAATGGGGAAACAGCTGAGAACATACATCTTAATAAACTTATAGCTCAGCCTTTTGGGTCTTAATTCTGGTGAAACACAATTGCTAAAGCGCAGCACAGCTTCATAATATTTTATGTCAGGAACTACCCCAAGATTGAATCCCCATTTAATTCTTCTCTGAAGCGTACTCTATCCTATCATGTGAATACCTCTTTAGATAAATACACTGTCTTGGTGCTTAGTATTTATATCTGTTGCCCCTTTAATATAATATTTGTCTCTCTGAAAAGACCCATGCTGTAATTCCATACGTCTAAGTTGTATGGCTGCTGAGCATCATTTAAAAACTGGGAGTACACTATACTTGAAGACTCTTGATGGCATAGCTCACTTCAGCTACTATTTTAAAATGCTGTTTCCACTGATGCTGAACTTGCCCATATGGCTAGCTGTTCACAACTCCATACGCCATGTTTTTACAAACTGCTGCAATGTCTATACGTCATCAAGCCAAGATATCTGCAGGGCTGAGCTACCTACAGTGAGTGCATATTAACTATTTAACGCAAACAAGAAAAACCTTGGGTCTGATCCCTGCAGTAAATTCTAAATGTTTATCAAAATGCTACGTCACTCTTGCACTGCAGAAGCATTACTGTGAAATTGCAGTAAGTGAGATTGCCCTATAAGAATACTTAGTAGCAATTTTAGGCCCAAGATTTAGGGTTGGTTTTTTTAAATTACCAAATGAAATAAAATATTTCGAGTAGCATTATCTGGAGGCCCCTTTGCAGGGTAGATTAAAAAAACACGGCAGCATAATGCAAAAGAAATGGACTTCAGACCGATTAGTTTAGCTTCCCCCTCCAAGCTGAGGGAAGTGCAAAGAACTAAGGAGCTGTTAATGGTGATGCAATTTTAACTTATTTTTCTGTTTTAATAATCAGGTGAAAATTGCTTCTTAAATATTTTATTCCTGGGACAGTGTTCCTATCATAATGTGGAGCTTGGTACAGATATCCACACAATACCAAATGCCTAAGAATAGGTCCAAAACAAGCTACTGTGTACACCTCAAGGGATTTTGATGACTTAGGGCTAGATCAGCACTTTCAAGCTCCCTTTAGTAAAGGCATGTAACTGCACTATCCCAGGAGCGGAGCAGAGCAGGAGTCGGTATTGTGACTCAAGTCACAGGGCGGACTCTGCTCTCTCGTTGATCCATGGGAGATGTGAATTGTTCCAGCCTTCTTCCTGCTGGCTTACCTCACTCTCTGCCCAACTTGTCTGGCTGGGTCTCAGGAGTAGCCAGTGCTCCAGCAACTCTGCCTGGCCAACAGAGAGAGTTAGCTGCTCCTAGATGGCTGTGCTCTCTCTTGCATTAAGGCCGTTAGCTTGTGTAGATGCAAAATGGGGGCTGCGTCACTGGGCAGATGTGTAAACCAATTTGATTGTCCATAAGTAACCATGAAATCTACTTAGCCATCAGGCAGAGTTTGCATTTTAGTTTAGTTTAATTGCTGGGATGTATATTTTTTTAATGTAAGTTGCCTTCTGCTGATGCTACTAAATAATGGACTCTTTGGATAAAATTACAATATTTTTAAGTAACCACTGAAGTTGTAAAGGTGTGTTCCAGTGTTAGCAACTAACAGGAACTATGCGAGTAGTCTCTAGTGATATGTAAATTGCTAAAACATTTGGGATCTTTTAAGGAATCTTAGACATTCTACCTGAGGTCAAACTTTTTTTTTTAAGGAAACTTTTGGTTTTATTCTATGTCCCATGGTTATTTTTAAGAGCCATTTTCTCTAAATGGGCTCTTCATCGCTTTATAGGGAGACTTCTGATCTGCTGAGTACTATTGCAGTCATTGTTGGATTCCAACAATAAAGATACAAAAAATTCTATTTTCAAAGTATTCAAATTGTCACATCACTTTATTCTTTCATTTCTAAGTAAAATATATTTTTCTAGTATCACTATTAGAAAAACAAGTAGCATTCCAGTTCTATCAATTACTTCCTGTATTGCAGTCATGCTTTAGTGGTTTCTGGAAACAGTGCTCTTTAAAAATCACTAGCATGATGTACTGCTTATATTTAAAAGTTAATTTGCTCAGTGAAATAATTAAACTGCACTTGTCCTCTTTTTAAGTCAGATGGACTTTTTTAAAAAAAATTTAGACAAATCTGGTTGTATAAATGGTCACTTGCAACCTGTGTTGAGATTAACTTTTTTGCAATGTATTTTTAAATGAATATTTTTTGAATTTGTCTTGACTTGTAAGCTAGTCTGTGAAATTGAGGTGAAAGCCTTGAAGAATTTGTAACACTGGTAAAAAATACAATAAAAAAAATTCCCTTCTAGTTGTTTACTTGTTTTCCAGTAATACTTGTGGCATGTATACAGTGTAATTCTGTAAACTTGTGTGTTCAAAATTGCAAAAATTGCAGTACATCAGAACGCAAAAGGAATGTGGTGAAAAGCCTATTGCATGTGAAATAGCAGTACTTCAGGGTTGTTGCATCATTGAATATTGTAAAAATGAATGCTGACCCCATGGTGGCAACATGACTTTTTTGCTATTGTCCTGCAATACCTTTTATTCTTATTTTGCCCCATCCTATGCAATTGGATAGTAGCTAGAAAATACTCTGCAGAAAATTAATCTAGCATTTTTTTGATAATGGGTTCTGGGCTGGGACAAGAGCCTGGTCTCCTGCGTTACTGAGGCAAGTAGTTCTTAGAACCTCCTTCCCTGTTGTTCATTACTTGTTCTTGATTCTCAGCTCTGCTTCTGCCTTGCTTAGCTCACCAGCCTCCCCTTATGTACACCTGTACCTTGAATGCTAGCTACCTCATCACTGTTGCCCAGCTCTGTGAGACAATGCTGGGAAGATGCACTGGGAATCAACTTGCCTGATGAGGAAGGCCAACGAGCATAGGTATGTTGCTTGAACAAGAAACTGAATTCAGCAGCATCTTGGAAAGTTAATGAATTCCACAGGGTCCCTCCTACTGCGTCTGTATCTGACACATTAATACTAAACTTTGCTAACAGGAAGTAAGAGTACACTTTTATTCCCTACTGTAAACACAACCTGAGATTCTTCACTGGAAATTGGAGAGAGATGACTGCAAGCTCTGTCTTAGCCCCCTTCTAACCAGAAGAGTCATTTGGGTGCAGCAGGGTTCACCTTTACCTTTGGAAATCTTGTCTTCTGCGTTAATGAAATTATATCTGTATCCACAGGAAGGAGCTGCAGCACTTTGAGCTTTTATCTACTTTTCACTTTAGTTAATTTTAAGGCAGAAACTTTAGACAATCGGAGAGCCCTGGGCACTACTAATTAACAGGCTCCTACTTGCACCTTTCTGCCACATTTTGGCTTTTCCTCGCAGCACGAAAACATGCAGAGGAAAACTAGCATGGGTTTGTTACCTTAGAAATAACTAAACTTTGGAGTTTGAAGTTTCAGCACTAACTGCTTTTCTTCTACTCAGGATATTTAAATCCTGCCATTTTAGACAGACTTCCTGTCTCACTGCTCTCCCTAATGCGGGTTAGGCCAAAGGGTTCAGCCACTTGTTTTTAAAACATAGGTGGGCCCTCGCTCTGTATATGGGCATGTCCATACATTTTAACACAAGACATTTAAATGGATGCAGATGCAAGTGGATAGTTACAGGGTAGGAGGATTACCTTAAGTAGCACAAATGCCTCCACAGGGGTTACAAGAAGCTAGTTTTCTTTTAAAGGACTTCTCAGTAGCCTACTCCACACCTGGTCTTTATCTCAGTAAAGCAATTATACCATTATAGTTTTGCTGAGCCTTATGCTGAACAATAAAGATTTGATGCAAATACTGTACAGTTATATGGAGGGGCATCAGTCGAGTCATTAGGCTCTGCAAAACCTACTGAAGTTGGTAAGAACAGGCTCTTATGTTTCATAGAACAGAAGCTTCTAGAGTTCAGTTTGATACTAGAATACATCAACATTCTTAATGCAGAAAATGGAGCAAGAAGTAAACACAGCAGGCAGCATGTGCAATAAGGAAAACTAGCACCATAGCAGAATATTACCTATAACAAGTCTTTATTTAAACAAATTCCAAATGCCCCTCTGGACAACAGCAAGCCAAAAAGGACACAGAAGCAAGAAACGCACACAATTTTTAGGACATGTATGAAGAGGCACATTCATCCTTCTCATTCAGCTTCACCTCACTGCACACTGATGACACCTTAGTGGGCCAATAAATTAGAATGCAGGTAACTCAAGGATTTTTTATTGCACTGTTTGTTAGACCATGACAGAACTACAACTGTCTCTTGCTGGTAGGAAGCATGAGCCAAAAATTAAGACTGAACACATCACAGGATCCGTGGTGAGACCACCATCGATTTAGCTTTGCCTCATATGCAAATTGGACTTCAAGTACGTTGGCTAACGTTCCATCAAATTCTTTAAGTACTTCTTGTCAAACTGCTCTGAATATATATAAAAATTGTTTTCTCCGTTACAATAGGAGAATTTAAAATGGTGACTAGTTCATGCAGCTGAGTCATTCCCCGCTCCCTGTATCTTTCCCAGTCTCCATTTTAATGAGCATGTCTTTCATTAAAGTCTAATTACAAGCAACCTTTCCTGGCTGCATTAAGTAGTCATGGTTACAAGGCTCCACTTTTGTTTATAGTCTATTTGAGATTGTTTATAGTAGGAAACAGCCACCTTGTTAAGACTGCATTCTGTTACTGGGAGCAGCCTCCGTCTTCCGGCTGCTTGGTTGTTTTGTAGAGTTGGTGGTAATCCATGGATGTTCAAGTACATCTTTCAGTGGCAGCCTCTGGTATGGATTATGCTTCAAGAGCTTTAAAATTAGGTCCTTAGCACCCTCTGTTACAAAAGGAGGAAATCTGAATTCCACCTAAGAAACAAGTAAGTTATTAGTCTGGTGGTAAAGAATATAGGACTAACATTTTCAGGTGTTAGGAATCATTTGCAGTCATATAGGGAGTAATGCAGAGAATACTGAGATGTGGTTGAGACACAGGAAGTTTAGAAGAGTTTTAACCAAATCTGTCTTTGGTTTTTTCTGGCTTACTGTCACATTTCAGCTATAGAGAAGCAAAACCAGGGGTTCTCAAACTGTGGTATGTGTACCATAGACACCTACATTTCACGTTCCATCCAGTCACTGCACAATAGGGATTTAAAATCTGTTTAAAAGTCCTATATTTAGAACATTTAAACATAGAGGGGGTGGGGGTAGCTATAGCTGGGCTTGACTGTCTGGGATCAGTGGGGAGACTACCCCTTTCCCCCATTGGGCTCAAAGCCTTCCTGCCACTCCTGGGGAGCCAAGCCCAACTGCAGCTACGCCTTCTCCCCCTTGCTGCTCCACTGTTCAGAGAGCTGAGCAAAAGCTACAGGCTATTCCTCCTGCCACCACCCAGAGGTGTGGAGACTTGGCACCTGGGAAGAGGGTAACCTGCAGCTGGGCTTTGCTCCCTGCAACTGACAGGGAGGCTACCCCTGCATCCCCCACTGGGCTCCATACCTCCCTGTTACCTGGGGGCACCAAGTTCAACTGTGGGCTACTACCCTGCCACTGGTCTCCAAGCTGCTGTTCCCCTCCCTCCCAGTTTAAATGGTAATCAGCTCTTCAAGTGTTTTAATGATTGATTACCATTGAACTATTTACACTTTTATATCCCTACTTTACAATGATATTTTACTAAGATGGTATGTGAACCAATTCAATCAGAGACACTGAGCTAGAAATTTTGTTGCCCTCCTGGTTTACTAAAGCAACCTCCCATATGTGATGCAGTTAGAAGCCTTTGTACACTCAAACACTGACCGGGTTACAAATTCCCCACATACCCTAGTTTCACTGGAGCATTAATTTACCAATGGCAGCTTAAATTCTAAAACTGAACTATTCACTCATTTTCAGTAACTGAAATGGGGAAGATAAGAGAAACTTCTGGTGGAGAATAATGGGAATTACTGTAGGGAAAAGAGAAAAACAAAAAAGAGGGGAAGTCCTGGCATGGGAGAAGAAAGAGAAACAAAGGGCAGAAACAGTGGTCCTAAAGGTGACTATTTCCATTCAGAGGGATGATGAATGGATCAACAGTGTATTGAACAAATTACAAGCAACTGAATGTTTAATTACTATACTGATTTTTGTGCCCACCTGCCCGATAGTGAGTTTTGCTGTGACTTGTATGTAAGTTCACACTAAGTTGCAGCCCATATTAAGAGAAGAATCCAGCCCTCACCAGAGAGGCTGATTAAATAAAATCAGGGAAATTCCTGATGGATCAGCGCTGTTAGGCTGCTCTTCAGTTAGCCTTCCATAGGCCCCATTTTCTTCCCCACAAATCAGTAGAGAAAACAAAGAGTTTTATCATCTCATATCTATTTAATATCACTGAACAGGTGACATAAAAGAGGAAGACAAAGTGATCCCAATACTTACCTTTGAAATACTTCTGTAAGTTTCCTGGTATGTGTCTGCCTCAAAAGGAGGTTTCCCTACTAGAAATTCATAGCACAGAACACCCAGGCTCCAGAGATCCACCTTTTCATCATGTGTTCTCCCTTCAATCATTTCAGGAGGCAAATAGTCAAGTGTACCACAAAGAGTTGTCCTCCTAAAACACATATATGGTTTCATATAGAAACTGTAGTTTGTCTTTATGGAGCAGTATTCTTCATTTCTAAGAGTCACTCCAAGTTAACTGGTACTAGCAAAGTTACAACCCAAAGCCTCTACTGTTATGCTTAATTATCAAATCCATACAACTTTTAGACACCATCCTGAGGGCAACGTCTGACGTTCAGTTGTTGGTGTTGTTCAGTTGCGCATTTCCTTGTGTAAGTACACATATTAATTTGTGCTCCCTTTACTCCAACAAAGAGATCACGTCAAGTTCCAAACATTGGACAATGACAAAGGGGGCAACTCTGTACTCTTGAAAGTTAACAATGGAAATCATACTGCTCTCCTCTGGTGCATGCCAGGCTCAAAATACAGTCAAACAGTACTTTCTTGCTACACTCTACAGCAGCACATTAAAGGGGACTGGGATGAAGGTACAACAGTGATCTGCAAATTAACTGGTCTTAGACACCAACCAGTTTTGAGATTCTCATGGTAGTTTGCATATTTTTAGGCAAGTTGTAGTTGTGTGACTCAAATCTACATGCACCCTCTTTCCACAATTAGTGCTGTGGCAGTGGCTTGTGTTTCCTTAATACATGCTAAGATTTTATTTAGAGCCATGAAGTTTTGCACTGCATCAAGAGATGATAGATAGGGCATATTGTATCCGAGTTCTTACCTAGATGATGGAGCATGTACAGACCACCCAAAGTCAGCAATCTTCAGTTCTCCATTTGAGCCAAGCAGCAAGTTTTCTGGCTTGATGTCTCTGTGAATCACTCTCTTTGAATGACAGTATAAGAGAGCATCTGCCAATTCTGTCATGTACTGTAAAAAGTGATCCCATGAGACAGTATATATTAAAGACATAGTAAGCTGTTTAGCTTAACTGTTGGAGAACCTGATGTACCCTAGACCTTCATTGTGAAATTTACAGTGTTGTCAATTTCACCCCCAATAAGGGCTATGTTAAACACCTTCTATTAAATTATTTCATCTTCTTAAGCTCTTTTGACTATTTAATACTGTGCTCTACAGCACCCTCCCCTTCTGTACACTTACTTGAAATGTCTAAGACTCTACAGCAGCAGGTACAGTGAACATAGTAACTAACTTCTCAAACCTGCTCCTAAATAATTAATTTCAAAACTAGAGATTGAACAATCAATTATGCTCTTAGTTACCAAATTTCAGTGGAGATGCACTCAATGTCACATGTTGGTCTAAAGGTCTAACTTTATGTTCAGATATTTGCATTTGCAAAGTTGGTGGATGATGAAAGATGCTAGAGACACATACATTAGCAGTTCTTTGCTCATCAAATTTGGTTAGCTTCTGCAGCTCTTTGTAGACTTCTCCACGAGGTGCATATTCTAAAATTAGGTAGACTCTTGAAGCATCATGGAAGTAGCCATATAGCCTAAGAATGTTGGGATGCCTGCAAGAAAATGTTTGCATTATTCCTAATTGAAGACATTTCTACACAGACATACAAAACAGATTTTTTGGTCACCTATATAGATGTTAGGTAATTACTATCACATATTTTGAGTCCCATGCATTAGGAGAGCTAGATTACTGGATTTTTAAACGTTGTAATGAGTTATCACCTACAATTTACCCCAGTGACAAAGCACATCAACTTTAGTATATAAGGGCCCTTTTGATTTGATTTAACTTTGTAGACTTTTTTTTTTAAAAGCCTTTTTTGCATTGTAGTTCTCTGGCATTTCAGAGTGTGTGTGTGTTCGGCAAACCTGCTCTACATTTTAGTGCCTCAAAGGCTAGTAAGTAAAGTTCTGGAGTTGCTATAAAGCTTATAGTGCACATTTTTAACTTCCTTTCCTTAATAGGTAAAGATTGTTTAAGCACCTCCTCCTCTCCCTCAGGCAGTCTTCATACAGCTTTTAAGAGAGACCTTGTGATGTACCTCTCTTGTCTAGACAGCCTTCGCAAAGATGCTTCCAAAAATCAAGATTCTCTTCTCCTTTGGCCACACACCTGCCTAATCAAGTGCAATCCCCATGTTTACTAGTAACAATAAGTTATAATTTTCCAGTAGCTAAATATTACCACTTTTGAACATGAAGATTTCAAAAACAGTTGCCAAATAGAGTCCATGAGTCAGTACTGTAGAAACATTGGAAGTTAAACAGAAAAGCACCAGCTTACAATATACCCATTTGAAGAATTGGCAGGTCTACAGAATAGGTGTAATGCTAATGTTACTTTTAGCTTTGTAAGTTGCTGTTGTCCCTTTGCAGTCAAATGACTGGAGAATTAATTTTGGCTAACTCCTCACTGTCAATTAAAGGTTGCTGTTCCTAGACATGTACAAAATAACGGTACATTCAGTGCAAGTATACACTACCACTTTTATCTGTATAGCATATGTCACTCAGATATGGTAATAATCCATCCCCGGAGTGACACAAATATACTGGCATGGACAGTACGATGTCAGCAGGAGAGTTTCTCCCACCAACATAGCCATTGCTTCTTGAAGAGGCTGGAGTAATTAAGTCAACAGGAGAGCTCTCTCCCAGGAGCTTAGAGTGTCTACATTACTGTAGTGTTAAATATCTCCCCTCACTCCAGAAAGTAAAAGACTAGAAAGTTTAAGGAACATATAAAAGGAGTTGTACAGACATGTGCCATCTAAAACTAACACTTAATGGGAAAAGCCTCTTTGAACAATGTTTGACAATAAGGGCGGGGTGAGGTCAACTCCTTTAATTTATTTCGTAATGTGCATTGCGTAAGGGTCAGGATAAAATACAGAGCCATGCAACTGACTTGCTGCTTTGAGTTGGTGTGCAAAGCATAAAAACCCTCAACCTGTAGATTCATGTTGCAAGTTCCACATGTGATAAGGTAAGTGATCAACCTTTGTTAGGTACCAAGGCAGTGCTTAGCACTGTACAAGAACTACAGTGGCTGCCCTAATATCATATCATGGGGGGACTGGTTTGTCCAGGCCATCCCAAAAGAGTAACTTTAACAGATATTCCTTCCCTCCTCCTTTAATTGAGGACCAGGAGAAACAATGGAGTCCAACTGTCTCTCCTGTTCTTTGAAGCATATCTAGCAAAGTAGTTTTAGATAAATTTTACCTAAGATGAGACTGTATTTCTACTTCTCTCCGCAGCTGATGTTCTACTCCTGCTTTCTCCAGCTGTGTTTTAAACAGTACCTTCAGCGCTAGGATAAATTTACTTTGCTTTTCACGAGCCAGGTATACATTTCCAAATTTTCCTTTCCCCAGAGGACGGCCAATTTCGAAGTCATCAAGACACCACTGCCTTCTATGAAAAAGTTAAATAGTTTTAAGCTGCTTGATGCCACACCAGGGACAAAGAATTTCTTGTTGCACTGTGGTAACATCGCAGAGTAATTCCACTGAAGTCAAATGAGTTACTCCAGATTTATACCAGTTTAACCAAGATCAAAGTGTGTCCCAAAGTACTCCCCACACCAGAGGGCTAGTCACCCAAGAAATGCAAACTTGCCTTTCAGTAAAGGAATGTGACATATAAGGATTAGTTTTTTTTCAGACTTCTGTATCCAAGTTTTCAGTTGTGCAAGGAATTTTGCACATGGCCAGGTTGAATGTGCCAAGATAAACGCATGCATGAACACAAATGCCCAATTTGTGCACACAAATGAAGGTGTGTGCATATAGGGGGTTTGGATGTATCCAAGTGCATACCGCCAATTTAGTGCGCACTGAGCCATAATGAATCTGTCTTGCATGTGCTATTAATACATTTTCTTCTTAAGTTCATGTAGATGTGCAAAAGACTTGAGTCTGGAAAGAGGCATTTTGCATTTAGTTTCAGAATATAAATGTTGTTCAGTTTCAGGGGAAAAAAAAATCCAGTAAGCTATGATTTTCCATACAAGGGGGGAAAAAAATTCACCTAAACTCAAAATAGCTCACTTGAATAAAAAACATATAGTTCTTTTTTGGCCAGAGTATGCAGATCGTTTCTTAAGTAAACTACGAAAGCCTAAGCTCTCAAAGGTTATCAGATCATGAAACAGACTGAAGATATCCCAGAACTTCATAAAATATTTGGAGCAATGAATGAGTTACTTTCATGTTTTATTCACAAGCATTCCTAGTAGTGAACCAGATCAAAACCAACAGTTGTGGTTAAGTTACAAAATATTTTGCATCCAAATGGCTACACTGTTTAGTCCCGAATACAGAGTGAAACCCTTGCCCCACAGACACCAGTAACATGCCCATGAACTTACTTTTTAGTTTCTTCATTTTTCTGCATAGATGTTCCTTCTGTTTCAAGGCTTTTTGCTGTACATAAAGAGAATTGAACACCTTCATAACTAGAGTTCATAAACACAACTGTCACCACTGTCTGCTTCCAAAATGATTTTTCTTAATCTCGTTCCCAAGTTTTGCACAGAGACCAGGCTCAGACTCCACGGACAGCCTGAACCTATTTAGGTTCTCCTACTGCAATCATTACCATGCCATCTGAGAATCAGTGACCACTATTTCTTAGTCTCTTATGACAAGCCACTTATCTGACCTATGGACAAGCAAGCAGCATCACACTAGCTAGTCTAGTGCATCACAGCTACAAGGTATTTTTAATCCAGGAAAACTTTCTGCACAACTCTCAACTACTCTTGTCACTTGTATTCCCATTTGGTAAGGCAAGCATTCTCTTGTATATTATAAAGAGTTTGGGCAGCGACAGTCTTTTTGTTCTACATTTGTACAGCACCTAGCACGGCTGGGTCCTGGTCCATAAGTAGGTACTATGATAATACAAATAACAGAAAAGAATTATAGTTCAAGGTAAAGCTCATGCATGCAGAAAGCATACATGCCAATTTAGTTAATTTTCTGCAGTTGAGTGCAGATCATTGAAGATGAAACATATATGCACACTGTTATATTTACCAGACACTGAGGCCTGTTGAGGTTCCTCACTGTTTTTACTTGGAGCCTGAGACCTAGAAATGGGTTGAACTAGAGAAGTTGGTCGAGGCTGCTGCATCAGCTGCTTCTGAGACTGTTTCTGGTTTGACAGCACAGGTTTTTGAGCCTGGGACTGCACAGGAACTCGCTGAGCCAAATTTGAAGAACACAAAATACGCTGTGCTTGGACTCCACCTGCAGGTACCCGATTCTGAGGATGCTGCTGATGCACAGGGAGCCGTTTTGGACCATCCCCAATGGGGGGTAGAGTCTAAAAAAATCCAATACATTTAGTTACAGTAGAGGCAGGTACAGCATACTAAACCTTTTGCTTTTCCTCTAGTTTATTCCTTGGTGCTGTCCGTTTATTAATACAAGCAGGCAAGTGATTTTCCCATCCACATAAAGGTTAATTAGCTCCATTACATTTAATTAATATACCCATTGAGAGTTAAAGTAAATCAGACAGAAAGGATATCTCAGAATCTCAATACATTATCTAGTCCAGTCTTCTGCATTGAGGCAGGATTAAGGCCTTGTCTACACTAAAATTAGGTCTACAGTAAACATAGCTCCCATCTACATAAATTGCCTACTACATTGGTTTAGTAACTCCACCTCTGCAAGAGGCATAGTGCTTAGTTGTCCATGAAGACGCATCATTATTTACACTGGCTGTTGGCCCTACATGGAGCTCACAGCTGGAGCACCTTTCCCCCCAGGGCTGAGAGCCCCACAGCCATAGGGCCCAGGACTGCCAGTGCATCATAATATCCCACACAATAAGTCAGTGCACACTCCTGGGGATTGGGCACACTGAGCAGGAGGAGGATAGCGTGGTCATGAAACACCGCTTTAATTACTACAGTGGCTGCACATCAACTCAACTGAATTTTGTAGTGTAGAGATGCCTTAAGTATTATCTTGGCCACCCTGGCAAGTATGTCCAACCTATTTTCAAAAAATGACAAAGATTCCACAATGTCCCTAGGCAATTTCTTCTAGTGCTTAACTATTCTTACAGTTAAGAGACTTTTCTACAACATTTAACCTAAATCTCCCTCACTGGAATTAAGCACCACTACTTCGTCCTGTCCTCAAAAGAGAGAGAGCAATGTATCACTCTCTTCTTTCTAACTTTTAGGCACTTGAAGACTTATATCCATCCCTCCATCTTCTCCAGACTAAATAAGCCCAATTTTTTCTATAGGTCAGATTTTCTAGACATTTAATCATTTTTGTTGCGCTCTACTAGACTTCCTCCAATTTGTCCACACTTTTCCTGAAGCATGTTGCACAGAATTCAACACAATACTCCAGCTGAGGCTTTATCAAAGCTGAGTAAAGTGCAAAAATTGCTTGTCGTGTTTTGCTTACAACACTTCTACTAATACAGCCTAGAATTATGTTCACCATCTTAAATATTTAAAGACCCATACCATAATTCTGGCTGCCACCCCACCAGAAAACATTGAACACCAGCAGCATGCAGAAGCAGGACAGACAACAGAGTCCTGTGGCACTTTTAAAGACTAACAGATTTATTTATCACATGAATCTGTTAGTCTTTAAAAGTGCCACAGGACTCTGTTGTCTTTCTACAATAGACTAACACGGCTACCCCTTTGGAATTTGACTACATGCAGAAGCAGTCTGTGGAAGCTTTACAAATTTTATTCCAGGTAGCTAGTCACCATTAGCAGTGAGCTACTATCAGAATAGCTTAGTGAATATTTTCTCTGTCAGAATAGAATACTTCAAGAATGAAGGGAGACCTATTTGTTGAAAAGCCAGTGATAATTATCATAGAGAATTTGTGGAGAGAACAAATTGAAGTCGATAGTCCTTGTATGATCAAGCCAAGTAAAACCCATTTGCTTTTTAGTAAGTAAGCGTGCAAGACCACTTTACCTTGACACTGTGACCAGGCAGCCCACTGTGGTTTTCTTTACCATTTTTCTCCATAACTGTATAAATAGAGACAATTTAATTGCAGACCTGTCTCATGTAGGGACAGAATTAACCAGAAATATCTTCAGAGCACCCTCCTCATAGCCCCCTTCCCTCGCACTCTTGCATCCCCACCATCACCCTATACCAACCTCCACTCTGCCGCTTTCAGAGCTTCACTTTCCCTCCCCACTCAAGCCCCACGCAGCGCCATCGAAGCGGTCTCCCCACTCCAGTCCCTGTACCATCCCCTCCCACGACAGCCAGAAGACTGGATCATAATGGCTCCTACCGACCCTAGGAACCCAGGATCCTTTACAGTCTCCCACCCGCACCATGAGCCCCTCACATCAGCCCCCCAAATCCAGTTCTCCCTACAACCCCCCCGCCCGTTACAACGCGTCACCCCTGCAGCGGACCCACAAGCAGCCCCACTGGACCCAGCCTCCTTCCCCCCCCCGCGCGCACCCCCCGCAGGTCCCCCCAGAGGTATTCCCAGCAGCCCCCGCGGGTACCCCCCAGAGGTATTCCCAGCAGCCCCCGCGGGTGCCCGCAGCGGGCATGCCCGCAGACTCCCCCCGCACCACTCCTAGCAGCCCCGCGCTCACTCCCTCCTCTCTATGCCCCGCTCAGCGGCCGCCAGAGCCGTTTGAATTCAAAACGATACCTTTAAACCGCCGCCTCTCCCCATTGGCCCACCCCGAGCCCCGCCTCCCCACCCGCGTGTTGCCGGGATACGAATAAGCGCGCAGCCGGATAATCTCCTGCCGCAAGCGGCCCCAGCTCCAGCAGCCGGAGACTCGTGGCCGCGGTGCCCTCCCGCCCCCTTCCTATCGCCGGGGGTCACTCGCGGTGCTACCGCGTGACAGTCATTCACCGTCCGCCTCTCCTCTTCGCCCGCTGACAGTCCGGAACTGACCACGCCGTCGCCCTCCCGCACCGGGCAGCAGCAGCAAGAAGCACAGCACAACAGAGAATTAAACGATCAGTGGCTGCTGCCGATTTCCCTTTTAAGGCGCCCTCCCGCGGAGACCCAGGATTGGTCTCTCAGGGACACGTGCCAAGGAAAGCCGCCAGTTGAAATCCGCTGATTTTTTAAATCAGAGGCACCCGATTGGTTTACGCGGGCACGTGACTGCGGCTCTTCGCTTACTGGGGGAGGGATTTCGGAGCGTGATCTCGCCGGCTTGGCGGGGGCGGGGCTTCTTTTCGAAATGGTCGTCGCTTCTCGGAGAGTGAGTTGGAAGCAACCATTTTAAAAGGCAATCTCCCCCTCTCCTCCCGCAGCGAGGGGAAAACAAGCCCAAATCCCCTTATAACAACGGGGGCGTGGTCTGGAGATACGACATTGCCATAAGGGAGACCGCCCAAGCAGAGATTTTGTAGCGGAAACTCAGCAAGAACTGCTGCTACGGGAAGCAAGAGGCGTTAGTTGCGTGAAAGAACGCTCACGTTGTTAATCCCATCCCATATCTCGCCGTGACGCGGCAGCGGTCACGCATGCGCACTAGTCTTGCCCGTTAAGTTGCGGGCGGGGAGGCTCGCTCCGCAAACGGATGAACGGTTAGGAACCAATCGGCAGGAGGCCCGTTTGACGACGAGCCAATCAGCGGGCACGCCACTTCCTCGCCGCCCGCAATTAAGCCCAGACGCAGGAGGAGGGGGAGACCGGAAGGGCTGTGTTGAAGTGCCCCTTACTTCCGGCGAAGGTGCGGTGGTCTCGCTGCTGCTTCACGGGCGCGAGTGGGCACTGGCGGGCGTGTCGCGCCGGCGGTGACGCGTGGCTAGCGGCCGCTCCCACGAACCGTGAGCTCCCTAGCACACCGTGAGCGGGACCGCGATCCTCTCGCGCGAACGCAAGGAGGCGCAGAGCCAGCGTGTCGCACCCGTGCGAGCCCACGGCCCGTGGGCGCTCGAGGACAGACGCGAGGGGGGACGCTGGGCCGTCTCGCGTGGCGGCTCCCGTCGGGCTTGGGCTGTCAAGCTCAGTCGTGAAGGGGCGGCGGCTGGGCCCGGCGTGACGAGGAGTTGAGGCCCTGGGAGGCGTGTGCTGGACTGAGGCAGCTCTCGCGGGGCCCCCGCTTGTGAGGAGAAGCGTGCTCTCGGTGCGCGGCGCCTGATAGATGGCAGCGAGGCCCGGGGTGAGGAGAATGACAGGCCGTCGTGTTCCCGCACTGTGTGACAGACGCCCACCTCCACGGGGCATCAGTAACCTGAGCTCCTCCAATGCCGAGCCACGGCCACTGCGGCTGCCTTTCCTCGAGGCTGAGGTGAGTCGGGCTGTCTCTTGTGAGGGGGATCTGGCCTGTGGGCCTCGGCGCGTTGGCTGAGTGTGCCGCCTGCTAAACTCTGCAGTCATCTCAGAGGCTTGCAGCAGGGAGGCCTTGTCATTTTCAATTCCATTTGCTTCCGGCGAGGCTGGGGTGTGAGGGACACATTGGCAGTGTGTCTGGGCTTTTCAGCCCAAATCCAGTAGACTCAAGCAGTCCCAATTTCCTGAGATCCCACTGCTCTCTCTCCATCAAAGTAGGGCTTGATCCCAGCAGTTCTGAAGTTCAACTGCAAATCCCATTTTAGGCCATTCGGTCCCCACCTAACTCCTGCCCAGGCCTCTCAGTAATGTGCCATGGAAGACTGCCATTGACTTCTGTAGTCCCTTTACCATTCCTCTACTTACCCTCTGAGCTAACTGTTAGATCCTGCTTCACCTAGAACTGAAAATAAATTAATTGTGCCTTCCTGGATTACACTGCTATAATCAGTAGAACTCTTCCCTTCCAGACCAGGAATAGAACCTGCATTTCAAGACTCCTACTGACATCCTCTATTCTTCTTTCCTCACTGCAAAAAGTAGGCATTTGCCAGGGGTCTGTACATGCTCCTAGACGCTCACTTTTGTAGTGTGCATGTGCATGGTCACCGAGCAAATGACACTGGACATTTAGTTGTTTACCATGTAGTATGTTGCAGACTGCTCATAGCACAATTTGCAGCTGATAGCAGTTACTGAGCTCTGAGTATTCTCTATTATTGCACTTACACAATTTTGTACTTCCCCATCCTATGGTCCAAAGTGATATATTATTATGACTGAAGGGAGCACAGCCATCACAGTTTGCTGCTCCTTACCCAGGGGTGAGGAAGCACAGAAGTAGCAATTTCTTATGGAAGTGCTGCCATCACTTAATTTTGTTACTTTACCTAAGTGTACATTAAAAATGAACTTCTTTTATTGCTCAAGATGTTTTTATTGGTTCCCTGTAGAAGGTAAGTAGGGCACGTGTGCCCATCTCTTGCAGAAGTCACACTGTGCCTCTGAAAAAAATAGGGGAAAAAATGACATCGAACTAATTGTCAAATATAATGTTGAGTTAATTGAAATTATAAAATAGTATTGCTTGAACTTATGCTGTAATTTTTTAAAAAAACATTTCCAGCTCTGTATCAGAAGTCAAGAAATAACTAGCAGCTGCAACTGAAATATTTATTGATACGGAATTATTACCACAATCCCAGGTTATTCCATTTGATTTATAGGCAACTGTTTAGCTGCAGTACTGGGCCATAACTTCTATTACTGTGCAGAGAACAATCCTATTTTATTTACTTACCTACTCAAACATATGGGGTTTCTAATATAACTTTGTTTTTCTTACTATTATACAATCTGTGCTTTCCTTCTTGCATATAACAGGGTTGCCATAGTAGACTTTCGTGCTTTCTGCAAAATCAATATAATTTAATCAAATAGTTATTTCCTAGTTATAGAAATGATAAATAGAAATAGATTCATTCAGGAGTGTCGCTTATTTCAAGAACTACATTTATAATTTGCAAATATTTTCCTTTTGGGTGGTCATATGTAAATAACATTTGGTGGCCTCCTCTGTTTGCCATAAACTGTTAGTTTGGTGCTGGTAGATATAACTATCCTGTTATCTTTCAGTGCTCTTTCAATTTCAACCTTTTTTTTTTTTTTTCATTTTTCACTAATTAAACACTGTTCATATAGAGAAGCCAATGTCTTTCATAAGAGTGCCAAACTTTGCCATATTTTAATAAACATTCTAAAAATCTGTGCTAAGACATTCTACTCTTCCTGTTTACCTTCCCATATACTCAACCTCACTTGAATATGCAACCAAGCTATACCTGACTCTTCATTAAGAGACTTACTATTTTTCTCCTATGTTTATGCCTTTTTTTAAAATCAAAAACTCATAATTGGAAGTAATCAAATTTGACATTGAATACTTTTAGAATCAGTGGCCCAACGCTTGTGCCCTCTAGCAGTATCTTGAGTTCCACAATTTTTGTTCTCCAGAGCCACAGAGTAGATTTTCCAGTTTCTCAGTGGTTGAAGAATCTAAACTTTGAAATAAGTTGTCAGTAGTTGACTTCATAAGTCAGTTTCATGTTTCCATAAAGCCACTCAGTGTTTAGTAACGCTTTACCTTTTTTAGCTAGTGAATGCTTGGAATCAGCATGCTTGCATGCACGTGGTTTCATATTAAGGTATGCATATACTACTTGCCACAGTGTTGTGCTGTACTCGCTACGTAGCATGCCGCTGATAACCTGTACATACTCATGCTGAATGTTAGTGTTTTGGGCCCAACTGGGGTGAAACAGTGAATCATGTGACCAGTTAATTATTATAAAGGATGAGCACACGTGCTGTTTCCATTTTTATCTTTAGCTATCTTACCTTGTTAATATTTATCTAAAATAGTATTACATAATACTGCACATTAACTATGAATATAAATATCTAAAAAATCATCTCCTATCTCACACAGAGAGGGGATGATACCCTTCTTCACCTCTATACACACAACTTCACCCTTTCCAGAACCTGGCTCACATAAAGAGGGAAGGGGGGCTACAGGGCAGACTTCCATAGATGGCTAGGACTCCCATGATCCTGATGTAGACACACATGTCAGCAACACAACTGCTGGGAGCAGGCACAGTCAGATCCCAGCTCACAGGGAAGGAGAGGGGCTCATACCCCCTTGGAAAGTGAAGTCCCCACAGATCACATGGGGAGGTGTTCACACCTCAAGATGGGCTGGGGGCTTCTAGATAGGGGCATATATATATATATATGGGAAAGGTGTGACTACCTCCATATTCTCTTCCCAGCCCCTGGGTAGCCCCTATGTCCCTACCCCACTGTTCTCCCCATCAACTAAGCCTCCCCACTCCTCTCCTTCCCACCCATCCACATTTATCCACTCCTTGCTCTAACCCAAACCCTTCTCCCTATTCCCACCTACTTTTCCACCTTCCAGTGAGTAGTTTGCATGTTTAATGTATCTTCTTTTTTAAAACAAGCACCTTCAGAATATTCTGCTGTACTCTGATTACACTTTTACAGAATCCATTCTCCCTTTGACAGAGGCAAATCGAGCAAACTGAGATTCCTGCTTTTCAGAGTTCTCTTGTGAGCTGAATTTGCCACCTGGCTATGGCTTAGGTTTCATGATCAAACAGTCCTGCTGGAGGTATTCAGGATGTGATGCAGAGGTAGTTTCCACCTAGTCTCTCTCTGCGTACAGGCCTAGTATAATCCATATGACAGGCTATCAAGCATTTTTAAGAATACTTCTAACAAGAGAATTGAAGTCTTTGGCTAATAATGGAATTAGATTTTCTTCCCCAAAGAGATAGTAGCAACCTTCCATTCAGTTAAGGTAACTAAGCATTTGAGATCTTAGTGTGATGGTCTCTCAGCCCCAGTTTAATTTTGATCTGTGCTCAAACATTCATTGCCAGAACATGTGACTATTAAGAAACGGAGGAGGAGTAGGGGCTGTATCTCCTGAACCTCTTGTTCAAATGGCCTCCAATTTGGATTACTACATAAAGCCTACTTCCACATGAGGCACACAATTTCAAGGCAATCCACGAAAGGCAGGGGAAACTAAAGTTTTAATACTAACCTAGGAAGTCGACCTTGAAGTCATTTGATCCAAAAGAATAAACTTGTGCTATTAAAAAGTGCAAGCTGTAAAATCACAGTAAAAACATGGTGTACTAAAAAGAATGTGAGATGGGCTTGCTAAAACCTTTATCCTTTAATATTAATTTCCTATTAAAATATAAATTAAGTTGTGCAAATGGATGCCACTGCCACTGTGTTAATGAATGTAAATGTAAATGAAATATGAGTAATAAAACTTCCATTTTAAAAATAAAAAGTTAAAGAGAATTGACTGGATTACAGGTAAGGGAATCCAATTCGGGCACCCAGAGAGACGATAGGACAAATTAGTGAACTGCTCTGAGACAAAGAGGTAAACAATAGCCCCTCTGCAACCGCAGGGACGGTTCAGGCTCATCCCAATTCTAATTAATTTCCTATTCCTCTGCTTTCCCCCACTACCGTCTGATTTTGCTCCTGTGCTTCCAGCTGCTTAACGCTCTTGCTCGTGCATTTGGCCGGGCATGCAGAGCCGGCCCCTTCGTCCCCCCTCTGCTTTGCCCACCTAGAAAGACGGAAGCCTGGACCACCAGTAGCCCTAAGGAAGGGCAGCGCTGCAGGGCAGGCTAGCCTCACAGATGACAGTGAGCATGCGCGCTGCCCTAGAGCATGCGCAGAGCTGCAGATCGCGCTGGGGAGCGATCGGGGTATGGATCGCCGCCGTTGCCTCTAGCATCTATCGATATTCTCGGGGCTCCTGTCGCCATTTTGGTGGGAGATTGGAGCGAGGGAGGCAGAAAGACGGGCAGGTAGGTGCCGGGGCGGTGTGCACGGCCCTTTCCCCTGTGCCCTCTGGGCGGGGCGGCTGCTCGCCTGCCGCGGGCGGGTTCCGCGGAGCCGCGCGCTCAAAGAGCGGCGGGGCTGGTCACTTTCCGTGCAGACACTTTCTTCCCCGCCCCTCAGTTTGCTTCACCCCTCGCTGTCTGTAACTCGATTGTGCTTTGGGGATGGGGGAGATTATGGGCTGGGGTTTGCTCCTGGCCGGCCTCAGCCTTTGTTTGGCCTCTCAGCTTCCCTACAAGTAGGTACATTTCTTTAGCCGCCTTCCCCAGTGTCTGCCCATCTCCCCGCGCCTGTTTGATTGAATTCAAGAAAGGTTACTGGCCAGAGAGAAACGCTGCTAACCAGTGTTGCTCTTCCCTCGCTTTCAGAGGCGTCCTTAATCACAGGCTGAGTAGTGGTATCTGCGGGACTGTCTCTGTAGTTGCTGTCAGCAACAGCTTTCTGGTACCTCTTCTCAATTCTCTCTCTGGTGCATCTTGGCTGAAAATCCCTTTCCTTTGCATACACAATACCTTTTAAAACTTGTCTCTCTCTCTAATGCCGAAAGGTGTTGGGATATGTTTTGTATGAAAGATTATACCAGTGCAGTGTAACCATTTTGTAAGTTTGGTTTTTTTCTCTTTCAGCCACCCGCAAGGCATTCCTTGCTCAGTATGTATAGAACAAAAGTAAGCTTGAAAGATCGTCAACAACTTTACAAACTGATTATTAGTCAGTTGCTGTATGATGGATACATAAACATTGCCAATGGCTTGATAAATGAGATAAAACCACAATCAGTCTGTGCACCCTCTGAACAACTGCTGCATCTGATCAAACTAGGTAAGCTATAATGCAGGATTAATGTAAATAAACTGGCAATTGCAGAGTTCTTCCTGAAGTTCAGGTATGTAGGTTCTGGCTGAGGGGGGTGGGGTGAGACTTGATGTCTAGAGGTCCTTCCAGCCTTGCATCTCTGATTCTGTAACGGACACACTGCAGTCTAAAAGCAAATGCTCTTGTTAATTTATACAACAATAACTCCTAATGTTTCTGTACGCTTGTCATATTACGCATAGAAAACAAAATACAAGTCTTTAGTAAATCATCTTATTTGTTTGGGCTCATGCCTATCCAGTGCTCTGGATGCCTTTGACAATCTTCTAAAAATACACTGAAAAAAGGGGGCTATTCACTTGTGAAGCAGATCAAATAATAGAAACTAACATCCACCCAATCCCACATCAACACTACTAGACCTAGGCAAAATCAGTCACATTGCAGAAGGCAAATAACTTTGAACTGTTACAGGTCTGGAAAGGAAATAGGTTTCAGCATCCCTGGGCTCTAACAGAGAATGCCCTGCCAATCACACTCTTTCTCCCTCACTTTCATGAGGCTTCATCTTGGTTGCTACATGTCACTGGACTGTTACATGGAGGGGAAGCCAGGTAGGTCCTAGGTCATTCAGGGTCTATTGTAATAGGCTTCTTACTGGCACTGCCATTACTTGTTACACTGGAGTTCAGTTTTATTAATGTCTGACAAATGTTGGGGTGCTATGTAGGTCTAAACATATTTCTTTTTTAAGTAGGTGAATACTGTATATCTTGGAGAATCAAACTTAATAGAAAACCTCTGTGTATTTTCTAATCCACTGTAATTGAGGCAGTGTGGTCCAGTGGATAGGATGCTAGACTGGAGCTCAGACCTGGGTTCTGTTCTTTGCTCTGCTATTGACCTGATTTGTGATCTTGGGCAAGTCTCTTCACCTCTCTGTATATCTGTGTCTTCTCCAGCCTTTTTGTTTCTCATCTATTTACATGGCAAGGCCTTTGGGATAGGAACTCTCTTTTACTATGACAAACTCTTCTAGTATGTACAGTGCCTCTCAGAGGGCACCGTAGGACCCAACTCTCTGTTGGGGTATCTATATGATACTGGAATGTAAATAATACTGCACTATAAAATAATTTTTTTACCAGGTGATCCAAATAAAATATTGTGAAGAGACTTGTAATTGAGTTAGGTAGGAAAATACCAATGAAAAAGTCAGTGAAATCTGCTAAACCAAAAAGCATTGTGTCCCAGAGTGCATTTAGGTCTGTCACTAATCTAGTTTGTGTGTGTGTTCATTACAGTATTACTGTTGAAAACCCTTTATCATTAAAGTGATAGAGGAGAAAAAAAGGTGTTCTTTTTACTGAAAACACCTCCAGTTTTTCTGTGGAGCAGAAATAATTTTATACCTGGGAGAATTTTTATACTAGCAAAAATCTGTGCTGCAAAATTAACTACTCCATAAATAAAATTACTGAAAGACTATTTAAAGCACAGTAAGCTTTAACAGTCCTTGTCTTATTATGTATAATATCTTGATCTGAATCTCTGTATTTTAACTAGGTTTGTTTTGCTCAGGAAAAAAAAAAAGTGGCAAAGGAGCTACAAGGAGCTCTGAAATGCAGCTTTCAATTTTACATACGTTGTTCCCGTGGTAACTGTACTAAATAACTATACTCAATTGCTTATCCTTCATCGTGAATAATATAAGAGCAGGGTGCGCAGCGAACTGAAATAGTCCAAGTTTCAGATGATCCTGAGAACATCAACATAGTAAACTCCAGATCTATCTAAACTAGGAAAATTAACTGTTTAGCTCTGCTCGGAGTAAGTCAATGATATGGATAAAAATGGTTGTGCCTTGTTTAAGCTGCAACTTTCATTGGTGAACTGAGTTCTCATTTTACCAGTATAGATGCAATTTTGAAGAGAAGGTGTCATACATGAGGTGTACATGTATGGAAGAACTAACGGTTCTTGTTGGAATTATTAGTGTTTAGAGTCTTAATCATGGACCAGGACCCCGTTAATGGTATTGCTTCATTGTGGTGATGATGGTAGCCATAAATCTGTTGTCTTGGCTATTTTTCATTGAGCCACAAAAGAAAACGTTGTGTAAATGTCTGTACTTTTTAAAAAAAACAATCTGTGCGGGCATTACTATTTCTTGTAAAATCTCGCTGTAGACATTACTCTTGGGGGAATTCTTTGCTGAAATCTTTAAAATTCTGTGCACGTTATTTTAAAATTCTGCATTTTTTTTGTTAGTAAGTAAATGGGAAGGCTCCAGCGTGGCAGTGGGGAGCACAGACCACTATCCACATGGTGATAGGAGATTACTCTAGCCCCAGGACAGAGACTCACTGGTAAGGTTGCATCTGACTCTGACCCAGTGCAAAGACTGGATTTGCATTAGAAGCTCCCTGGGGCTCTGCGCCAGGTGCACTTGTGGGCAAGTAGGCTCAGTCCAGCAGGATCCAAGTATGTGTGGTGTGTGGAGTCAGAGGGTTCTGTGTGGAGCAATCTGGGTGCAAGTGGCTCAGTGGGGGATCTGGATGCACAAGAGGCTCTTTGGGGGTTCCAGGTGAAGGGCTAATTGGACTTTGCAGGAAGGTCCAGATGAAGGTGGCTAGGGCTCAGCAAGAGGGGTTTAGGGGTGGGATGTGTGGGCAAGTTGAGCTTTGTGGGTTAGGGGTTTGGGTGAGTGGGGCTTGTGATGTGGAGGGACTTGTCAGGGTTGGGGTTCAAGGGCTCTACTTTTAATGTGGGGGAATCAGCTGCTCGCTAAGGGGATGCCTCATGCCAAGCTTATTTCCCCTCTTTGCTCCCCTAAACTCCCATGTCCTCTTCTCTTCCCCATCCCACCCCCTGTTCAGTCCATTCCTACTTCTTCTCCACACTGCCCCTAATCCCCACTCCCACATCCCCCTGCCTTCTCTCACTCTCCTTTCTTCCCCATTGCCTCGTCCACCACTTTCCATTCACTTTCCCCATTTCTCCTGTCCCACCCCACCATGGGCACTCAGTATTGTACAGAAAACAGGATGGCTGCTAGCATACAGAAGAGGAGCAGGACGAGTAATAGAACCCAGGAGATGGCGTATGAGCAGCAAACTCCTTCAGCCTGTGCTTGAAGAAATGAGGTGGCGCAGTTGCACATGACGCCATGTGCCGCTCCACGCCTTGCCTCTGTTTGGGAGGGCAGTATCCCTCCCAAAAACTATGCCTGTGAGCATCCTCAGGCACACACACACTGTGTAGTTTCCTTTTGTTTCGCCAACATTTTCTACAGGGAAACAAAGAAATCTGTGGGGAGACAGGAATTCTGCGCATATCCAGTGGTGTAGAAATGGTCCAGGAGTGAGACATAACCATGACTACTCTAAACAATTACTACTATATTTATGTAGATTTTGTGAGGAAAGTCAGGCTTTTTGTGCAGAAAGTAAAGACATCTAATCTCTCTTCTTTCAGGAATGGAGAACGATGACAGTGCAGTTCAGTATGCAATTGGACGCTCTGATACCGTAGCTCCAGGAACAGGGATTGACTTAGAATTTGATGCGGATGTGCAGACTATGTCCCCCGAGGCATCTGAATATGAGACCTGTTATGTCACATCTCATAAAGGACCATGTCGCGTAGCTACATACAGCAGAGATGGGCAGTTAATAGCAACAGGATCTGCTGATGCCTCAATAAAAATTCTTGATACAGAGAGAATGTTGGCCAAAAGTGCTATGCCCATTGAGGTAAAGTATCCCATGAATCAATCAGTCAGTGAATGATAAAAATGTTACATCCATTTTATATAGTTCTGCCTATGATGGCATACTTAAAAGTACCTTTTGTTGTGCACAGTCCTAAGAATCCTGCCCTGAGCAAAATCACGGCAACATTTGCCTTAATTATAACGGTAATTTTTATTGACGAAGGCTAGTATTGTGTGTTGGAACCAGGGACGTAATACTTGGGCCTGTTGAGTTTTTTGTTTCTTTTTTTCCAACTAATGACTCCATTTTGACTTAGGTCAGGTCACTAACCCCCGTCAGTTTCTGTTTGCTTCTCTATACAAGAAAGATATTGTATATTTATCATAGGGATGTTTATGACTAATATTTGCAAAGAACTTTGAGATAAACATTACCATTCTTCTAAGTATAGACATAGCTATTTGTCAAAAAATGCAGTGCTTGCTTGGCAAATCAGGCAGATACCGGTGCATGTTTAAAATTCATTTTCCTCTTTAAAATAAGTGTTTTCTACCAGGAGATCCTGCACATTTGGGGGTTTTTTTTATATGCCCAGAGTAATAACAAGAGTTGGATAGTGATTTAAGGTTCATTCATTTGTCAGAAAGAGACACTCACATTGACATATTTCAATGTTCTCTGTAGGTCATGATGAATGAGACAGCACAGCAGAACATGGAGAATCATCCTGTTATTCGGACTTTATATGATCATGTGGATGAGGTCACGTGTTTAGCTTTCCATCCAACAGAACAGATCCTGGCATCTGGTTCAAGGGACTATACACTTAAATTGTTTGACTATTCGAAACCTTCTGCTAAACGAGCCTTCAAATATATCCAGGTTAGAGGCTACAGTCTCTTTTAAACAAAAACGTGAGGTTTCCCAACTACCATGATAGCAGTTGGCTAATTTGTGTTAGAAATAGCTAGGTATGCAGGATTAGTCAATTATCCAAATTGCAAATACTCTTGTGATAATTATGCATAAATTAGGTACATAAAATGTGTGGTTGTGGTCTTTGAAAATCTGATGTCCACTTTCCTCTCCTATGTGTATCATCATGGAAACCTGATACTATCAGGGGTGATGCCTCTGGCATTTCCTTTATAAAAAGCATTGAAGTCCTCTAGCTTTCTTTTTGGTTGCTGATGAGAAAATGTCCTCTTCTCTCCCTCACCTTATGAATGGGCTTTGAAAATTGATCTAGGACAGTGGAGAGGAGTGTATCCTGCCCTAAACGCTATATTGATTAAGATTTGAACTTACTATTTTTAATATGAAAATATTATAGAACTTCAAATTTGTGAATCCATCAGGATTTTCTCTTTGTAGATAGGTTCTTTATATTGATTTGCATATTTCTCATCACACAGGAAGCAGAAATGTTACGCTCCATCTCTTTCCATCCGTCTGGCGATTTTATACTTGTTGGTACCCAGCACCCTACCTTACGGCTTTATGATATCAACACATTCCAGTGTTTTGTGTCCTGCAATCCTCAAGATCAACACACCGATGCTATATGTTCAGTAAACTACAATGCAAGTGCTAACATGTATGTGACAGGAAGCAAGGATGGATGCATCAAATTATGGGATGGTGTTTCAAATCGCTGTATCACTACTTTTGAGAAAGCACATGATGGGGCTGAAGTCTGTTCTGCCATCTTTTCCAAAAATTCAAAGTATATCCTGTCAAGTGGAAAAGACTCTGTAGCTAAACTATGGGAGATATCCACAGGTCGTACATTGGTCAAATATACAGGTATGTGGCATATGCCTTACCAAGCAAAAATTGTTCATGCAGTAATCAGCGAGTGATGGGAATGAATATTTGATACAGTGCAAAATTTGAAAGTTCTTAGTCCAATGACTGGCGCACAATCAGTTAAATATGTGAAAAAATTTCAGAATTTACTCATTATGATAGCCTTGTGCTGTTGAACAGTAATCTCTGAAGCAGGGCTTGACAAATTCTGGGCACCAGGTTGCCATGGCATGCAGAAATTTGACTGTGGCATCTAGCTGTGCCGCGGTACTTAGGAAGCTACACACCTCCTGGCTCCTTAAAAGAATTTCTGAAGTGCCGCAGCACAGCAAGGGGCCTTAGCCTGTGGACTGGCTCTTCGCAGGGGAGCACACTTGTTAAACCCTGCTCGAAACCTAATTGCTAATCTCCTCTGTGAAGTTGAAATGCTAGTTTTCCCGTGGTTTTTCTTTCCATTCTTGGGTCACTGGTAACAGACAACTCACTTCATGCCATTCGTGACTTTCTTCAGTTGGTCAGCATCTTACACTAATCTAGACGGAATTGGATAGCTTTCTATCTTTTCTTTTTCATATGCTGTGTTGTTAGTCTATGGTCTGGTTTGCCTGCTGTTAACTTTCTGTTCAGCAGAAGTATCAAATACAACTGTTTTGGGTTACTCCAGAAAGGAAAACAAAAGCAGAAACATCAAGACACCTTGGCAAGAAATTTCTGACTGGCTCCTTTCAGTCATCCCTAATCTCCAGAGGAGGTTTTGGTGCTGTGAAATATCGTTTCCAGAGAGATTAGGTCAGTGTCGATTGGCCAAAACCAGAAACTGACACTTCGATTCAATCTGCCAAAGAACTCAGTGTAACATAATGATCTTGTTGCTCAAAATATAAAATGGTGATATTTTTAACCAGCAGGGTGCAGCATAGCCTAAAAAACAATCACAGAACGTCCGTTAAGTGCTGCCACCTTACTTGATAAGGAAATAAGAGAAACATACTTTTTCCTAATCAAATCAAGTCTGTGTATGACGTGGTATATCTGAAACGTATTATTTTTATAAAACAGTGAATTCTAAACTTCTACAATGGGAGTAAGGCCCTAGCTAGATAATGATTTATATATTTTAGACAAGTTCTAAAGGGGTAACTGTGTTAGTCTAGGTCAGCAAAACAAACAAGGAGTCCTGTCTTACCTTTAAAGACTAACACATTTATTTATCGCATGAGCTTTTATAGGAGAAAATCCCACTTCATCAGATGCTTGAAGATGGGGAATTTATTATATACAGACACTAATTATGAGAACTTGCACTTACCTCCATTATCTGTGCTCTTTCCAGTGTTAATTAACAGTTGTTACATACTGAGTTTCTCACTGAGGGTACTGGAGGGAGAAGTAAAGCAGTTTCCCATTATGCTCATGCCTTATCTGCTATGAATGTCTTCTGATTTGATTGATTCTGATGAGGAAGGAAAGTCTTCAAGTACTCTGTACTTCTGTGAAATGGTGTGTGAATGCTTACAGTAATATGGAATTCCTTCCCAGATAACTGTTGATTTATTGAGTATCTGAACTTAATACTTGTGCTCGTGAGGGACTAAGACTTGGATTTGAGTCAGCTAGAGTTAGCAAGTGCACAGATCACAAGAGAAGTTTGACACCCCTATTAAAATACTCTTGAGTCTCTTCAGTAGAAATTGCCAGCCATGCTAAATATTCAGTGTATGTAAATATTCATCCTAATGCCCAAACTCACCTTTTATTATGTAAGTCAAGACTTGAAGTGTGATTCCCTGGAGTGTAGCTGCCCAACTTCCCTGAAAGATTTTAAATAATAGTATGAAGGTGTCTCTTCATTTTACATTTCTTTCTGCCATCGTCTGGTTCTGGTGGTCCAGTATTAGATTTTGCAAGTTTTAGATGAATTTTAGTGATTCTTAGATCAGTCTGAGTTGTGTTCAGCATCCAATACTGGCCTTTTTATTACATAACCAGCAGGTGTGTAGCTTTGAATGAGAGTGCAGAATTCTCAAAGGCATTTTCCTTCTAGTTTCATTCTTCAGGCCTGTGACTTGCTGTTTCCTTTAGTGCTACTGAGAATTTGGCAAATAGCCTTTCTGCAGTGAGGGGGTGTGGAGAAAGGCCAGAGCACAATTTTCTCAAAGAACCCTTCATCTCACCTTTTAAAAGTTAATAATGAACATAAAGCTGGCCTTTGTTAATGGTCCTTAGCAAGTAAATCTAAATGAGAGACTTCATTGAAAATCTCTTCCCACACCCTCTGCAAGACTAGTCTATTTTACTGTTTTACTTGCATCATTAATGAGCATTATGTTCCTGCTATCCTAGGAGCTGGTTTGAGTGGACGACAAGTACACAGAACACAAGCAGTCTTCAACCACACAGAGGACTACGTGTTACTTCCAGATGAAAGGACCATAAGTCTCTGCTGCTGGGACTCAAGAACTGCAGAACGGAGAAATCTTCTATCATTGGGGCATAACAGCATTGTCCGCTGTATTGTTCATTCGCCTACCAATCCTGGCTTCATGACATGCAGTGATGACTACCGAGCTCGGTTTTGGTACAGAAGGTCAACCACAGACTAAAGACAGTGTCATAAAACAGTGATTTACCTTGATTCATTATACCATCTTACATTAAGTGTACTGCCAACGGATGCCTAAACAAGCCATTCTGTGTCTGTATTTAACTTTGTCAAACATGATGGAAAAACATTGAACATACTGACATTTAGTTTACACTCGCTAACTGACCTTAGGGTTTGTGGCATCAATTTTATAAGACTGAATGATTTTTCTTGAATACAATTAATCCTTACTGCAGGGATAGTTTTTAAAAGAATGGACTGCACAGATTCTCACAGAATTTGACTAGATGTTTTAATGAAGCTTTAAGTTGACTTTCAGTTCTCATTCGTGCATTATGCAGCGAAACCCTCTGTTTTGTATCTTTTTATTCAGGGTTTTTATTTTATTTTACTTTATTTTGGCCACATGGCCCACCAGCTCTGAGCCAGAATTTTGTGCCATAACAATTTTACATCCATTTTTAAATGGCTTAGATGAATTCAACAAACGATGTTTTAGTTCTGATATTAAAGCTCTGACTTGAAATCTTGTGGCTGACTTTCATTTTAATTTCCCTTAACAGCTGTAACCTTGAAGCAAGTAGAGGTTGCAAACTGACTTTAACCCCTCAGAACGTAACTGCAAGTTTTTGGGTGCAAGTAATTTGTATAGTGTGCATATGGTCTCAGTTTGATTCAGGTAGTCTCTTATCATTCTGGGCTTGCATAGAAGAATAACTAGTTCCTGACAAGATGGGGTGTAAATTTGTACACTGTCTCACGTGTGCACATGCCATGGATTAACTGCATCCTGCAAATGAGCACATTAACAGTCGTTAATTCACTTTGATGTTGTCTCATTTCAAAGAGGACTAGATAAAACACTAACAAGCTGACAGCAGGATATACATGGACCATAGCAGACTCCCAGCTTGCTGTGAACTAACGTTGCTGTAGACAAATCCTTAAGTTTAAAGCAAACATTTTTTGGGCGAAGTTTTTTGAGTTGGGTATGAAACAACTTCACTTTGAGTGTGGGTTGGCAATGGCTGTGTCTGCACAGGTTCATGGCTTCAAAATTAGTCCCAAATAGACTCTCAAGGCAAGTACAGAGTGTCTCCCAAGAAGTACTCTTCCATGTCAACTTTTACCTGAGGAATTGTGTACACTTACAGCTCTGTAGCAGCACAGCTGCGGTGCTCCATGAAGAACCTGCGTACACTGATGGGAAAGCTGCTGTCATCCACCGCCCCAAGAGGCAGGAGCTGTCGACAGGGCAAGCCCTCCCATCGACACAGCGCTCTCTGTGCCGGGGGTTCGCTCAGTCCAACTATGGCACTCGGCAGTGGATTTTCCACGCTCCTGAGCCACGTAATTACACTGACGTGAGTCCCGAGCCTAGGTGTGACTGGAAAAGAAGAGTGTGTATGTGAAGTTGAGGAGAAACTGATTTGTTCTGTTGATGCCTGTCGTGTAGTCAACTCAAGAAAAACCAGTAATCAAGATGTTGGGCACGGTGTTAATCAGAGTTATACCAGTGCAAACCTTCATCTGCATGTTACAGTTTATTGCTTGACCGAAAAGGGACTATTATTGTAACCACTTTTTTTATGGCGGAAGTCCCTATGCCAGGGTAATTACATTGCGTTAGCTTTGTTGCTATGGTTAAAAGTACAACTTCCCTCTTTCGGCTGCCTTTGTCTTTAAAAAAAAAAAAAAAAGGGGGGGGGGGGGACCATGTTTCAGGGCTAGAGAGGAAGCTGGACTTCCTATGAACTCTGTAAGGGTCTGGTGAGCAGCAATATCTGCACCTCCACACACACACCCATACACACACACCATGCTTTTCTTCCTCACCGTGGAAAAATACCTTAGGGGCCTGATTCATGTTTCCTCCTGAGTTGAGAAGTACCCCACCCCCGACATGGGGCTTCTCTACTTCCATCTGGGCTGATTAGGTCTCCCTTATATCAGCTACTAAAGAATACTGCCTCTTTTATCACAGTTGAAAGAGTAGGAAAGATTTTGGGCACCACCTCAGTTCTTCATGGCATTTTATAAGGACAGACTCGCTCTCAAGTTCCTGCTCATATGTTTCCAAATTCTAGTCCATTCACCTCCCCATTTTTTCCAAAGTCTCATTCAACCCCCTTCACAAATGTGATGTTGGAAGAGACTTTCTGCAGTGGGGGGGACAAAACCATTCAAACCCCTATCCGTTGTTGTCCTGCCAGCGTAAGTAGTATATTCACAAAACACTGCAGCCCTCTAGGATAGGTAAAAAGCATACATGCTAAGAGCTATGTAGGCACATTTGGAGAGGCATTTTGTGCTTGCCTTCAGAAGTTTCTTTGGGCCTAATTTTGAAGCCAAACATGACTTGGGTCCCTCGACACCTTCTAGTGGGCGCTGTCTGGGGTTCTCTGCTCGGTGTCCCCTTCCGAATCCCTTATTTTGACCCTTTGACCTTCACACCTGGTTCCTGTTATTTCATTTGTTGTCCCCCGTAATTACTTGGAAGCCGGGTCCAGTGCTTCCTCCCCTTAAGTCGGGGGAGGAGCTTTAGTAGTGGGTGGGCTAGCGCCCGCCCACCTCCCCTGTTCTTTCAATAGGATGAGTTGGGGCCTTTGCTGAGATTAAGAAGAGGAAACTGAGACTTTCTAAGTGGGATACCAGATACATCAGACTGTGTTTTGCATTAGGCAGGGAAGATCCACCTAGCAACCGTGGAGTTCAGTCCAGTAGAGCTGAGGTAGTCTTTGCTGCCTGCTTGAAAAATGTCTGTATCTAAAACCTGTGAACAGCAATATGAGCTCAATCCAGACTTTTACAAGTCCTTACTCTTTGACAGAATTGTCCAAATTGAATGTCGATTTAGTCCTGCAGTCACTGTTTAAACAGGACTCCTACCTTCAAGCAAATACATGACTGTTTTAGCCACCAAGAATGGAATCCATATAGACATTGCAATCATTCCAAAAAAAAAAAGGTTACCCTACAGTAACTGGTTCTTCAGGAGGTGATGTCCGGCTGGATTCTGTCGCTCACCGTCCTTGCTTTAGTCAGACCAGTGGGATTCTATGTCGGTAAAAGAACTGGGGTGGAGGAGAATGCAAAGCATCTAGGGCACATGCGTGGCTACAAGAGATGCTACAGGCCAAAGGAACTGGATCTCATTTTCACACGGCACATGCACACCAAAAGTGGAATCTATGTGGACAATCCTAATCAAAGACTAGTTAAGTAACTCCTTTTTCTAAAACTTTCTCTTCATCTTGTTTAGTTCAACAGGTACTTTTCAATTAATAAGTTGTATGCACAGACTTAACACCTGCCTGAATGGTCACAAAAAAAAAAAATGTCCAGTTGGCTGGATACCAGATGAAATTAGATGGGAGAGCCATAGTCTATCCTTCTTCTTAAAATGCAGAGGAATCACCACAGGAGACCAGATGTTGGATCAATTTATCTCCTGAGAGGAGTCACAGTTTTCAATGTCTTTCGTACAAAACGTACCTCAAAACACAAATGGCAGTACAGTTGGTGCCTTATAAGTAAGTAAGAACCCAAATTCCCTACCCCACAGAATTTACAGTTTATTACAGCACAAAGCTATAGTAAATATTTTTGTATTAAATGGTGAACAAACTTTGCAAGATATAGAAAATGTGGGATAGAAATTAATTCATCGGATTGCGGTAATCTTGTTTCATTTTTGTTTTAAACTGTTCTATCAAGCTTCTAAATTAGGACCTACAGGAACATGTAGCAAAGCAGAAGGGGAGGGTTTTTTGTGTGGGTGATTATTTGCTACAAGTCTGTGACAGACAGATCAAGGAAAATTCCACTTCATAGACATGTTATTTCCAGCTGCAGACACTATTAGGGTTTTTTTTGTTTGTTCTAAGCTTATCTGCTGTCACAGAAACTGACTTTTATGGAAGACCTTTCATAGAGCTTCCTAAATGCTTTCAAGACAATAGTTGTAAGTCTTTTTTTTTTTTTCTTGAGAAATAGTTTGACACATTGTGACTTTGCAAAACAGCTCTGTTTAGCTCTGTGGTGATTATTTATTATATTCAAAGTGACACTGCTGCTTGGTGACAGCTATGGATAAAAACATCAGAATCAACACAGCTATAAAGGTAGGTTGATGGTTTATGAGAACAGAATTTAGTGACTTAAAATAGTAGGAGCTGAAGTAAGTGATATTTTTTCCTTCAGAATGACTCTTGTAGTATTATATATTTACCAACTTGTGGAAAGGGAGTTCTTGGTCTGGATGCTAAGGCACCTGATGTTTGTATTTCTACTGTCAGAGACTGGGCTGTAGCAATGTCATTAGAGTCTGAAGAAATTTTTCCTTGAACCCAATTTTGAATAAAAGGAAACATAAGAGATTGTATAAGCAGTAATTACACTGAAAAAAAAATTAAGTAAGCCCCTGCTACTATTTCTTGAATGTATCACCGCTCTTATTACCAACTCAAATATGGCTTTGGAAAGCTTGATGATATAATAATGTACTATTATTAACTAAGTATTCTATGCAACACATTTGTAAGGTTGATAAGTTCGATCCCTATTTTACAGGCAGGAAAAAAAAAAAAGGTTAAATTGCTGAGGGTTTGTTTGTTTTTTAACTAGACTGAAAGCAGTTTGTAAGCCGTTCAGGCTAGGGAACTTGGCTACGCATTTGTACTTCACCTAACACAATTTCCATTTGACTGCAACTTAACTTACCAAAAGTCACAGAGTGCGTCAGTGGAAGAGAATGCTGGAGTTCTTGGCTCCTAATTCAGTCCTCAGACCACTAGTATATACGTTTTTATCAGACAGCTTAGTGTAATTATTTCTTGATCACTGATCCTGATCTTGATACTGAATGTTGATATGATTTCTGGGGTTTTTTTTCCCTGGGGTTTGATTTTGATACCAGAAATGTAAGGAAAAGCACCCAATGGGAGTTACATGGAGCATTTACGATATTCAGAGTTTTCTGTCAAGGTCTGTAGGAATAAGATATAGAAAAATTTGTGTGGTTAAATCCATCAGAAAACAATGGGAAACGTTTTCCTCTCTATTGCTGAGAAGACTAGTTGGCCCGTTTATATTTTGAAGCTTATATATTATTTGAAGCTTGTTTGGGTCCTAGCCCTTCCATTTTCAAGTTAGCAAATTTCCAGGTACAATATTTTAGTCACAAATGTCAAAATGGTTTAGCAGTGGTTGACTGAATTTAGCCATTTCAAGTTGACTTGGAAATTCTGAGCTGTGCCCGAATACAAACACAGACATCTTATGGAAGTGAAGTATGGTCTGAAGTCAGAAAAACATTCAAGTTTCTGGTGCAACATGCGACATGATCTGCTAGTTCCCACTACGCCAGCACCTCTGGGCCAATGTCATTTCAATGTTGTAATTGACTTTGTGAGGGCTACACTTTGGCCAGATGGGTGGGCAATAAAGGAGTCCTTTTACGGCTGGAGTCAGCCTTTTGCTGCATGGACAGCCATAGTGCTTCATGTCCGATTATGAAAGAACTAAATAGTTGTGTTAACAGGAACTCCTGAGCATCCTGCTCCCCAGCAGTAGCCTGACACTCTTGTCCGAGCCCATGTGACCCTACACTCCCCCCTCCAAATATGAGTGGGTGGCAAGTGACCAAACATTGGTCTGGCCGTGTCCCGGCCGCCTCCTCTCCTTTCAGCTCCGCGGTGGCCAATGTTATGAGTGTTGCTATCCCAGCTAACCATTAGCGACTTTTAACTTCTTCTGGGAAAGTTTGGGAGGAGTAACCATGTTAGCCTAGTTCAGCAAGACAAACAAGGAGTCCTGTTAAAGACTAACAAATTGATTTATTGCATGAGCTTTCATGTGGTTGATGCCCAAAGTTACAAAGCAGCCAAAGCAGGAAGACAATGTGGATGTCGAGGTAACCAGACTCTTACTTTAAAAGGATTACATTCCACAGACCACATTTTTCTATTAGCCCCCTGATATCAGGCGTAATTGCTTCTACCATTAGTTTCCCTTGTGCAGAAAGGTAAGAACTGCCCCATACTGGAAAACTGTGTTTGGTCTTCCAGTCTTGCAGAGAAAGCTGTGGCAGAGGAAGGTTAGAAGGCAATTCTCCCTCGTTAGAGCCCTGCAGATCCACGGATATCCACATTATATCCGTGGAGATCCGCATTCACAGATACAATGCGGATATCCACAGACCATTTCTTGCAGATGCAGATCAGATACAGATCTACATATTTTTACTTGTGCAGGGCTAGAGTCCTACAAATATGCAGATATCCGCGTTATATCTGCATCCACGGATACAATGTGGATATCCCTGGACCATTTCTTGCAGATGCAGATCAGATGCAGATCCACATATTAATACCTGCACAGAGCTATCCCTTGTTACTACATAAGGGGCATGCTAACATCAGCAAATCCAGCATGTTATAATTATGTTTCCTGCATGTGTGATTTAGTGATTTGTGGTGGCCAAAAATATTCCATCCACCCACGAAAGTCCATCTGGTAAATAAATGTTAGTCTTTAAAAGTGCCACCCGATTCCTTGTTTGTTTGTTTTTCTAAAAGGAATCCAGTGCGTTAGCACTCTACAGATGTCTTGTTAATTTGTTTTTTTGAATACATACTGAGGGCTGCTTGTGGATCATGCAGTTAGAGAGTTGTATGTAGGCACAGAGTAAAAAGTGCACAAAAGCCCCATCTTATATTAATGAACTCTGGTGTGTGGGTGCTAAATTGATGGTGTCTAGCAGCAGCATGAAGGGAGAGCTGAGAGATACACATAGCTAAGCTCCTGCCAGACACGCCAAAGCTTAACCTTAAATTTGCTTCTCCTTACAAAATACTCAGCATATGCACACACTTTTCTTTTTAACTTGCATACTTGCAAGTAAATAATTCCGCCTGCAGAAGGCTTAAGACATTTCTGATGAGCGCAGGTGAGCACAGCTACTGCTTCGTTATATTTACAAACTGCTACCTTACAACTGTGCAGCAGCCTTGCGAATGACGCTGCGTTCAAATGTTCAAGGCTTTTCAGTCACCTTTGTGGTCCCAAAGCGTGGGTTGGCTATGTGCCTGTCCGCCAACGGCAGCAAGTTACAGCAACCTAACCTACGCAACTTGCCAAAGGCTTTGAGGAACAGCAGGCAGAGGATGTGGGTTACACACTCCACAGCCCTGCTCTCTTTCTGTAAATAACTCCCTTAGGCTATGTCTATACTTGAAAAGTTAGGCTGACTTTATGAAGTTGACTTAATAAGGTTGACTTTAAGTCGACTTAAAGTGGACCTTATTAAGTCGACTTAACAAAAGTCGACTTAACTTTTCAAGTGTAGACGTGGCCCTTTTTTGATCTTATTAAGTCGACTTAACGTTTTAAGTCAACTGAAAAATGTCCACCTAGGTACTACTCCGCGTCTCCACTGGCTTAAGTCGACTTAATAAAGCCGACTTAAGCGCTAGTTCGAATTAAAACGAGGTGTTATTAGTTCGAACTAACTTTTCCTTAATTCGATTTAAGCAGCAGCGTAGACGCGGAGTGAATGAAGTCGACTTAAGCCTCCTTAAATTGACTTAATTTCTAAGTGTAAACACACCCTTTTAGTATAGGAGGGAGCTGTGGAGTGGTGCAAGTTCTATGCCACTGAAGTTTCCCACAGTTACACCATCTTTAGGGCAGCTTTATGGCAACAGATTGCACTGTTGCTCCTAAAACATACATAGAATATCTACGATTTGTGTTGGTACATTTGTGCAATTTGTCTAGGCTCTACTCTTCTTGCACATTCACAACTGATAATACCCAATGGTAGTCACTTGAAAGTGATCAAATTCTTGTAAGTGAGCTTGAGTGTCCCAGACAATTTGCATGACTAGGAAGGTTGATTAGATGTTTCTGCATTACCAAGTCCTGTCCAACCGCTAAAGATTAAAATTTAGAAAAAAAAAATTTTAGAAGTCCAATTCTGCTCAAGAGGCTTTTGATTATAAAAGTGTTTCGGGGAGAGAGAGAGAGGATGTACTTATTGCTGAAAGAGGAAGGAAAACAATCTATTGGGCAAGATCACTTCTGTGTAAAGGAACCTGTGAAAATTGTACAAAACAGAAGATATTAAACATGCACTGTTTAACTTTTTTCTCTCACATTCTCTGCCTTTCAAATGTATGACAAGTTCCAAAGGGGTAGCCGTATTAGTCTAGGTCAGCAAAACAAACAAGGAGTCCTGTGGCACTTGTAAAGACTTCAAAGCATCTGACAAAGTGGGATTTTCTCCCACGAAAGTTCATGGGATAAAGAAATGTGTTAGTCTTTAAAAGTGTCACAGGACTCCTGGTTTGTTTAAAATGTATGGTCACACTGCAGTGATTTATGTAGCCATAGAGGTCTTGCTGAGCCAGGACATTTCTAGTCAACTGAGTATGAACAATTTAAAATCAAAGTATTTTTAAATGCAAACTGACCAGGAAGAAGAACTGATACTGCCTTGCAAAAAAGCCCCCAAATACACTCAAAGCAGTATCTATCTGGCTTATCCTCACTGCAGTGTCAACACGACGTTCTTAGGGCTGTAGTACCGTAGCAGGAGAATTCCTCTTTTGGTTCCTGCCTTTTCATCAGAGGCTTGCCCATGTGCCATTCCTTCATTTGCATGAACATAGCTGCAGGGTATGTGACCTTAGAGAGAATTTACTGTGTATCTAGTTCCATTTATTCTCAGTGGCTGCTCACCCTCGGCAGGGTTCACAGCCCCTTCTGCGCTGGGAGGTTTAACAGCCAGGCTTCCAGCCAAACCTAAGCTGAAGAACTTTCACTTTGAGAAGGGCAGGGTGTACTGTGCTCATGTAAGTAATGGAATAATAGAGAGAAGAGAAGATGAAAGTCAATGTAAGTACTAGATTATTATCTCTGCTTTATTTTGTTTGATGGCCTCTCCTTTCTTGTGAGAATGTATGTATATGGAATTGATAGCCACATCTGCTCCAAGCTCTGTTTAAAGCATGCTCTATTCCTGTTTACTTGATACTAACGTGAAACTTTGTGACATATAATCTTAATTTTTAACATGCACAGTGATCTGAAAAACACTATTCTATTTTATAAAGAATAGGGGAATGCTTTCTGTCTACATCAGTTAGGTTTGACTCAGGCTTCCATAAGTAAAGGATTACACAGTTATGTACTGTACTGGTAAGCAATATTTATGGCAATGGCTGGTTATTAGATGTTTAATTGACATTCAGAATTACCAGGACATTTTTAACTAGCAGAAGTGATTGCATCTCATCTTCATTTTGGATCTCACTTTAAAGAGGGGAACCATACAATTGTATGTGGAGCGTATTAGAAGACAAATGTCTGATTTATGAACACTCTGCAAATACAGCTGATTCTCCCCTTCATGTACAAATATTAAGTAATGTGAATGAGTTACATGTGTGCAGAGAGAGCAAAATACGCTAGAATGAGCAAACACATCCCAATCCTATTCTACAGTAAAGACTGAACTGAAAAATTGCAAAGAGCCAGTAAGCTTCCTTTTGTCTTTAGAAAGTTTTGAATACACTCCTTTTTCATGGCAAAACAGCACAGCCACATAGCAGGCTAACCAAGTATCTACTAGGAGTCCTGCAGGACTTTTAAAGACTAGCAAATTCATTTATTGCATCGTTAGTCTTTAAAAGTGCCAGAAGACTCCTTGTTTGTTTTGCTGAACTAAACTAACATGGCTATTACCTCTTTGGAACTTGTCTAATATCTGCTGTAAGTGTCTTAATATTTTGGTCTGGATTTTCAGAACTTCATACCAAAGCTTGCAGTAAAACCTTACAAAAATCACCAGTTTGACAGCCAGGTTGTAATGTTCAAAACTGGGCTTCCAAACTAGTCACTCAATTATGGAAATCTAAACCACAGAAGTTGTAATCAACATTATTTGCACTAGTTCCTTTCATCTGATTATCTCAAAACACCATGCAAAGATTTATTCATTCTCACAGCAAATCTTGTGAACAATATTTTGCTCCTCCATTTTATAAATGGGCAGAGTGACGTTAAATGTTTGCCCATGGTTACAAAGCCGGCAAGGCAGGAAGACAATGTGGATATCAAGGTTACCAGACTCTTACTTTAAAAAAATTACACTCCGCAGACCACATTTTTCTATTAGCCCTGTGATATCAGCTGTAATTGCTTCTACCATTAATTTCCCTTGTGCAGAAACTCAGCTTGATAAATTTATGGAGGGGATGGTATGATTACCCTATTTTGGAAATTGACTGATATTTGGCTACCTGTGGTGGATATACAAATGGCCTAAGAGGGGAGAGTACATGGGGTGGGTTCTGAGTTATTACAGAGAATTGTTTCTTGGGTAATTGGATGTTGAGACTTGCCCAAGTGCTCAGGGTTTAACTGATCGCCATATTTGGGGTCGGGAAGGAATTTCCCCCCAGGGCTGATTGGACTGGGCTATGGGGGTTTTTCACTTTCCTCTGTAGCACAGGGCACGGTTCACCTACCGGTGAATTCTCTGTATCTTAAAGTCCTTTAATCATGATTTAAGGAGGTAAATAACTCAGTCATAGGTTCGTGGTCTATAGCTGGAGTGGATGGGTGAGGTTTTGAGGCCTGCATTGTGCGGGAGGTCAGACTAGATGATCATACTGGTCCCTTCTGACCTTAAAATCTATGAGAAAGGTAAGAACTGCCCCATATTGGAAAACTGTGTTTGGTCTTCCAGAGGAAGCTGTGGCAGAGGTAGGTTAGAAGGCAATTCTCCCTTGTTACCACATAAGAGCATGCTAACATCAGCATGTTATAATTCTGTTTCCTTCATGTGTGATTTGGGGTGGCCAAAAAAATTCCATCTGTTTTATTTCTCTTTCTCCCCCTGCTTTTTTTAGTGGAAAAACTAGGTTTCCAATGCAATGAAAAGTTTCACAAGTACCTGCTTTCCTAAAGTTTTTTCAATTATTTTTAATCAGAAAACCAAAACCTTTGGGGAATTTTAAAAACTTGTGAATTTAACTGGTTTTTTTTTTCTTTTAATTGAAATTTTCCAATGGGCAGGGGGAAATGAGCAATAAATAAATAGATTTTTAATTAAAAACAATGTGATGAATATTTTCAAAAAGTGTAGGGAATTTTAAAATAATATTGTATTTTTATTGCTTTTGTTCCCCAAACTTCCTGGAAAAATTCTGGCTTGAGTTGTAGCATGTGAAATTTTAGGGATATGGGGTAAAGTCTGGCCTGACTGAAGTCAATGGGCGTTACGCTCCTGATTTCAGTGGAGTCCAGATTTAACCAGTTTGCAGGGGAGAGGAAGGAATCTGAGAAGGGTTGAAAAATAGATTTCTAATAGAAAGCTAGCTTAATTAGGAAGCAGCTATTAACTTCCCATAATATTGAGGAAACAGGATTCCATGTATAAAGTCTTCTCCAAAAGGTTCTACCCATGAAACGGAAGCCAATTTTTTCCAGTTTGGTAGGACCAAGAGCTGATCCTTCTGAATTTGAAATGTGTAGTTCTTGGAATTTTAAACCTGTTGTTTAGATTTGTTGACAAAACAAAACAAAACAGATCTTCACTGATGCAGAGTTATGGTTCCCTTGTGGTGTCTCATGCCCTTGAAGAACCTCTCAAGCCAGAAATGAACAGATAATTAGATCCCTAAGTGGTCCTCTAATAGTTAAATAACTCTCTGTACAGAAAAACAAATAGATATAGCATTCCTCTCCATTCCTAGCTCTCTAAGATTTATTTATCTCCAATCTTGGAAAAGTTTCCATGTGCAAAAACATGGGACTTCTCTATATATGGAACAAGTGTCAAATCAAGCCAAATAGTTAATACTTGCTGCATTTTTGTTATTTTCTAGTTATATTAACCACAAACAGGTGAGCAGATTAAATGAAAGCATCCTGGATCACCTGTGGTGATGTGGTGTGGTGTGCCCCACCAAAAATGTTACATGTATCTTCCACACTAAGAGCAAGCACATTTGGTCAGACATAGACTGAAGTCACATGTATTTAGGGCAGCTTCAGACAATTTGGGGATTTTTTTTTCTTTTCCTCTGCATGGGTTAAAATTTACTAACTTTTGGTAGTCAACAATAAATTTAATTTGTCAAGCTAAATTGACTTAATTTAGGCTACTATTTTAAAAGGATTTGTCTGGGAACCTCATTCCACATTTTAAAAGACCTATTGAGAATGTTTATTTGTTCAGCTCTTTTCAGAGGTGAATAGATTAACTGGAAACAATTCAGTAAACATTCCAAGAAGTGTCACTGATGCATCAACCTAATTATATTACAGACTGTCCATGACTTTTAGTTGTATCTTCTTTCCAGAGCTCAAATATTTAAAGTCCTATTTTCCTGCACAAAAAAGTACTTTAAAGGTTTTAAAAGATGCTCAAAGTGTGGCTACAACATCTTTTAAGAATGTATATTTCAATCTATAGAAGAAATCCCCATGACTAAAAATCTATGTTCACATTTTTTAATAGCTATTTAAAAGAACCAAACTAAAAGCAATAAAAGGAAAAACATTGGGGTTATTTTCTTTAGAAATTAAGATTTTGTCGAGTGCCTCACATGCTTTCGGAATTTATAAAATAATACACAATAATAATATTTAATAATGGCCAGGGCCAGCCCAAGGGGTTTTGGTGCCCTGGGCGAACTATGACTTTGGCATCCTCTCCCCCATATGTTATAAGTGATAACATATTAATTTATATTTTTAAATAGAGAAAAAATCTAATCTAATTTGGCAGCCCTTGAAGGCTGGTGCTCTGGGCGACTGCCAAGTTCACCTATATAGTTGAACCGGCCCTGAAAATGGTTTTCATATACAAATTGCTGGTGTCCATAAGTGAAATGCCAGAATTTTGTTAGCTTTGTGGACTTCTAACAACATTATTACTCACTATGATAGAGTTACACAGCCAACTTTCATCCTGAAGGATCCCAAAGTGCTTCCTAAATTCTGCATTGGGCATCCATGAATCAGGCTGGAGGTTGATGGGGGGAGGAGGAGGGAAACAGGTTGGAGGTTAGCAGCCAGACAGATCATGGGACCTAAGACTGTGCAAAACCTTATCTTTTCAGATTTTGTCTGATCAAGTGTATTATGTGGTAAGGAAGAACTTAATTCACCTTTTCAGAGGGGTGAAGGATTGTGTGTTACCAGTCAACTGCTAAATTTAGCTTAGACTGCTAAATCATCTTTTTTTGTCAGCCTTTATTGTGACTTTCCTTCCCTCAATATCTGTAATTAACTCTCCTGATTATAAATAGGTGTTATACATACAAATTGAGAGGAGAATAAACTCAAAATGTGATTGGGGATGATGGCCACATTCTAGGGTTAAATTTTTAGATTGGCTATCTGAAATTTGTCTGGCAGTGGGAAAGATTAACACATCATCTGTTGAGATTCCTTCGAGAGATGTTGTTCTTGATTTCTAATAAACCACGATTTATTTGTTTATCTTTTTTATTCCTTTATCTTTTTATGGCAGCAGTGAAGTTTATGGGGGGAAATGTTAATGTCCTTGCACTATGTTGCATTTTTTCAGGAAGATGTGGCCTTTTCAAAGCAAGATAGACAAAAATACTTTGATCTCATCTGCGCTCCTTGCTGTTTATACTGCATTCATCATTACCAGCGCACATTAAAGAGAAGTACAGAGATAACATAAAACTATACAAGAGCTGTACATAGCTGGTGGAGTCAGAATTGTGTGGCTGATGCTGTTAGACAGCCAGTTTCCGGAACTCTGCTAACAAACAAAAAATGTAATTCCCACTTGCCTCAAAGCAGAACTGTCCCCTGCCCAAGCAGCCCACAGAGGTCTCAGTGATCGTGGGAATGATTGGTCAAATAACAGAAAGGGCCAGTGACCGTGAGATTTCACACATGTCCCAGTCAAATGTGAAAGAATAATTTGTGTTTGGTTTTGAAAAGTGATCTTGAGTTTGGTGTCCCCAGTTTTTCATTCACAAATAATCTTGGTGCAAATAACTGCAGATACAGTTGATGATTGACACACAGATATCTAGCAGCCTGACTACACTGCCAGATCCAATAGTCAAATGTCTAAATCTTATCAAATGGGTCTGCAGTTATTTGCAGCCACAAAATTGCACGCACAGTTACTGTGGGCACAAAACCAAGAATCAGGCAGGTATCAGATACTCTATTAAGAGTCAATGTCTTATAAAATAAAAATTAAGTCGACTTTATTAAACCTACTTTTAATTTGACTTTAGGCTTAAGTCGACTTAAGCCAGTGTAGACCTGGAGTAGCCCTAAGTCGACTTAAGGTCGACTTAGGGCTCTCCAGGACTCCCCCACTGCCCTCCCGATTTTATTGTCGGCTCATCCACTGGATGATATGATGTATGACATTTGTCACTGTATGTTCAAAAGGCATGAAAACTGCTTGGCTGCGTCTACACTTGTAAATTAAGTCGACTTAAGCTTCCTTAAATCAACTTAATTTACCCTGCGTCTACACTACAGTTTTCTTAAGTCGACTTAAGCAGCTTGCTTAAGTCGACTTAAGGAAAATAAAGTCGACTTAACTAAAATTAAGTTGACTTTGTTAAACCTCCTTTAAATTCGACTTACTGTTTAAGTCGATTACCTAGAGTCGACTTAAGCCAGTGTAGACATGGGATATTCCTAAGTCGACTTAGGGCTACCCCAGGACTACACCAATGCCCTCCCTGCCGGGGGGGGGCACAGGGGAAGCCTGGAATGCCCCCCCACAGGGCAGGGAAGAGTCCTGCCCACCCTGCCCCTATGCCCTGCCAGGGTCCCTGTCCCCCTTTGCCCTATTGTACCAGGTACAATGGGGCAAAGGCTGAGCCCCCTGGCACTGGGCAAGGGGTGCCCCCCCGTCCCCGTGGACCTGCCCTAGGTCCCCCTAGTCCCTAGAAGTCGACCTAGACATCCAGACAAAGCTATGGTACAACTGGCCATTGCTTATGCCCCCCCAAAAATGTTTTTTTCTTTATTTTTTGGCACTCGGGTTCACTACGGAAGAACCTACCTCACTGGCTTTGTTTTGATGGTGCTGGTTTAAAAATATGCTGTTGTGGTTTTCCCTTGGTGTTTTATTTCTGTGGATACTGAAATACAGAGAGCTGAAAATCTTCAAGAGAGGAAGTTGGGTCTTTGCAAGAAATTTGAGATGCAAAATGCTTTATAACGGCAGGAATTGGAGTTGGAAGATCAAAATTACAACAGTGAATGAACAGTTAGGATTTAGGTCTGTAATAACCTCGTAGCACATTTATGAGGTTTTGTGTTTTTGAATACTGCTAAAATCTCTTCAAATATGTGTACCAAGGCAAATAGGTATAAAATCCTCACTAATACACTCAAGGGCTATGTCTACACTTGTAATTTTAAGTCGACTTTAACTAAGTTGACTTAGTGCGTCTACACTTAAAATTAAAGTTGACTTAAAGGGGAACTTACAAAGTTGACCTAGAGCGTCCACACTGGATGCCTAGGTCGACTTCTAGAGGTTAGGGGGACCTAGGGTAGGTCCATGGGGGCAGGGGGACACCCCTTGCTGACCCCTGTGGTACTGACCATACTCCTTGAAGCATGAGCTTTAATTTAGCACCTAGGTTGCAACTAGGGAGGATAGTCTTGTGGCTAACAGTTTAGGACTCCTTTATCTGCGTTTACTTCCTGTCTTTAGCACAAGTTTCCTGTGAGACCTCAGTCAATGCTGATCTTAATTGCTCTGTGCCTCAGTTGCACCCCATTTGCAAAATGGTGATATAAATATTCCATTTGTCCATCTTGTTTATTTAGTTCACAAGCTATTGGGGACAGGAATGGTCTGTTACCGTGTGTTTATACAGTGCCGAACAATGGGACACCATATTGGTTGGAGTCAGTGCTAATGTAATATTACTAACAATACTAGGAAAATCTGGTCTTGACTATATTCATAATTGTGACAATGTGAAATGACTTATCCTTCTCTGGGTTATGCTGTATGATGAGATTACGGAATGCCTCACTTAAACACAGGTGGTCCCAAGCATTTGGTATCGTCAGAGTAGAATTTGGGTCTGACATGCAAGGCAACGAGAGCATTTTAATCAAACTATGACATAAGGTAGGTGTGACTGTTGCTGTCCATCTCTGACAGCTGCTTGTGCAGTTTGTGTGGATAAACCCATGTATCATAAACGGGCCATTGTTCCCCGTCCTCCCTATTAAGAAATGTATGCTACCAGCAACAGTCCACTTTCATCAGCTGAGCTGACAGATTGATTTTCTTCTCCTGATACTTCAAACCAGCTGTTGCTTTATGGCAGATGTGTTGGATAAAAATACAAGGCATTATATTTCCAAAGCAGACGCTATCTCTTTGGACATTACACTTCTGGATAAGAAACTGTTTTTCCTGACTGAAGTTCCATGGGGAAAGGGATTGATCTTATTTTGAATCTGAAAATAAAGCCATGTAGTTATATGGGAAATAGTATGTTCATACCTTTTTGTTTTTAATCCATCCATCAGCTGTAGTGAATTGTACAAAGATGTCTCAAATGATCACGGACACATTTGCTTTTACGTTTGGCTGTTTTAATGGGGGTCAAATCAATTGCTTACTAAATACCTAAAAGTTCTAAGAACAAAGCGTGTTTAACCACACACACATGATGACCGCTAAAACGAGAGGGTGGTTCACTGGTTAGAATGCTTGTGTGGAACTGAAACAATCGGCATTCTTGCTCTGTCACAAATGTCCTGTGTGACTATAGGAAGATCAGGTGGTACGTCTGTGCCTCGGTTCCCACCTGTAAAATGGGGATAATAGCCTTTCCTGACCTAAAGGGAGTGCTGCGAGGATAAAGACATTTGAAGGTGTGAGGTGCTCAGACACTATGATAATGGGGATTGTGTAAATATCTAGGGGTCAAAGAGAATTATCTTTCAGCACTGAAGTAACTAGCTGGGTTAGAAGACACAGCAGTAAAAACACCAGCAGCTACCATAGCTACCACTGGTAGTACCAGTGGCAGGGCCATCCCGTGGGGGGAGCGGGGCCCAGAGCCAATTGGCCAAGGTGGGGCTTCCACCCCCCATGTTGGAGGGGAGCATGGTGGGCCCACTGGCCCGCTCCGCCCCCCAGGGAGTCGGCCCTGACCCTGGAGGCCGAAGCTGCCGGCGCGGGGAGCCGGCTCCCGCCCCGACCCTGGAGGCCGAGCCATGGCCACCTGTTGGGGGTGGGGGGCGGGGAGAGCCGGCTCCAGTCCCGGCCCCGGGCTAGGCGGCCGCCTGCGGTGGGGAGCCACCCACGAGCCCGGATGCCAAGACCGCCTGCGGTGGGCGGAGGGGAAGCCGGAGTCAGCTGCGGTCCCAGAGGCCGCCTGCAGGGGGGAGCCTGCTCTGGTCCCGACCTCGGGCCGGGAGCCCGCCATGTGGGGCAGGCCAGCCCAGAGGCCAGGCCCCATGTGCTTCGCCCTGGGCATGCCCGCCCCACCCCGCTGCCTTCGGCTCCCTGCCAAAGGCAGCGGGGCGGCTGTGGGAGGAGGGGCTGCGGCAAGCACGGGCCCCACATAACCGCGAGGCTCGGGGCAGTCACCCCGTTCGCCCCCGCAAGGGACGTCCCTGACCAGTGGGTGCTTTCTTGAAATCCTCAGGGTAGTCATGATCAACTAGTTTCTTTATATGTGGCTCTAAGCGAAGAAATGAATAATAATACCCAGCACTGACTTTTCTGTGAAAAGTGAGGGAGGATGGCTATGTGGTTAACACAGAGATTGATCTGCGAGGCCGTGAAATATTATGTTATGATTGGATGGTAGATAGAAAGATAGATTAGAAGTCAGGAGATGTTGGTGCTATTCTTTGCTGTCACAAACTTCCTGTGTGATCTTATTAGCTTTCTGCCTCTGTTCTCTTATCAGTAAATCTCAGCCAAAGATACCTTCGGAGGGTGTTCATGCGGGTCATGTTTACTTTGAGATCCTCAGATGGAAGGTGCTAGAGAAGTGTAAAGTACTATTATGGTATTATTTATTTCTGTAGCACACTGAAATATGGCAGGCATATGTTCAACAGTTTAACTCCATAAACCAATGCCTTAAGAACTGAGCCTTAGGATAAATATTAATAGTTATGAATTCGCATGCATTTAGGCGCTAAAAATATTAATTTGGTAGCTCCATATGACATGTCTGCATAATACAAGCTGTCCAAATGTTACTGCATGTGTTTGTTTTATTTTTGTTTTACGTCTCTAGAATATCTTGGCAAAAGCGCTATATGACAACAAGGCTGAGAGCCCTGATGAGCTGGCCTTCCGCAAAGGAGACATCCTAACGGTTCTCGAGCAGAATGTTTTGGAGAGTGTGGGATGGTGGAAATGTTCTCTCCATGGAAGACAAGGTCTAGCTCCTGCTAATCGCCTCCACCTCCTTGCTGATTCACAAGCAGCCATGTTGTCTTCCTCTTCCCAGCATGATTCTCAGGAATTGCCCGTCAGTCAACAGAATATCTACCAGGTTCCATCAGCTGCCAAGTCTTCCACATTATCATCGACATATGAACAGATGGACGGATGGATTAAGCCACCTCCTTCTTCTGTTTCTTGTCCACCAACTCAAGTAATATATGAAGTGCCAGCTTTGGCTGCACAATTATTCACTGAAAAGACCCATAGCTTAAACAATCAGGTAAGAATATAAGCAAGTATTAAGGTACCAAGTGTTGGAAAATATCAGTGAATGGGAGGAGGTGCAGTGGAAAGCCAGGTGCCCTTTACTTTTTTAGCAATCTCTTAGGATACATCTACACTTACCAATTAAGTCGACTTAAGGAGTCTTAAGTCGACTTCATTTACTCTGTGTCTACACTGGCCTTTCCTTAAGTCGACTTAAGCTGCTCCTTAAATTGAATTAAGGAAAAGTTAGTTCGAATTAATAACATCTAGTTTTAATTCGAACTAGCGCTTAAGTTGACTTTATTAAGTCAATTTAAGCCAGTAGAGATGCGGATTAATACCTAGGTGGACCTTTTTAAGTTGACTTAAAACGTTAAGTCAATTTAATAAGGTCGAACAATAAGGTCTACACTTGAAAAGTTAAGTCCACTTCTGTTAAGTCGAATTAATAAGATCCACTTTACTTTTTTGGCAATCTCTTAGGATACTTCTACACTTACAAATTAAGTCGACTTAAGGAGGCTTAAGGCGACTTCATTTACTCTGCGTCTACACTGGCCTTTCCTTAAGTCGACTTAAGCTGCTCCTTAAGTTGAATTAAGGAAAAATTAGTTCGAATTAATAACATCTAGTTTTAATTTGAACTAGCGCTTAAGTCAACCTAAGCCAGTGGAGACGCAGAGCAGTGCCTAGGTGGACCTTTTTAAGTCGACTTAAAACGTTAAGTCGATTTAATAAGGTCGAACAATAAGGTCTACACTTGAAAAGTTAAGTCCACTTCTGTTAAGTCAAATTAATAAGGTCCACTTTAAGTCGACTTCAAGTCAACCTTATTAAGTCAACTTCATAAAGTCGACTTAACTTTTCAAGTGTAGACATAGCCTTAAGGACTTGAGAATGTCCTCTGAAGTTGCAGTGAAGTCACTCAAGTAAATGATGCTTCGTTTAGATTACTCCAATAAATATTGTTATACATTTGTAGCATTCTACTGGAAATATTTCTATAAAACACATAGATTAGTCCCTGGAATCACATCACCTCCACTGAAATACAGCCACCACCATGACAGTAAGTGGCAGCTGTGTAAGTTCCCAGCCAGTTAGGACAGCAAGTGAAGAAGGATATAATAACTCTTTGGGAAGGAATAAAGAAATGATTTATGGTTCCTAAAAACACTCCCTAAAATTCTTGAGGTTATTGTAATTACATCCAGAGCTCCATCCTGCAGCAGAACAGGAGGTAGCCGACAGGGGAGTTTTAGTGGGCCTGAGGGGCAGTGGTTGAGCTTTATGGAGTTGTGTGTCCCTGTGTTTCTTTCCCGCCTCCCCTTCAGTTTGCAGCTGTACTGAGATCAGCTGACCTAATTAGGGGTGGGGCTTCCCTGCTCAGGGGCTATAAAGGCAGCCATTCAAATAGGCAGCAACACAGGAAGCAGTAAAATGGGCTGAGTTTAAGTGGGTTGGAGGGGCCATTTTGGGGGGAGTGTGTGGTGGGGAGGGAGAGAGGTTTTCTGGTACTGTTGCGGTGCTCGTTGGGTGTGTGTTTTGGTGGTTTTTTTCCATTTCTGTGTCTCACTGACAGCAAGTAGGGGAAAGGCTATGATAGATACAGAGGCACCAGCGGTAGTCACTCAAGCAGTGGAAGAGACAATAAAGATGACTGGGTGTGGAAGCTGCGGGATGTAAATGACATTGGTGGGGTTACCTCAAAAGAGCTTTGTATGTATGAAGTGCCGCCTCGTAAAGCTGATGGAAGAGAAGATTTGAGGGCTGGGGTTGCAGGTGAAAACTCTGGTTGAGGTTAGAAGGGAGTTCGACCAGCTGATGGCACAGATGAAGAAGAAACTGTAGGGAAAAAAACAGACCTGCAGATGGAAGCAGTGTTGACCAATTCTGAGGGGAGAATGCTGGGTGAAGAAAGTGGCCAGTGGAAGCACGTGACTGTGAGAAACTGGCAGAGGAAAAGACAGGCTAGTGAAGGAGAAAGAGAGCTCAGAAACAGGTTTGCAAGGTTGGAAAATGAAGACGGGGAATAGCAGGTAGCTACTGAAGGTATGAGGGAAAGGAAGAAAAGAAGAGCAGCTAGTCCTACACAAATAGTAGATGAGCCAATGGAGATACTGCCAAATAAAATCCTAGGAGGATACAGGAATGGTTGCAGAGGATTGCAAAGGAGAATTGTAAAAGAGATGACTTGAAGCCAGAAAGAACTAGGCATAAGCTGGAGAATCATACCATTACCAGGAAAAGGCAAGTCTACTTGATTGAGGACTCCCTGCAGAGAAGGAAAGACAGGCCTGTAACTAGAGCTGATCCAGAGAACAGAAGGTTGTGCTGCCTGCTAGGTGCTAAGATATAGGATGTGGACCTGAGGCTGAAGAGGATTCTAACAGGAGCAGGAAAGAATCCTCTGATTGGCCTTCATGTGGGTATAAATTATATGGCTAGATTCTCACTGGAACATAACAAATGAGACTATGCAAGACAAGGGAGGACTCAGAAGGAAATCGAGGGTCAGGTGTTCTTCATTGGGATTCTACCTGTCCCTAGAGGAGGACAACAAAAGTGTGATGAGATTCTAATGATCAACAGATGGCTCAGGCAGGGGTGCTATAAGGAGGGCTTTGGGATATATGGTAATTGGGACTCATTCCTAGACAGATCACTGTTCTCGTGGGATGGACTTCACCTGAACAGGGAGGGAAACAGATTTCTAAGATGGAGGTTAGGACAACTGATTAAGAGAGCTTTAAACTAGGGAGCTGGGGGAGATGGTTGGGAAATGCCCAGGTAATCTCCATGCCTGGTTTTAGCATTGGGAGGGAGGAAAATGAAATAAGAAAGGACGCAGAGGTGGGGATAGTACTTGGGATGTGCTACAGACCAGCAGGATCTGATTTGGACATGGATAGACCTCTTTAAGGCTTTTAATGAAGTAAATACTACTGGGAACTGTGTGATTATGGGAGATTCTAACTTCCTAGATACAGACTGGAGGACGTGGCAGTGGTAATAATAGGGACCAGATATTCTTTGATGTGATAGCTGATTAATTCCTTCACCAAACAGTTACTGAACCAACAAGATGGGATGCCATCTTAGATTTGATATTGGTGGGTATCGAGGACCTCATAAAAGAACTGGTTGTAGGGAACAACCTTGGTTCGAGTGACCTTGAGCTAATTCAGTTCAAACTAAGTGTAAGGTTAAACAAAAATAAATCTGCGACTAGCATCTTTGACTTCAAAAAAGGCTAACTTAAAAAAATTAAGGGAAATGAGTTGGACTGAAAGACTCTTGGATCTAAAGATGGAGGAGGCTTGAAATCACATCATGTCAAACTTGCAGGACCTATGTGAAGCCTGCATCCCAAGGAAGGATGAAAAATGTATAGGTAAGAGTTGTGAACCAAGCTGGATGAGTAAGCATCTCAGAGAAGTGATTAAGAGAAAGCAGAAAGTCTATGAGGCATGGAAGATGTGAGTGATCAGCAAGGAAAGCTGTCTCTTGGCTGTCACAACAGAGAGAGATAAAGTGAGAAAGGTCAAAAGGCAAGAAGAGTTGGAGCTTGCAAAGGGAATTAAAACCAATAGTAAAAGGTTCTATAGTCATATGAATAGGAAGAGAACAAAAAAAGAAGTGAGACCACTAAACGCTGAGGATGGGTTGGAGGTTAAGGATAATTTAGACATGACCGAATATCTAAACAAAGACTTTGCCTCTGTTTTTAAAGAGGGTAATGATGAGCATGGGGATAGTGGTAGGGTGGCGAATGGGAATAAAGATCTGGAGGTAGAAAATATCACATCTGAGGTAGAAGCCAAACTCAAACTGCTTCATGGGAATAAATGGGGGGGGGGGCGGATAATCTCCATCCAAGAATATTAAAGGAACTGGCACATAAAATTACAAGCCCATCAGCATGGATTTTTTATGAATCTGTAAATTCAGAGATTATACCATGTGACTGGAGAATTGCTAACATAGTTCCTATTTTCAAGAAAGGGAAAAAAAGTGATCCAGATAACTACGGGCCTGTTAGATGGACCTAGTTAATATGCAAGGTCTTGGAAAAAAATTTGAGAGAGAAAGTAATTAAAGATATCAAGGTTAACGGTAATTGGGATAAAATGCAACACGGATTTACAAAAGGTAGGTCATGCCAAACCAACCTGATCTCCTTTTCTGAGAAGACAATAGATTTTTTTTTTTTTTTGACAAAGGGAATGCAGTGGATCTAATTTACCTAGATTTCAATAAGGTGTTTGATACAGTTCCACATAAGGAATTATTAGTTAAATTGGAAAAGATGGGGATTAATATGAAAATAGAAAGGTGGATAAGGTTAAAGGGGAGCCTACAATGGGTCATATTGAAAGGTGAGCACAGACTGGAGGGAGGTTACTAATGGAGTTCCTCAAGTGATCGGTCTTGGGATCAATCTTATTTAATCTTTTTATTACTGACCTTGGCACAAAAAGTGGGAATGTGCTAATAAAGTTTGTGGGTGACACAAAGTTGGGAGGTGTTGCCAAGATAGAGAAGAATCAGAATATCATACAGGAAGATCTGGATGACCTTGTCAACTGGAGTAATATGAATAGGATGAAATTTAAAGGTGGAAAGTGCAAGGTAATGCATTTAGGGACTAATAAGATTTTTTTTCTATAATTTGAGGATGTATTGGTTGGAAGTGACAGAGGAGAAGGACCTGGGTGTACTGGTTGATCATAGGATGAATATGAGCCACCACTGTGATGTGGCTATGAAAAAAGCTAATGCGGTCCCAGACAAGGTATTTCCAGGAGAGATAGAGAGATGTTTCTACAATTATACAAGGTGCTCTTGAGACCTCATCTGGAATATTGTATGCAGTTCTGATCTCCCATGTTTAAGAAAGATTAATTCAAATAGGAGCAGAGAAGGGCTACAAGGATGATCTGTAAAATGGAAAACTTGCCTTATGAGAGAAGACTTAAAGACCTTGGTTTGTTTAAACTAACCCAGGGGTCTGCAACCTGTGCTCCAGAGCCACATGCAGCTCTTTGGCTGCCCCCTTGCGGCTTTGGGCTCCCCACCACCAGGGACCCTGTGGGTGGCCTGCTTCTGGTTCTGAGCTCCCTTCCGCCAGGGGACCCTGTGGCATGTGCCCCGACCCAGCTTCCCCCACCAGGAGGCTACACCTATTGCATCTCTCAAAACACTTGGTTATTGAAAGAATTTTTTTAAATGGCTCTTCTTATTTTGGGGTTGCTAATTCCTGGACTAACCAAAAGAAGGCTGAAGGGAGCTATGATTGCTCTCGATAAATACCAGGGAGGAAGAGGAATTTTTTGAGTTAAGCACCAATGTTGACACAAGAACAAATGGATATAAACTGTCTTTAGTCTTGAAATTAGACACAGGTTCCTAACCATCAGAGGAGTGAAGTTCTGGAATAGTCTTCCAAGAGGAGCTGTGGGGACAAAAACCCTAGCTGGCTTCAGAACTGAGCTTGATAAATTTATGGAGGGGGTGGCATGATGGGACAGCCTAGTTCGGCAATTAACTATCTTTGACTACTGGTGGTGGCTATGCCAATGGCCTGGGATGGGATGTTTTAATGGGGTGGGTTCTGAGTTATTACAGAGAATTCTTTCTTGGGTGTCTGACTGGTGAGTCTTGCCCATATGTTCAGGGTTTAACTGATGGCCATATTTGGGGTTGGGAAGGAATTTTCCTCCAGGGCACATTGGCAAAGGCTGTTTGGGGTGGGGCGTGTCTTCCTCTGCAGCATGGGGCACGGCTCACTTGCTGGTGGATTCTCTGTACCATATAGTCTTTAAACCATGATTTGAAGACTTTAATAACTCAGTCATAGGTTAGAGGTTTATTACAGGAGTGGGTGGGTGATGATTTGTGGCCTGCATTTTGCAGCCTAGATGATCATAGTAGTCCCTTCTAACCTTAGAGTACATGAATCTATGGGTACGTCTACACTTACAAATTAAGTCAACTTAAGCTTGCTTAAATCGACTTAATTTACTCTGCATCTACACTACAGTTTTCTTAAGTCGACATAAGCAGCAGCTTAAGTTGACTTAAGGAAAATTAAAGTCATCTTTATAAAACCTAGTACAAAGTCGACTTTACTGGCTAAGTTGAGTTTATTAAGTCGATTTAGCCAGTGTAGACGCAGATTAGCCCTAAGTCGACTTTAAGTCGACTTAAAGGGCTCCAGGGCTCCCCCACTGCCCTCCCTGCCAGGGTGACTGGCACAGGCAGAGCCTGGCGTGCCTTGCACAGGGCAGGACAGAGCCCTGCCCACCCCGCTCCTATGCCCTGCCAGTGTCCCTGTCCTGCTCAGCCCCCATTGTACCCAGGTACAATGGGGCAAGTGCTGAGCCCCCTGGTACTTGGCAAGGGGTGCCCGCCCTGCCACCATGGACCAGTCCTAGGTCCACCTAGCCCCTACAGGTCTTCTTAAGCATCCAGTGTGGACGCTCTAAGTTGATTTGGCAGGGTCCCCTTTAAGTCGACTTAATTTTTGAGTATAGATATGCCAAGTCGACTTAGCAAAGTCGACTTAAATTAACAAGTGTAGACATAGTCTATGAGTCTATCCTTCAGTGGTTTATACTCAGACATGCATTTCTTCACATTTGTGACATTTTGGCACTTATTTCAAAGGTCATATAGAAGATAATTTGTAACAGCGTGGTTATAGAACTTCTCATCCAGCCCGTCATCTTCTATCACTGGGACTGCTGCATCTCTCTTGTCTCTCGTCTCTCAACATCCCAGCTCTCCAACAAATTCAGAAAGCTGTTGCCAGTCTTCTCTGGAAATCAGATCACCTCTATCTTCAAAAAACTCCGTTGGTTTCCTTATGATTTCAGGATTCACATCAAAACTCTACTCCCCTCCTTGTTTCTTAATATGAGTTTCAGCTTCCCAGTGACGGCGCTCTCTTTCTCTACTCACCTTTTCTTTATGCTTAGTTGCATTTTTCCCCAGTTCGCATTTGGGTGATCCCATCAGCACTCAAGCACTCACAAAGCCTGTGTACACGCCAAGTATTATTTTTATTAAATATGAATTGAGTGTCCTAACTTAGGCAGTTGAAAACTGTGCTCTCTGTAACAAATAAGTATCTGGGAGGCCTTCCTAATTACAAATGAACAATAATATCAGGAATTTATGAGTGCATTTCACTACTGTCTATTTTACTTTGTTTTATCTCATGTGCTCCTGGGGCCTTGGGTACGGTAGCTTCACATTAACCATCCCCTAACGAAACACAATGTTACAAAGATTGAATGATCTAAGACAGAGACTTAGAATAATAAGTCTATAAAGGATGCAGGAGATTCCTCTAATCATTTATTCTGGGCCATCATTTTGCTCCATTTACCTTCTTTAGCCAGCATCCCTACCTTTGCATTAAAAGGCAGGACAGTGGCAACAGTGTTTTGTGTCTCCCAGGTGAACAGATGCTGGAAAACAAAGGGAACTTAGTATATCTGTGAAGATTGAGGTCCATTTTTTCAAAATTTCAATCCCAGTTTTCATGTGTGAGTCCCATAATTGCACAATCAAACTGGGTAATTGTATATGCAAAAGAACATAATTAGCCTTCTGCTCATGCAGTGAACTGATTTATGTACCTCAGCACAAAGAATGTATACACAAATTGGACATGACATTTCACAAACATTTTGCACATTCAGTTGTCCCGCAACTTTTTTAAAAATCAGGCTCTGAATTGCCACATATCCATTTTCCATTGAATTAGGAGTACAAGCCGAGAGTTACATGGTTTTACTTAGCTATCTATCTACCTATCGGTAAGATGTTTCTAATATTTACAGTTTTGGCTTGCCCGACCTACACCACAGTTGCTACTACACAGAACAACTGTACCAGAGGAGTCAGCACCCACACATATTGAATGGTGTAGAAGTAGACAGCCAAGCTGAGTGCAGGAGTACAAATTGAAGTTTCCTACGTTACCCATGTAGATGGTATGGGACAACTGGCATATCTTCTGATCTGTTCAGCTGTTCTTTGAGCAGCTGAGTGAAGCTACTTTAAGTCTTTGAGGTACCCTGAGGAAAAATAAGCCTCTCTGAAAAAAAAAAAATGTGTGCACTCTCCCCCTACATTTTAAAGTATTGTAATTGTTTTATTTCTCGTTCAGTAAAAGCTTCAGCCATTTGTCTTAACCTTCCTGATCCTGAAATTATGCAAAGGGATTTCTTTCTGTAGCAGGTCCGGTAATAAGGTGTAAAATTCACCGATTCATATTTTACTATCAACCAAAAAAAGATTGTCTGTATCTGTAAGTAGGTTTGGGCCAAACCAGAACTATTTATCTGGGCTCTACTTACCTTTTTACCTACCCTGTGCAGAAAAATAAAGCCTGTTCTATTATAATTTTTTTAGTGCTGTTTGTTTTGTAAGGCTATGTCTACACTTACTAAAGTTAGTTCGAATTAGTTAATTCGAACGAACTAATTCGAACTAATTTTAGTTAGTACGAATTAACTTAATTCAAACTAGCATGGCCCCACTAGAATGCTAGTTCAAACTAAGCAAGTGCCATGCAGGGCACTTGCTTAGTTCAAATTAATCAATTGCATTAAGGTTAATGTGCCGGTTAGTTCGAACTAACATGGCCACATTGGGTTAATGTGAACTAACTAGTTCGAATTAATCGTTAGTTCGAAAAGTATAATTGAATTTATTAGTTCAAATTAAGAAAGCCCTTAATTCGAACTAATGAAAGCCTAGTGTGGCCAAGGCTTAAGTTAGTTCGAATTAAGCTTCCTTAAATCGAACTAACTTGCCAGTGTAGACATAGCCTAAGAGAGATGGCTCTTTTTGCAGAATAACAACAGAATTCATGTTCATTTATTTTTTTTCCTTACAAGAAACTAACATTTCAGTCAGCCAGGACATTTTCAAAGATGAAAAAGGCAGAGAAAAAGCTGAGGCCTTGGCCTTCTACCATACGAGTCACCACCTTGCTCTGAACTTGGTGGGTGTGACTGTTAAAGCTTCTGCCCTTCAATAAAAGCTTCTTCACATCAGAAATTTGGTGTTGCAATGGTCTATTTATAGACCAGCTGTGGAGTTCCAAGGACGTTATTGCAGAATAGCAAATTCAGGGTTGTTTTGGAATGAGTGAAACATCCTTTCCCCAATATTCATATCTATTAGCATTCTGCTAGCATTTTAAGTAAACACATCACAGCCTCTAGCTATGGTGGTAATTTTATTTCCACACCTCTTAAAACAATGGTTCAAGTAAAAAATTGAATAAATCTGTAAGTGGTCTATGCATTAGAGCTCCTTCACCAGGCTTATGCCCTCTGGAGCTGGTCAGGACCAGAGGAAGAGATAAGTATATCAGACTTGCTTCTTCTGAGAGAAGTTCAAATTCTTTGATAGTATACCTTAACAATAGTGATGTTTATAATCTGGTTTCACCAGATATCTTCCTATGCCTCTAGGGAAGCTGGAGTAGAAACACCGGGTATCCACAGTTCTGTTTTTTGGGAGCCAAAAGATTTAGCTGGTATCTGGATCAGGACTGATTAACTACAAATCGTTTCAATTTCCTGGATTATAAATAAGGCAGATTGCCCTTAATCTGTCAATAATTCATCTCTGGAGTAGAGTAGAAATACTGGTAAAGGGGAATTTTAGGAAAAATAAAGCCTGTCTGTTTAACAGGTAGTATTCAAGCTAAGCCCAGTGAATATTTGACAGATTTTTAATCAACATCCCAAAAGGAATTCTTTCAGCAATGGCCATCAAACTCATTACATTCGCACAGATGCCCTACGAATCGATCACTTCAGCTTTCTTATTACTTGCTTTTTTTTTTCCTCCCTCAAGCACCTGTTGACTCTTCCCAGAGTGTCTCGGGCCTCTGTGCCAAATATAAAAAGTGAGGTCTATGATGTTCCATCACCACAACAGCGGGGGGCCTTTTTAACTCACGTAAGTCCTGTCATGTCCCTAAATATGTCCATCAAATGGGATGGGTATTCAGGACTTCTGAGTTCCTTATCATATGCAGCACTTTTAGAGAATTTAAAACTAAATTATAACTTTTCTATTCATTTATTTTTGAACTCTGCTATAAAGATTGATAGAGAATTCTATAGCAAAGTTAAAAAACCCAATAGGAATCTCATTGTCTTTTAAATCTGGTACATTTTAAAAAATGATATATCTGCATCCAGATCTTCAAAAATTGACTCTGCAACATCCCACTGCGCCACCTAGTGTCCCTCTCCTGCCCTAATGCATTGTTAAAAAAAAAAGGTTTCATTCAAACGTCCAGTAGATTGTAAAAAAAAAAACAGAGTCCTGTGGCCTGCTCTAGAGGAGTAGCCATGTGAGTCTGTTTCAGCAAAAAAAACAAGGAGTCCTGCGGCACTTTTAAAGACTAACAGATTTATTTATCACATAAGCTGTTGTGGGTATAATGCCATTTCATCAGAGGCATGAAATGGAAACTGCAGTGTGTTAGGTGTCCATATACATGCAGAGAAGGGTGAGTCACAAGGTCAATTCAAACAGTTATAGAGAGTTCTGTGGCCAGTGGTTAAAGTATAATTTGACGGGACCCGGAACCCTCCTAATCTCCGGGCCCCCTTCCCGTATTGTCTGGGCCCTCTTCATGCATGTGTGGGCCCCAGCCCAGGTAGGCATTTGCAACCACTTCTCAGTACCACATGCATCGATTATCACTCCATAAAAATATTTATAAATTTATATGGCATTTATGTCTATAGCAATTGTCACAAACTAGCAAACACTGCATAATACAGTAAGTATTGTGATTAACAATGTGATAATTAAATAAAAGGTGATATGTAAGCAAATAAACACAAAATTTTGCATTATAAATTAGTAGTTCCCAACCTTTTTGGTTGAGGGCCCAAAATACAGAATTTAAAACCCTGAAGGGCCCCCAGTTGGTTTAATTAATATTAAATTTAAAATTAATTAATTGAATTAAAATGATTTGTAATTAAAAATAATTGTTTAAATTTTAATTAACTGAATTTGAAAAATTTTAATTGACATTTAATTTTTAGAAAGGTTTTTTAAAAAGCCCTTTTTAAAAAGGTATTTAATTAAAATTAATTTTTAAAGCTTTTTTTAAAAAAATGAAAAGAAAGAAAAGGAAAGAAAGAAGAGAAAGAAAGGGCTGCATGCATCTCCAAGCCTGGAAGGGAGGTAAGCAGCCATAGCCCAGCTCCCAGCTGCACGCCGGGACTGGGCAGGAGGCGGGTGCGGGCTGGGCAGAGCCCCCCATGGGGACCCCATGGAAACCCTTCCCACACCCCCAGGCCTCTTAGATCTGGGCCCTGGCCACCTGCTACGGCCCGCGCCAGGAATCCGGGGCCAATCTGCCACGGGCTGCCTGATCCGGACCCACCGGGGCCGAGGACCCAGGTCAGTCACCGCCAGCAGCCCAATGCAGCCCCTGCCGGGGTCAGGGCTGGGGACCCAAGCCTGGGGGTGGCCCCATGCAGTCCCGGCCAGGGCCTGGTCACCACAGACAGCCCAATCTGGCCCCCACCAGGACCAGGGACCCAGGCCTGACCTGACTGCAGCCCAGGCTGCGAATCCAGGGCCCGGCCACCGCCAGTGGCCAGATCTGGCCCCTGCTGGAAGAAAAGAAAAGAAACAAGGCAGCCCCAGAGCCCAGCTGACCGGCTTGTGGGTGCGGCGGGGGCTGCCCCGGCAGAGCAGCAGCCCCGGAGCCCAACTGCCGAGCTCAGTGGAGCTGCGGGGGCTGCCGCAGCTGGGCCCAAGCCCTGGGGAGCCCAGCCACCGCGCTCCAGGGGTGGTGGAGGCTGCCGCGGCTGGGCCGGAGCCCCAGGGAGCCCAGCCACCACGGCTGGGCCCGAGCCCTGGAGAGCCCAGCTGCCACATTTCGGGGGTGGCGGGGACTGTCGCAGCTGGGCCCGAGCCCCGGGGACCCCAGCCGCTGGGCTTTGGGGAGTGGCGGGGGCTGCCGGGCTGCGCGAGGGTCCCTCTAAGCTCTGTGGGGGTCCTCTGCTTCCCTCCCCGCCACTCTCCTTACCCAGCTGGAGGCCTGGAGCTGCAGATGTGGCCAGCCTCTCCCGCCCTGAGCACGCTTCATCTGAGCGATTTGAAACTCCCCATCCGGTCGCAGCAGGACAGGCGAGTCTGCTGCTTAGTGGGCCCCCTGGGTGGAATGCACCGGAGCGAAGTGTTCCGCCCAGTTTTTCTATTTTTAGGGGCCCCGGAACGCTGGCCCTCCAAATTTGTGGGCCCCGGAACGGCGTTCCGGTGCATTCCGGCCTACTTTAACCCCTGCCTGTGGCACTTTAAAGACTAACAAATTTCTTTGGGCACAATTTGTTAGTCTGTAAGGTGCCACAGGACTCTTGTTTTTGCTGTACACAGACTAACCTGGTCACTCCTCTGTTTTTGAAGTTTTTTTGCTGTAGTACTGAGGATAGACCTGAAAGTTAGAGTGCTTCAGGAAAAAAACTTTCAAAAATAGACTTCAGCATGAAACTGCAGTGCTGGAATTCATATGCAAACATGACACCATCAAGCTGGGTCTGAATACCGACTTAGAATGGCTAAGTCACTACCAAAGGGAATTTCCTCTCTTTTAACATTCTTAGGCTATATCTACACTTGAAAAGTTAAGTCGACTTTATAAAATCAACTTAATAAGGTTGACTTTAAGTCGACTTAAAGTGGACCTTATTAAGTTGACTTAACAGAAGTGGACTTAACTTTTCAAGTGTAGATGTGGCCCCTTTTCGACTTTATTAAGTCAACTTAACATTTTAAGTCGACTTAAAAAGGTCCACCTAGGGACTATTCAACGTCTCCACTGGCTTAAGTTGACTTAATAAAGTCGATTTAAGCGCTAGTTTGAATTAAAACTAGGTGTTATTAATTCGAACTAATTTTTCCTTAATTCGACTTAAGGAGCATCTTAAATCAAATTAAGGAAAGCCCAGTGTAGATGTGGAATAAATTAAGTCAATTTAAGGCTCCTTAAATTGACTTAATTTGTAAGTGTAGACGCACCCCCTTTCTTCTCACCTATTGTTGTTTAAAGGCCTACATCCACACTGTTGGAATTAAAACAACTTGTTTGGTTTGCTGAAATAGACTAACAGACTACCCTTCTGGAACTCTTTGAATTGACCTTGAGACTCACTCTTCGCTGCATGTGTATATACATCTGATGAATTGGGTTTATGCCCACAAAAGTTTATGCAATAAATAAATTTGTTAATCTTTGAAAGTGCCACAGGGCTCCTTGTTTGACATCCTTCTCTGAGTCCACATGATACAGAATATCGGTTGCTGCCAGAGAATATTCTGTGCATTAGCTATGACCCTAAATCTTCAAGTTGGTGTTGTAATAAACAGTATTTAAGTCAATCTTACTTTTGTATTTGATTAGAGCTGTGCCACTCCACCCACAGCCAGAAAAGGCTCTATGGCGGTCCTCACCAAAGAATATTTCCAGAAAGAGAAGCAACAGCTTTATGACATCCCATCTAGCCCAGAAAAGGCAAAAATCCATGTCCAGAAAGACTCTCCATTGGGCAATGTAAGTGTTACTCACTGAATGGCAGAGAATAGTCTCTCATTGCACAGAAGAATCCATGAGAAGACACATGGTTATACTAGTATGCTATACATGCCCCTGATGTGAGGTGGGGCACCAGCATGATAGCAAAGTGCCATCAAACTGCCAAGAAGAACGCAGGTAAAAACAGCATTACTTGAATGTTATATTTATTGGCATTAGGTGTAAAAGGCTTGGGAGGCTAAGCCCTCCTGCCCAAAGCTCCTGCTGCCTCAACTTCTACCCCCCACTCCTCCTTGATACTTCCCGCCTCTTCCCATCCCCGTTCCGCTTCCTCCTCCTCCCCCTCCCCATAGAATCTTGGGGCATCTTTTGAACTCTTTCTCCATCACCCTTCTGAAGTGGCCAGGCACCCTCTGACCCAAGTGTATATTATTCTTTCTGCTGGCTCTATTGCTCCAGAATCAGTCAGCATTTTTCAGGCTGCACAGAGATCAGGTGTGCCCAAGCAGCTACTGTATAGCATTGAATAAGATCAGGAGGCATCTCAAGAAGCCCTTGAAAATGTAAACACAGTGGAATTATTTTACTGGGGTCAGTTGTGCTTTTCTTTTTAAAATTTGCTTGTGTGTATGATGATTGGAAATTAGAGGTTGGAATCAGATTTGCTAGTTAAGAGGCTCGTAAAATCATGTTCGCTGCTCCATATAAAACTGTCCTTGATTGACTTTGCTTTCCAGTTTGATAATCTTTGGATATGACAAAAATATACTTGGTCAAAATATTAGAATGTTCATGTTTGCATTTGTGCATTCCAGAAAGGGATCAGAATTAGAACTATGTTCCAGAGCCTCAGCTGGTGTAAATTAGCATAGCCCCATTGATGTCAGCAGACCTATGTTAATTTACAGCAGGTAAAGATCTAACCTTATATTTCTAAATGCCGCTTGTAAACCTTGTGTGCTGCTTTCCAGGTGTATGATGTCCCCCCCACAACTGCAAAAGACCATGATATTTCACTACAAAATAAGCCTCAAAGAATATGTTTGGGTCATTATAATACTTTGCCAAATCCTCAGAAGTCAGAATGGATTTATGATATTCCAGTATCACCTGAAAAAGAGCCTTCCAATCATTCACTGGAGAAGAAAGTGCTCTATGACATACCGCCAGCCAGATATGGTTCTACTTTGCAAAATATCACACCAACAAATATCAGAGACAAATTGGCAAACCCACAAATGTATGATGTTCCACCACTACAAAGAAAATTAACCGTTGCCGATATCCCTTGTTATGATGTACCGCCCTCACGTGACATGCCAGTTTGGCAGCAAAACAATAATTACAATGTTCCTCCAAGCGTTTTAACTCCAAGGGTTGAACAACAGAACTCTGAACACAATGTTTATGATACTCCAAAAAGGTTGCCCACTACTTTACAGCACAGGAGAGGAACTGAAAAAAACAATGGTAGTTTTGGAAATGATACTTACAACATTCCTCCACAGCTGTCAAAAGATACCAGATTAGAACAAGATAGATTTTCCATTTCCAGGATGGATTGTAGAACCAGCACCTTGCCTACACCATCAAGCACGTCTGCTGAGACCTTTTCAATGTCATCATCAGAAGAACCTACAAAAGAAATTAAACTGGAGCTTGACTTAGCCATAGAGACGCTTACCAAACTGCAGCACAGTGTATCCAGTTCAGTTGCGAGTTTGATGATCTTTGTAAGCAGTAAGTGGAGATTACAAGAACACCTGGAGACAAACATTGAGGAAATCCACAGAGCAATTGATCACATAAAAGTATCTTTAGGAGAATTCTTGGACTTTGCTCGAGCCATCAAGGTAAATGCCTCTTGCATCACTGACAATAACCTTCAAACCAGAATTAAAACTCAACTGAAAATTCTTACAGACTCATTCCAGATCTTGTTAGAAACCAGGGAAGCGCTGAATAAGTCCAATTGGTCACTGGCGGTTCTGGTCCTTAAGAAACCTCAGAATAATCCAGATGATCTTGACCGGTTTGTTATGGTAGCACGCACAATTCCAGATGATATCAAGAGATTTGTGTCTATCATCATAGCTAATGGAAAGCTTCTCTTCAGAAAGAATTGTGAGGAACAAGAGACCAAACCATCAAAAACTGCCACAGACTATAAGATGGCAAAACAAATCCCAATACCAAGAAGAATAGAAGTTGATTCACTCCAGAGAAATGCTTTGGATAAACTAAACAAAAGCAAAATCTCTTCTGAGAAATCAAGAGAAAATGTCATTGAAGATTGTGATTATGTTCAGCTACAGGTCAGTGTAACATGATTTACTGCCAAATTTCTGTTTCATGCTGTTTGCAGGTAAGTTTACTTGCACTGTTTTAACTTTCCTTTATGAGAAAGCAGACTTTGGTTTATATTTTGTTTCACCTGCTAGCCTGATTGCCTACTTCCAGGCTTTTGGAAGTGCTGTAGCTATGAGTGCCATGGCAGCCGCAACCACAAGAGTGAACTATAAAAGGACTAGAAAATGGACTTGTCCAGTCAGAGAGAGCAATGCCTGAATCTCACCAGATTTACTTAGGGCTAAATTTTCAGCCCAGCTTCAAACATTATGTTTCCTATGTGATTCTTTAGGGTGATATTTGTTTCATGCCAGTATACTAACTTCAATGGTTATATTCCAAAGGGGGAGCCGTGTTAGTCTATTGTAGAAAGACAACAGAGTCTTGTGGCACTTTTAAAGTGCCACAAGACTCTGTTGTCTTCAATGGTTATGGCACTATTTTGTGTTTTGGATGCGGTCTGCTATGGTTCCCAGATACAGGAAATGTCAGCTTCCTTGTTTATGGTTTGTTATAAAAAGTGTCTGTGGTGTAGGGATAATTTACAAAAGATATTAACACATAAACCAAATCATCTAAACTACTTAATCTCATACTGTAAATTAATTCACCTATTTATTAATTTTGCAAGTGCTTGTCAGTTGTATAATTTTCCCAGAAAGGGAGAAACACTGGAGACTCCAAGAAGCTCACTAGGAACATTGCTCTTGCTATTGTTTTTAAAAGGAAGGCACTCAGGCTATGTCTACACTAGAAAAAGTTAGGTCGACTTTGTTAAGTCGATTTAATAAGGTTGACTTTAAGTTGACTTAAGGTCGATCTTATTAAGTCGACTTAACAAAGTGGTTTTATGGATGTGGACTTGGTCCAGTTTGTTAAGTTGACCTAATTGCCCTTAGGTCGACTTAATAAAGTGGACTTAAGCCTCCACACTGTGCTTAGGTTGACTTAAAGGAGGGTTAGGTTGACCTAAGAATGGATAGGTCGACTTAACCGGCAAGTCTTACTAAGTTGACCTAAGCTTTCATTAGGTCGACTTGAGAATTTTCTTAAGACGACCTAATGAAAGCCTGGTGTGGACAGGGACTAAGTTAGGTCGACTGAAGCCTCCTGAAGTTGACCTAACTTGCAAGTGTAGACATAGCCTCAGATACTATGGGCAACAGTATAAATCCCTAAAAAAGAAAGAGAGAGTATTTAATACCAAATGTCAGGAAATAATATCTAGACTTAAACAATATTGGAAGTTATTCTGGGAACAGAGTAAAAAGAACAAATATCCGACAGTATAAAATATACTGACATTAGCTGGAAGTAGTTGGTTGATAATGGGTCCAATGCTACTATTCCTGGCAGGATCAGCTCCTAAATTCTGTAGAGAAAAGTCTACAGCTGATCAGTTCCCAAGCCGTAGATGTGTTAATCTAGTTCAGCAAAACAAACAATTGTGTGACAAGGAATTCAACATTTTAGTATATTGAAATATTACATAAATTGTTTCAAGTGTTTTCTTTTTCAGAAGTCACCTGGGTTGGAACAGACACAAAAAACCCTTTCCATTAAAGAGCTGGCAAAGAATGCAGATTTAAAAACAAAGGTATTTCTGATTTTGAAAATAGGTACTAGCTAAGACTTTTGTCCCCTGAATTTATATATGGCTTATACATCCTGTTAACATTTAAAATAGCTAGAATTTTACTGGAAAAATAATTTTTATGTAGGGCTCTCTGATCTCTTGTCCACCACCAGTGCTTGGAACAATTTACAAGTCCTGAAAGCATTTGTATTAGTCTAACAAAGTGCTTCTAATCCTCATGTGATGAGATCCTAGAATTTTAAATCATAGCATTATTTACTATCTTGCCTTTTTCACTTTGTTTTGGATATGGCTGTACAAGCTAATATCTTAAAGCCCACAGTAAGAGATGAAAGTCTTGATTTTCAGAGTTCTGATTACTCACAACCCCCATGAAGCAAATACTTTGTACAATTAGGCCCAAAAGATTTGTACATTTGAAAACTAGAGTTCCAAGTGCTCAGCCTTTTTTAAAGCATTGATTGTTAACTCCAACAGTTCTTGTGATATCAGCTACTAAAATCATGTTATAAATGAAGTGTGTATATGTGGGCCAGAGGTAGATTGTAATTAGGATAACCTAACTTTAAAATCTGCTATTTCATGGCCTATCAAAGCTACAACTAGAGCTTTAGAATTACAAAAGGTATTCAGGTTGTGCCAGTTTTGGGTCTGTGGTAAATCAGATGTAGAGAAGTGAAGAATAATTTGTTTAATTGAAACTACAGGAGAACACAAGATAAAGTGGATAAGTAAACAATTTTTATGGTGACAAGCTGAATATATTTTTTGTTTTCTTTTCCCTTTTTTAGGTTGTCCCAACTGCAAAAAAGCATAATATTCAGAACAGTCTGGAGCTGGCAAAGAAAATCACTCTCTCAGAAAACTCTAGACTGTATTTTGGTGCCCTTCACAAAGCCACTAGTGTATTTACCAGTAGTCTTAGCAATAATCAACCACCTGAAGTCTTCATAGCACAGAGCAAACTAATTATTATGGTGGGACAAAGGTTGGTGGATTCTCTCTGTCAGGAAACTCAGGAAAAGGATATTCGGAATGACATCCTCTGCAACAGCTGTCAGTTTTGTAGCATGCTGAAGAACTTGGCTGTTGCCACCAAAAATGCTGCAATGCAGTATCCAAATGTGGATGCAGTGCAGGAACTTCAAAATCAAACTGATGAGCTGTCCAAATTCATTCAGCAATTTCGAGGAATGATGGAATGAAGAAGTCTTTCCATTCTTAGAAGACTCATGATAAAATCCTTAAGAACACCCCATATTTCTGGGTTTTAACCTCTGACCTATGGTATCCTGAGGGCTGAGGAAGATAGGACTCCACAAAGAACCCAATGCCAGTCTTAAATCAGCCATACACCGTAGAAATTGCTGTTGGGCAATTAAAGATGTTATAAGGCCCTGAGAGAGGAGACACTAGGAATGTCTAGACAGCGTGTGGCAGCGAGCCTCCCAGTCAGATTTGCTCTGGTGCTGTAAAAGCAGCTGTTTAGACAGTTCTTTGAAGTTGCATCTTGACTAGAGCTCAGGCTGTGAAGTTCAGCTCCTCCTAGACTTCAGAGCCCAGCCATAATTTCAAAGTTCTGTCTATACAGAGTGCTAGTGCAAGCCAGCATGCCTAAGTCTAACAATCCAGGCTAAGAGGCTCACTCTCATGGGCTGTGTAGAAATAACGATTAAGACCAGAAATAAATTCTATACACGCTTCACAACAGTTTACAGCACGACCAGGAATATGTTGACTCAACCCTTCCAATAATTCTTATGAGTGGCTTGGCAAGAATTTTCACATTATTATATTTTATAATTTGTCTGATTTTTTAGTCTTTCTAAGCAAAACAGATAAATATATTTTTTCTAACCTTTTTTTACTTGGAAATGTAAGTTTTTACTAGCTTTCCTGATAACAGACCAAGATATACATTGTGATACATTGGTATGTGAACCCATCATCATTCTTTTTTACAGTGGATTATTTATTGAATGTGCTTTAAACTACAGATATTTTAATAAAAAATCATTTACAGATCTTTCATATTACAATGCTATGAACATATTATGGGAAAAATTCTGGAAAATGATGTGTATACATGCCTTAGAAAACCCATACCCAGCACCATAGAGAAAGCTGTTCTCCCCATTCTGGCTCTCAATTAAACCCATAAAGCAGTTGCTTCAGAGGTCTTCCCTAAGAGAAACTATCATGAAACATAACAGAATTGGCCTCAAAGTTTAGGAAGCAAGGTTTGCATGTTTATGATAACCAAACACAAATAAGATCCATGCAGGTTGCTCCTGCAAAATTAATATGAGCGTTAAGACAGGAATAATCTGTTTGTTGGGTGGTTGCTGGCCAGAATATGAGTGCACAGTAATGCTGTTCTTGCAGGATACATGTGTGCTCATTTTGAGGACACTTTTGCATAATTCCAGAATTTAATGATTTTTGTATGATTTCTCTCTCTGGTGCTCAGCTAGTATAGCGATGTGGGCCATATACATATCTAAATAGGCTTTGTGTTTTGTTTTGTATTATTTTCCCAATTGATTTATTTTTTTAAAAATATAGTTTCATTTTTCAGGTCTAACCTTTTTTAGGTAGAATTTGTATCTGTATAATTTGCTTCTAATAATCAGGCCCTTAGTTTTGCTGGTACTTGCAATTGCAGTTCACTTGTGGATGCAAAAACATCGGTGCAGTTTCTGCCTGTAAAGAGAAGTTGGGGTAAGGTCCAGCTGAAATCTAGCCCTATATTAACAACTTTTGTATATCAATTGCAGTGACCACTTTACCTATGCTTTATGTTATTTGAATGTAGGAATAGTTAAATAGTGCTGTCTTTGCATATTGAAATGCAGCTAATTGCATTTTAAGATCATCTTTTTTCTTTGTATATTAAGTTCACTTGTGAATCAGTGCAATGTTCTAACATGGAACAGAATGCATTGTTGAAATAGCTGCATTCAGAAAGATTTACAATGGAAGTGCAAAGACAAAATATGTAAGCCATTCTTTATTTTGAGCACACTGTTCACATTTTGGCCTGATCTGATATCTGGAGAAATTTATTCTCTTCATTTCTCATGTTTAATTTTGTCTTCTATTTTCCCTTTTAAATGAGTGTTTCTATTTTTGTAGTTTACAAAACATTAATAAATAGCATTGATAATAATATTTTAAATTTATCAATATACCATTGCAAAAATGACTTTGTGCTTATGTGCTTAATAACGCTCTCACAGACTTAATCGGGCAGAGCAGCAGATGGGGTACTGTTTAGATATCTCTTTGCAGTTATCTGATACAAGGAAAGGAAGAGAGATCAGGAACAAGTAGTGTTGATGCTACCATTGATCCTATCATTTCAGGCTAATATCTGAATGAGTTGTTTGTTCATTTTCTCGTATTTCCCTAGTTGTGTTTTTTGAAAACATTTTAATTTTAGAAACTTCTTACCAAAACAAAGAAAAACAAATTCCACTTTGAATCAGTTAAACAATGGCATTAATTAAGTAGCTTTTGTAACTCTGAGATATGGATTGCTGAAGAGCACCTAAGAAACAAGCACACAAAAAAAGGGTCTAATATAGCATATGTATAAATCCAGGGCAGAAATTGGCCCTTTGATGTGGAATTTTCAGTAGCATTTTTTCTTGAAAGAAAATGAACATCAACATAAATACCACTATTGGTTAAAGTTATATTTATCTAAAAGGAAAGAATGCAAAAGTATAGGAAAAGGATACATGTTAAGGTGGGAATTTTCAAAAGCACTCTGTGTTAGCCCAGCTGTGCTCCCACTGAAGTCTGGGAGAGCAAAATTAGGCGAATGCTTATGCCCCAAATTACTTGAGCTGGATAATTGACACTCCAAAGATCAAAGAGTAATAAACAATGCATGTTTAAGAAACTGTGTTTATTAGAACAGATATAAAATGGCTAAGTAATTTTACTGGAGCAAATCCACTAGTAAATGTTAGCGGAGTTTAAAGGGAAATTTCATTGTAGTATAAACAATATTGTAAGCATCACATCCAGTTAAAAGAAGAGTAAATTACTACAAAAACCCCAAAGATCTATTAAAGAGGCTGGCCCAGGATTTGGTAGAAGGATATATTACCTTTTACTTTCTAAGTTACTTGTTTAATTCAGCTAATACTTGAGTGGCCTATGTGAAATCTAGTCTTAGAGTTTAGTTCTAAAACTGTCATCCTTTTTAGGGTCCCCACAGTAAGAATTGGTTTGAATGGACCTTGAAATTTACTGGACAGACACACAAGGAACTCTGGCAAAATTCCCATTGAAGCCAATAGGAATGTTGCCAGAATAACAGCAGCAAATTTTGACCTTTGTGTTTTGTGGAGATGAAGGTCATACAAAGTGCATGGTGGATGGGTGTGGTGGAGAGATAGAGAGAGATGTTATTGCACTGCAGCTTTTTTTAGTCAAACTGACATAAATCAAGGTCAAAGGGATGCCCAAAAGGCAATCTTTTCTCAGAGACTGGACAGTCAAATCTGAAAAAGTTCAGAAAAGGGCTCATATTATTTACATAACAACTTTCATTCATGCCAGTGCATGAGTACACTCTGTCTACCTGTTCTCATGTCCACAGGCCCTGATCTATGTCCCTGTGTGCCAGGGGCTGTCTTTGTGTCATCCCTGCATGCAAATATGCCAATGTCCATCCTCATGTTCCCATGCCATCCTTGTGTGTTTACATGCCAGTGCCGAGTCCACTGTGCTTTTGTGCCTGTGCTGTCCCTATATGTCAGTGTCTGGCCCCTTATACCAGTACCATCTCATTGCCCCTATATGTACATGCCACTCCCCACGTCCTTATGCTGCGCAGTGTGCACACATGCCAGCGCCCATCCCTATGTTCCTGTGCTGTCCTTGCATATCTCTGTACCAATGTCCTGGTAACATCCAGGAGGGTCATGACCCCCCACAAAAACTGGACAGTCTGTGTACTGCGGACCCTTACAGATTTCCCAAGGCAGGTAACTCAGAAAAGGGATGATGCTGGGAAAACCTGGACAAGTGACAAACCTAAGGTGCCCCTGAAGTTCACACCAACACCCATCCCCGTACGCTTGTGCCATCCTAATGTGCCTGCCTATCAGTTCCCATCCCTGTGCGCCAGGGCTCATTCCCATGTGCCCATCCCGGTGGGTCAACGCCTCTCCTCGTGTGCCGTTCCCGTATCTCTATGCGTGGATGCCCACTCCGCTGTGCCCGCAGCTCAGCGCCCATCCCCATGTGTCTGCCAGTGCAGGTCTGGGGTGACGTGGGGGCCCCATGGTGCTATGTGTGCCCTAGTGTGGGGTGGGAGCAGAATGGAGCCTTCCTCCCACCAGCCATTGAGATCCCATGGAACAACTGAGGGCCTGCAGCTCAGGTAGACCCTCCTCCCCCTCTCCCGCCCCTCAGGGAACTGGTTGCTAGGGGGCCATAGCAACCACAGTCGCTGTTGCGTCATCCTCGTGCGCCGGAAGTATTGGTCGCCCTGCCGGAAGTGCGTTTGTCGTGCGGGGGAGGGGAGCGGCTTGGGGAAGCTGCCTGGAGCGGGGCGATGGGTTGCGACGGGGGAACCATCCCCAAGAGACACGAGTTGGTGAAAGGGCCTCGTAAGGTGGAGAAGGTGGGAGGCTGTCCTCGGGAGCCACCGCGGCAAAGTGGGCGCGGGGGTTTGAGACCTGGTTACTGCGGGGCGGGGCGGGCTGGGGCTGCCAGGCCGGGTTTGAGCAGGAAGCCAGGGATCCCCCTCCCCCACCGCGCTGCGGTCCTGTCAGCGGCCCTGGGCCTCGCAGCTGGTGAGGCAGCCCCCCCCCCCCCGCCGGCTAGCGTGGGGCTGTTCCTGCAGCGTGTTTTCCCGGGGCAGGGAGGTCTTTATCCCGGTAGTGAAGCTCAGTCTGAGCCCAGCCAAAGGGGAAGCGAGTGCCCTTCGCTGTTCAGCAGGGAGCTCGCCTGTTGTTCGCTGTTTCGAGGGAGGGAAGGAAGATTGGCTGAGTGTTTGTCGGGGAGCTTTCTATGGATGCTGGCTCTGGTGACAGTATGCACTCCTTGTCCTAGGGAATGTGAGCTCCAGTGTTTCTGGGGATAAGCCAACCCTCTAGCTGTATGGGCTTAGGGAGAAACTTCCCCTATGGGCTGTTATTGCTCTGAAGACATCCTGTCCTGGCTACTGCTGGAGACAGAAAAATGGACTAGATGGGTCACTGATCTGTTCCTGTGATGTTCATGGCAATTGATGCATTCTGGCAGCTACTTAGTTCTCTTCTATTATTTGTTTTTAACTGTATTAAACATGTGCAGTGTTCTCAATTATTTCATCTGCTCTTACTTGGAGAGGCAGATCAGAGGAGAGAATCGGTGTGAATGGAAGAAACTGCAGGATGTCATGTCCGCCCCATGAGTGTATACAAACACAGCAAACAGTTTGTCATAAGCAGCTCTTTGAAATCCATTCACATTCTCTTTCTTTGTGGCCCACAATATGCTCAGCTGAGGTAATAGTTCACATTTACATGTAGCAGGCTCAGGCCAGAGCCTGCCAGCCCAAACTTTTCTTTTCTGCCCTCATTACATTTGTTTTAGAATTGGGTGATACTGATGGGCAGCCACAGGCTTAAGGGAGAAGAGGAACAGGTGGAAAGAGAGATCAGCAAAATATTTCTAGAAGATGGGTGAAGAAAGAGAAGGGGGAGGGGAAGACAGAGGAATAGATGAAAATAAACACACGCACGCACAAAGGAAAAACATTGTCCTCTGTCAATTCAGCCCAAGGATGGACTCCATCAAAACCAATGGGAATCATTAGAACAGTGCTTTTCAACCTTTTTTCATTTGCAGACTGCTAGAAAATTTCAAAGGCAGATGTGGAGCTTTTTGGAAGTCTTAAACATAGACTACCCAGGTTGAAAATTGCCATTCTGTGATAACGTTTTGCAGACCCCCAGGAGTCAGTGGAGCACAGGTTGAAAACCAGTGCACTAGCAGACACTCCCCCTGCAGTCCCTCCCCGTTTCCTAGTTGAGTTTATAATCTAATGTTCTGCCTCTGCAATGGTAACACATGGAGACAGACATTTATGCCTCTTAGGAATCAATAGGACTACTTGTAAAAGTAAGAGTTAGCAAGATTGGGCTCCGAATCAGACATGGGCAAAAGACTTGTTTTCTAGAACACTAAATAAAAGTCTAACCTTGTAAATGTGCAGGATTTTCACTGAAAGAGTTTGAAAATGCATTTTGTTTGGTGAATTTGAGCCCACAGGGTGGTTGCTTATCATCCGGTGTAGCGTATGGGTGCTGGTTTCAAAGGTACGAATCATAAATCCGTCAATAAACCAATGTTTTTTCCTCCTTCAGGTTGACAAAAATGCAGAATTAGTGGCACAGTGGTACTACTGCACACTGAGTCAAGAAAAATTAAGCAGACCAATTGTAGCCTGTGAGCTGGGCAGGTATGATTGCTTTTTTCTCTACCTTTCTTGATAAAAATGCTAATTTCTAAATAAATGTAGTTTATGAAAGTCACATCATTTTGACTACAAATTTTATGCTGTAGGCTGTATAACAAAGATGCCATCATTGAGTTTTTGCTGGACAAATCATCAGATAAATCCCTTGTGCAGGCTGCATCTCATATCAGGAGCATTAAAGTAAGTGGATCTTAAAATTAAAATCTTATTCCAAAAGGCAGTCAATTAACATCTTAATTTGTAGAGCTCTGTTCTGGCAGTTTTTCAGTTCAAAATGGAAACTTTAGCGAATAATTTTGTTAATTCTTATATAGCATGTACATTTAGCATCTTATTTCCAATCAGTCTCATACTATGGTAGTAGTTGTCTGCTTACAATATTGTCTGACTGATGGTCATATTTTCAAATTGCTAGGCAGTCAAAGTTGGTACCCAGTCCCTATAAAATGGAACAGATTTCAGTCATTTTCTTCTGTATTTTGAAGATGCAACCTGTGGAAACTGTTACTCCCAGCATGCCATATGCTATCTTGATTCAAATGGACATTTAGCCTGCCCTAAAGTGGAGAATTGCATGCTATGATGTGTCATCTTCACAAGCTGCACTTCTGCATTAAACATGCGAGTTGCCCATGTCACTTTATAGAATTTAGAGCTGTATTTGGATCACCCTTTGCTCTGTGACTAGCTAATAAGATCTTCCATGTTCATATTAAATTACCAAGCCCCATACCACTCCTGTAACATAGCTATTATTGTCACCTTTTAACAATGGATAAAGTGAGGCACAAGAAAGCTAAACTGGGAAAGAGGCTAGTTGATGTAGAGCCATAATGGCTAATTTGTAAATTGTATATTTTTAAATCTTTATATTGTACTGGAAAATTATCAGTTAGAATACTGGTAGTCAGGATTAGAATTCTGTCTCCCCTGCCAAATGGATCAAAAACATTTTAAACATATAAAATTTCAGAGCTGCTGTATGGCTGAACTTATAAAAACTTTATACAGTGTCCGTGACATTAAAATATAATAGACATTTAAAAAATTCATTGTAGGCTTTAATATAGAATATTAGAATCATAAAAATGTAGAGCTAGAAGAGCCTTGAGAAGTCATCAAGTCCAGCCCCTTGTTCTGAGGCAAAACCAGGCAAACCTAAGCCATCTCTGACAGGTGTTCTTAAAAAATTCCACAGCCTACCTGGAGAGCTATTTGGGATTTAATTATCCTTATAATTAGAAATATTTTCCTTCAGCTGAAGCCTTACCAGAGTGCTCAGTAATCTTACATTTGACCCAAGTATACTCCAGAATATTGTCTTTTTCTCAGCTGTATCAGCTTGTTGTCTCATTCAATATGTGCTTCTCTATAACCCCAGATTCTTTTCAGCAGTACTGCTGCCTAGCCAGATATTCCCTATTTTGTAGTTGTGCATTTAATTTTTCCTCTCTAACTGTAGTACTTCGCATTTGTCTTTATTTAATTGCATCATTTCTTCAGATAATAAGCCATAAAGGAAAATGTATCTTCAGGAACATTACTGCTTTAATATATCTCAAGCATCATTAGAAAACAACTTAAAAACTTACATTTGTCTCTTTCAGAATGTAACAGAACTGAACCTTTCAGATAATCCAGCTTGGAATGGTGATAAAGGGAACACAAAAGGTGATAAATATGATGACATCCAGTGTGCACGCTTTATTTGCCCTGTGGTGGGCTTGGAAATGAATGGAAGGCATCGGTTAGTATTGTATATGTAACTTTAACTGAATTTTATTTAGAACTATGTAATGAATATTGTAAAAGGTATTAAAATATTGGGAATGCAGGAGTAAAATTGCCATAATTCCATTATGGAGGTCTAATTCCTCTCCAACTACTGAAAGTCTACTGAAAATCTCCTGTTAACTTCAGTGATGCAGGGTGAGTCCCAAGGAGTCCATTTGTGACATCTTATCTTGGAGAAATGCAATAATGACAAGTCTATGAAATTACAATAGAAGTCTACCAAATAACGTTCAGAATTTCCTCACCCATTTTCTTTGTGATGAATGACTTAATATACTTCTCAAAATAATTACCCCAGGCAAGAAAAAGTTTCTTCTTTAATGTTTATTTGTTCCAAGAATCCATTTTAAGTTTTACTATATTCATTAACCAGCAATCAGATGGGGTAAAGCCAACAGGTGCTGAGGAGCATGTGGTTTGGAGAGAAACATCTCTTAGGGAAGGATCTATTAATGGAGATTCTCTATATCCCAGTAAGAATGAGAGGATAGAAGAGAGAAAATATGGGTAGAATCTGATGAGAAACAGTCAGATGAAAGAGTCCCATTTAATTACATTATATAATGGCAGACACCTAAAAAGTGACAATAAAAAGATGGGTGAACTTGAGTGTCTTGTATTAAATGATATTGATATAATAGGTATCACATAAACTTGGTGGAATGAGGTTAAGCAATGGGACACAGTCATACCAGGGAACAAAATATATTGGAAAGATAGAATAGGTCATACTGGTGGTGGGGAGTAAGGGGTGGCATTATATGTGAAAGAAAGTGTAGAGTCAAAAATCTTAAATGCACCAAACTGTAGAATCTTTATGGATAGTAATTCCATGCTTGAATTGTAAGAAGATAGCATCAGCCTCCTGATCAGGAAGATGCTAATGACTGAAATGCTCAGGGAGATTAGAGGTGCTATAAAAATAAAAAAACTTAATTATAATGTGGAATTGACCAGGTATATGTCACCTCAGATGGGATGCAGAGATAAGGTTCTTGACATGCTTGGAGCAGCTAGTCATGGCACCTACAAGAAAAGAGACAATTCTTGATTTAGTCCTAAGTGGAGCACAGGATCTGCTCCAAGAGAAGCATATAGCTAAACTGCTTTGTAACAGTGACCATTGCATAATACTATTTAACATCTCTGGAGGGAGGGAGATGAGGAAACACCAAAAGTAGCCCACCACAGCAGAAAGGGGAACTACACAAAAATCGCAAAAATGAGGAAATTAGTTAAACAGAAGTTAAAGTGTACAGTGCCAAAAATGAAATTCCTGCAAGCTGCATGGAAACTTTTTAAAGACACCATAATATAGACTCAATTTAAATTATACCCCAGATTAAAAAAACATAGTAAGAGGACCTAAAGTGTGCCTCTGTAGCCAAACAACAAAGTGATATTTCCAGGAGGGTAGCCGTGTTAGTCTGTTGTACAGCAAAAAACAACGAGAGTGCTGTAGCACCTTATAGACTAACAGATTTTCTTCGGCATAAGCTCTCATGGACTATAACCCACTTCGTCAGATGACGAAGTGGATTATAGTCCATGAGAGCTTATGCCGAAGAAAATCTGTTAGTCTATAAGGTGCCACAGGACTCTCGTTGTTTTTTGCTGAACAAAGTGAAAGAAGCAGTTAGAGGCAAAAAGGCACCTTTTAAAAAGTGGAAGTTAGATCCTACTGTGGAAGATAGAAAGGAGCATAAACTCTGGCAGGTGATGTGAAAAAACGTAATTATGAAGGCCAAAAAAGACTGAAGAACAGCTAGCCAAGGACTCAAATAGTAACAGCAAGAAATGTTTTAAGTACATCATACGCAGTAAGCCTGCTGAGCACCCTGCTGGACAATTGAAATGCTAAGGGAGAATTCAAAGAAAATAAGGATATTGCAGAGAAACTAAATGAATTCTTTACATTGGTCTTCATTGCTGAAGATGTGAGGTTGATTCCCAAACTTCATTTAATTTATTTAATTTCATTTTGTTGAATTTAGACCAATTCTCCAATTCTCTTTCTCAGCTTGATGTCATCTGCACATTTTGTAAGCAAACTCAATTGTCAAAGTCATTAATTAAAACAATGAGTATTACTAGAACAAGGACTGACCCCCGTGGGCCCCGGTAGATACACCCATACACTTTGACAGCAAATCATTGATAAATACTTTTTGAGTACAGTCTTTCAACCAATTCTGCACTCCCCTTGTAGTAATTTCATCTAGATATAATTTTCCTAGTTTGCTTATTAGATTGTCATGCAGCACTATGTCTGAAACTTTACTAAAAGCTTCCCTTTGTCTGCTAGATCAGTAATTGTATCAAAGATGGAAATTGGGTTGGCTAGACAAGATTTGTTCATGACAGATCCATGCTGTCTATTCTTATAACCCTGTTATCCTCCAGGTCCTTGCAAATTGATTGTTTAATAATTTGCTCTATCTTTCTGGTTATTGAAGTTGGGCTGACTGGTCTGTAATTCCCCAGGCGCTCCTTGTTCACCCTTTAAAGACATGTACTATGTTTGCCCTTCTCCAGTTTTCTGGGACTGCGTTTAACCTGTTCTTAAGAATAAATATAAGTCTAATCTGTTCTTAAAAACTACAGATGACAAAGCAAAGGAAAGTTTTGGAAAAGTTTTTGAATAAAGATAATGTGGTAGCTTAATGCAGGGCTTGACAGAATCCGGGCACCATGTCGCCATGGCAACTACATGTTGCAGGCGGAGGCCTAGGAGCCAGCTGTGGTTTTGTTTTTTAAAAATAATTTAGGAGCCAGCAATTTTATTTTTAGTCACTAGAGGCCTCTCTTCCACTGCATTTTCGCTGTGGAGCTAGGCAGCCTAGGGAAAATGCAGCAGAGGAGTGCCCTCTGGTGACCAAAAAAAATTGCCAGCTCCTTTAGTGATTCAACACCATTATGGCAGCGGGGGTGGAGTGGGGGGTTGTTTTGGCAGCAAAGGGTGTCCGACCCTGGCACTTTGCTTTGAAGCTGGGTGCCTAGCTGAGCAACACTTTTGCCGATCCCTGGCTTAGTGCATATTTACAGGGAATGCCTCACAAGTGTGAAGGGGAGCATATGAAAAAAATGTTTGAAAATTGAACAAGTAACATGGCTGGCATCTTGGGCTGATTGAGGTTAATATCAACAGCTCATTAGTAAATGAGAGATGGTAAAATGTAGATTAACCATGAAGGGCCTTGAAAGTGAATACATACAGCTTATGTTTGATGTAATAGAGATGGGGAGACCATGGAGGGATGCAAAAGAAGGCGTGACATGGGTTGGGAAAGTGATGGTCTAGAAATGTGATCTTTGCAGCAGCCACAATGGGCAGAGTTATGGTGGAGAATGTCTGTCACTTAACCGAGTGCTCATAATACACATTCTACAGTTTGATTAGTACTTGGATATGTAGAGGATCTGGGGAAGTAGCAAAGTCTACTGAGGCCTCATAAAAATTAATTATTTTTTTAAAAAACAAACAAGAAGTCCTGTGGCACTTTTAAAGACTAACAAATTCATTTCCCGCATGAACTTTCATGTGTGTAATCCCACTTCATCAGATGCATGAAATGGAAGCTGCAGCATGTCAGGTGAATAAATAAATACAGAGAAGGGTAATTCACAAGGATGCACCTGATGAAGTGCAGCTACACCCACGAAAGCTCATGCGATAAATAAATTTTTTGGTCTTTAAAAGTACCACAGGACTCCTTGTTTGTTTTGCTGAACTAGACTAACATGGCTACCCCTCTGGAAATTAATATTTGAGATATTGTGGTAAACCTGTTAATATTCACTGAAATAATATAAAAATAAACTAAGTTATACTGGTCAAAATAAATTAACAAAGAACCTAGTGTAATTCAGAATGCTTGATCTTTATTGTGTGTTTAGTTAGTAATTGTAATGACTGTGCTGATCATTAATGCAAATTATCTACATTATACTTGCATTTCTCGTGATCAGCCACAAGGGGGTATACAGAGAGCTAACAAGTAAAATAACCCATGACCTGCAGCGTTGGTTTAATTTATTTACTACACGTGTGTAAAGTAAAATGTCTGTTACTATAAATGAAATTTTCTAAAATGTTAGTATCAAACTACTCTGCTTTTATTTTTTCCCCAAGGTTTTGTTTTTTGCGGAATTGTGGCTGTGTGTTCTCTGAACGTGCTCTTAAAGAAATTAAAACAGAAGTTTGTCACAAGGTAAGTTTAATCTTTAAATTTTGTTTTAAAAATGCATAGGAGTAAATGTGGCCATAGCTTGGGTGTACATGTCAATATGCAGATGTTATGTCATATGTAAATATTCTTCACACGAAAATATAAACAACTGCATATACAAATTGAGATTGTGCTTGCAAAACTCGAAGGCTTAATTTTTCTGATAGTCTGAGAATAATTATATCTTTTTAATGGAATTGATATTAGTACTTCCTTAGTGATTACCTTGGAAAATGCTTTCAAGTGCACATCCTAAACCCATGTTCTTAAAATTAGTTTGGCTTTACAGCAGCTGTTCTCCAAAACCAAATGTCTTGTTCATTTTATTATTTTTCCCAGGCACTTTAGTCTTTTAATTTTAGTTCAAGAAAGGAGGGTGGGAGATGGTGTTTGCTAAATATTTGCCATTTGTAGTTTATTTTAAAAAAATCTTTTGACCCATTTATAATGTTAAACTGTCTGGGCTGAGCAACCTCTTAACATTAAATTTAAAAAGTGGCTTAGACTTTGTGGGCTAGATTTTCAAAATATAAAGATTGTCTGTGTGCAATGCCAGGAATTCAGGATACAAATTGGGTAATTGCAGATGCAAATTAGTGTTTTAATGCTTGAATTGTGCTTCTTAAAACCAAGGACTCCAGAGTAGAAAATATTATGTCTGTCCTTTAAAAATGTGCTGTGATTGAGTCTTAGAATTACACATAGTGAACATAATAAATGAAATAAATGAATAAATGAAAGAAAATAAAGTACTGTTACATAACACATAATTAACTTATGGAAATCTCATTGCTGCAAAATATTGAGGCTGAGTTTAAATGAAAAAAAGCAATAAACCTTTTTATAATGACTGAATGTGCAAAGTTACATTACAAAATTTTAAAAGAAGGCATCTAAACCCTCAGACCTTGGGGCATAAACTGACCATTAATTGCCTGGGGTTAGAAAGAAACATCCCCTATTGGTAGGCTATTTCATGATTGTCCATTATGAGGTGACCTATAAATTCCTCAAAAGCATCTGGCACTGCTTGTGCTCTGTTACATGCACCAAAATTGACTGATTTAAATTTTATTGGTATACTTCAACTCATGTATTTTTGAAGGGTGGCTCCATGTCATTTTCTGGTTTGAACACCCTTTTCTAGGAGGTACTGCTTTAAATATTGACTCAACTTCACTTTTTCTGTGTTGATTGGCACTCTGTAATACAAAATTGATGGAGGTAGTTTACCGTCTAATGTGATCCAACTTTTATTTTTAGCTGAGTGGTAATGTAGCTTGCAGATAGTTTGCCTTTTTCACATTGCGACATCTTTTAAAATCAACATAATATTTCATAACTGCAATTTTAAACTGTAGGATAGGTGGTTGAACAATAACATTTCTAGATATTTGATGCAATGCATCGTGCCTAATAACATTGAAATATACCATTGTCGTCTTTGCCTTGTTCTCCCTTTCTTTCAGTTACATTTTATTGTAGTAAAGAGATAACTGAAGACAATAGTGTATGAAGATTGTGGACTTTATATAATTTACTATGTACATAATATTTGTGTGGCAATTAGGCTTCTACCAGACCTGCATTTCCCCACCTATCCTCTTGGGGGCAGGGCCTGAAAAGAGGCAGTTATTTCAGAAGGCCATTCAGCTAACTAGCCATCTGTTTCCCCTCCTTACTGTGGCTATGTACACACGATCAGATTAAAGCGCAACAAGGCAATCGCGCTACAAAACTCACGTGACCTTTATTGCGGGACAACGCGTACACACGTTGCTCCCTGCAACGCAACAAAATTACACGCATTATCGCGGTTGAGCGCAATGACTTCTGGGCACCTATCCCATCGTTCCATTTTCCCCTAAGTTGGCGCTATGAATCATGGGATGAAGGAAAGGAACGCAAAGCGCCATAGGTAAAGTGTCAGTTTCCCATGGTGCTTTGTGTTCCCCTAGCGTCTTCCTCGTTGCCAATAGCAACTCGCGCCTATTTTCAACATTGCAGTGACGCAACGCACCACTTGCAATCAATCGCTACAGCGACAGCATGGATCCTGCTATGATCTCCATTGTCGCCTTCAACATTCTGAATACATCTCGGCTTGTTGCTCAGTACGCAATGAGCTCCGAGTCAGATGAGGACACCGAGGAGCAGGGGCTGATCGATGCCATGCAGAGCAACAGCACCGCGTTGCTCAGCTCCTTCACCGATCATCTGCACACGGTGCAACGCCGTTTCTGGTCGCGAGAGACGAGCACCGAGTGGTGGGATCGCATTGTTATGCAGCTGTGGGATGACGAGCAGTGGGTACAGAACTTTCGAATGCGGAAAGCAACCTTTCTGGAACTGTGCTCAGAGTTGGCCCCTGCCCTGCGACGGAAAGACACCAACATGAGGTCAGCCCTAACTGTGGAGAAGCGTGTTGCGATTGCTGTATGGAAGATGGCGACTCCCGACTGCTATCGGTCCGTTGCAAACCAGTTTGGAGTCGGGAGGACCACCGTCGGATTAGCCCTCTCACAAGTGTGCCAAGCCATCAATCGCATCCTGCTACGGAGGACAGTGACATTGGGCAATGTTCGAGAGATTGTGGACGGCTTTGCTGCCATGGGATTCCCTAACTGCGGGGGAGCCATAGACGGCACACACATCCCTATTTTGGCTCCAGACCATCTCGCGACGGAGTACATAAACAGGAAGGGCTACTTCTCCATGGTGCTGCAAGCACTCGTGGATCACAAGGGGCGTTTTACGGACATCAATGCTGGGTGGTCGGGAAAGGTGCATGATGCCCGCATTTTCAGGAACACTGGTCTGTACCGGAAGCTGCAAGGGGGCACCTTTTTCCCTGATCAAAAAATAACAGTGGGGGAGGTGGAGATGCCCATAGTCATCCTCGGAGACCCAGCATACCCACTGATGCCATGGCTCATGAAACCCTACACTGGGAACCTTGATCGCAGCAAGGAGCGGTTCAATTACCGATTGAGCCGCTGCAGAATGACTGTGGAGTGTGCCTTCGGCCGTTTAAAAGGGCGCTGGCGCTGTTTGTATGGGAGGCTGGACTTGGCGGAGGACCAGATCCCTGCCGTGATTGCGTCATGTTGTGTCCTCCATAACATTTGTGAAAGTAGGGGAGAAAAGTTTTCCCCTACGTGGGCTACGGAGGCACAGCGCCTCGAGGAAGCATTCGAGCAGCCAGCCACTAGGAGTATTAGGGTGGCACAAGGAGAAGCTGCTCGCATAAGGGAGGCACTCAGGGAGCATTTCAATGATGCCCTTCCCTAGTTAAGTTCCATGACGCATGAGGTGCACCTTAGGATCATTTCAGTAATGTGTATAAATAAATGCATTCTTCAAAGTATTTGTTACTGTTTTTATTGAAACCTGAAAGATGGGGGTGGGGTTACAGGTTGGTGTAGCTCCGGGTCTCGTAAAAGTAGCTTGGGGGGGGGGGCTGGATGTTGTCCTGTACCGGGGTGGAGGGTGGCCTTCAAAGAAATGCTTTGAGGGACTGCGGTGTGTGGGAGGCATACACGGCTGAACTGTCTGGAGTGGAGCCCGGACATTTATCGCCTGGGACTGCAAAGCTATCATGTTCTTTAGCAGTTCTGTTTGCTCCTTCATGACGCTTATCAGTTCGTCCCTGTGTTTCTGCCTCCTCTGCTGGGATTCCTCTCTCCAGGCTCTATTCTCCCTTGCGGATTCTTGTGTTGCTTTCAGCAGGTCATTAAACATATCCTCCCTGTTTCTTCGAGAACGCCGCCTAATGTTTCTCATTCGGTCAGCTGGGGTAGACACCGGCCTTGTGAAGCTCAATTCTAATACAAAAATAACAATATAGACATTGTTAACACATAGCATAGATAGCCAATGTAACCTTCCAGTAGCACATTCCACTGGAAGGTACAGGGCGGTCAACACACTACGCTGCGCTGAAGCAGACAAGGTACATTCTAATAGACGGCTTACCGGGGGCTAAGAATCGGAAGAGGGCACACAGATGGAACCCAATATCCCTCTCCTCAGAGTGCCCCTTCCATCTAGAATACATCTCCTACATGCCGCCGGTAGCAGGCCGGGACCGTATGCTGCTGCACTGTGTGCTGCCATGGTTCCCAGGGCTGTGCTTTGCAGCTGGAGAGGCAGAGTGTCCGTCTTTGGGAGCGCAGACACAAACGCTCTCCCATCTAACCTGAGTATTAGGCTCTGGAGGTACATCGAGGAAACCTTTTCTGACCTAAATGCAGATGATTATTTTACAATCACTGCTTGTATTGATGCCCTGCTAATGAATGCAGAGTAAATAGCGTGCACAGCAGGGACCCGCAAGCACCCCCACCCCAGACAATGATATTTTAGCAGGAGCAGAGCTGAATGAAGGAGAAACTTACCTGAACCCCCCTCTGCCGCCTCAGAGAACAAGCTGCAGTTCAAGCCTTGGGTGGACGTCTCAGCGGGGCTGCTGAAGAGCTCCTGGCTACACGCGGTTGCGCTTTCCTCCGTGTCATCCTCCATCTCCTCCTCCTCCTCCTCCTCCTCAACAACGTCCTCATCCTGCTCGGCTCTGGCAATCACCGGACGAGGAGGGGCTGAAGTGTCCACGGGACTTTTGGCAGTGGTTGTGGGGTCCCCGCTGAGGATGGCTTCTATTTCCTTATAGTACCTGCATGTTGCAGGCGCTGATCCAGAACGGCGGTTTCCCTCCTTCGCTCGGTGATAGGTAATTCTGAGCTCCTTCACCTTTGATCTGCACTGCACTGTGTCTCTATCATGCCCTCTCTCTGACATGGCCCGAGAAATTATGCCAAATGTGTCATAATTCCTCCTGCTGCCGCGTAGCTGCGCCTGCACGGCGGACTCTCCCCAGATGCTGATCAGGTCCAGCACCTCTGCCGTGCTCCAAAGGGGTGCGCGTCTTCCACGGCGGGCCGCCATTGCTACTGATGATCGGAGCACAAACACACTCCACGAGGAAGAGAGCAGGAAGTGAAACAGACTTGAAATTTGAAAATCCCGGGAATAAGTTCGGGGCAGGGCGGGGACAGTTTCGTCACGGCCACAGAGCGGGTGGGGGGGGGAGACCAGAGAGGACGACTTGGGAATGCTGGGACAGTTCCGGACTCCAGTCAATGCGCGGTAAGCGTACACACGAGCTCAAACGCGCAATATATGATCCGCAACAGCTGTTACCACTCTCGTCGGAGTGGTTGTTGGATTGCGCGACAACAAGGCACTTAACGCGCAAGAGCCCTGTTGCACGTGTGTACGCCGTTGTTGCTATCGCGCGGTAATGAGCTTTAATGTGCGATAATCTGATCGTGTGTACAAGGCCTGTGTTTCTTCTAGTTAATGACACTTGGTTTCTTGTCTCCCCTCCATCTCAATGCCATTGCATTAACACCTCTTTCTCTCCTTCTCTCTGAAGTGCTGCTTCAGTTATTCCACCTTGTTTATCTTTCCTCTTTCTATTGTTCTGCTTTTTTTCCTCCTCCTCCTTTTTCAGGACACTTTTTAACTCTCGTATCTGTGAAACCACCCTTCTTTGTTCACCATGCAGAGAGAGAGAGTGTGTCTGCCCTCTGTGTCTTTCTTGAATTCCAGTTTATCAGATACAGATTTGGGAATCCTTCTTCCGCCCCATTTCAGAGTTGAGATAGGCTCTGTAGAACTTTGTAGTAATTAGACTTTGACTTTTATTACTCCAGTGAATGCTGGTGTGTTCTATGGTACTGGCTTTCCTTGTTTCCAGCTGCTAAATAACATTAAAAAAAAATCTAAAACTAGATTAGCTCTGTTAGAATGTGGTCACTACTATGTAATAGTATGTAAATCCCTGTGTTATTGAAATGTGTATGCAAAGCTTTTCTCCCATAAGACATGTAACTAAATTATTTTCTAGAAGTAATTTATTAAAAATCATGTAACTAACTCTGTGTCCGATAACTTTTCCCCAGATTTTTAAATGGATAATTCAGCCAATATTTATAGTAAAAGATGGGTTTGAATTATTGTGCTTGGAAAATTAATATGGCCTCATATAGCAGTCATGCCAGATGAAAAAAGCCACACTGTATATATTATCTATTACTGTGCATGATTTTAACATTGTAATATAGTCTTGTATGTTTGTAAATAAAAACATAAACATCTATGCAAATTCTTGCCAAAATTCAAGGTGCAGATGGATTTCCTTTCTTCTTGCAAAGGTTTTCTAAAAACTGTGATATGAATACACAAGCGAATTATTTATGCTTCCATTATTTGACTTATGCTTTAAGACATTAGTGTTTCAAAAAGGAATGTTGGGTTTTTTTTTAAATTTAGGGTATTCCATTGACAATTTTGTTTGTTGGTGTTCTTCATTGCTCCAGTGAGATGTGGAGATGCTAATGCAAAAACTGGGAAACTCAAGTAGGAGTAGAGAGGTTATTTTACTTCTTTACTGAGTACTGGTGCAACCAGTTTTGAACTAGCAAGTCCAGTTCTGATATCCACAATTCAAGAAGGATATTGAGTTATTGGAGAGGGTTCAGAAAGAGCTACAAGAAAGAATAAAAGATTAGACTCAAGGAGCTTAATCTGTTTAACAAAGAGAAGATTATGGGGTGACGGTTATAGTCTATGCGTACGTCTGTGGAGAACAAGTATTTAATATTAGGCTTGCTCGTCAGTCTAGCAGAGAAAGGTATAAAATAGTGGTTCCCAACCTGTTTGGCTCAAGGGCCACAGATACCATTTTTAGAACCCTGAAGGGCCACCAGTCTCCACTAGCAAGCACTTTCCCCTCTGCAGCCAGACAGAAGGACTTCAGCAAGGAGGCTGCCTTCTTGCTGCTCTCTGGTCTCCCTGGCTGCTGCAGGGAAACTACATGCCTCCTATAGCCTTGTACACTTCCCCTGGGTCTCTAGGTAGTGGCTCCCTTCTGTAGCCGAGAGGATGGGAGATCAGTGCTCTCCTCCCTCTGCCTCCAGCAGGGACTCCAATGCCTATGGACCCTAAATGGAGAGCTTTGCTTTGCTCCCTGCTACAGACAGGGGAAGGGGAGTGCTGATCTCCCATACCCTTGGCTGCAGCAAGAAACCTGCACCCGTTGTTTGGCCCCACAAACACATGCTCTGCCTGGATCCTTAGGCTGCAGCCAGGAGGAGGGGAGCCATGGGCCACTTTGAAAGGACCTGCAAGCCACAGGTTGGGAACCACTGGTATAAAAAAATCTGTCACTGTATGTTGATTCTAGATACATTCAGACTGGAAAAAAGGTGTACATTTTTAATGGTGAGAGTATTTAACCATTAGAACAACTTATCAAGGGTCGTGGTAGCATTATCTATGACTGATAATTTTAAAATCAAGATTGGATATTTTTCTAAAAGAAATGCTCTTATATTTTGGGGATTGTGTATGGCTTGTGTTATACAAGAGGTCAGAATAAATGATCAACTGGTCTCTTCTGGCATTAATTGCGCTAGCTGCAAGAAAAAATTGAAACATCTTCTTGTCTGCTTTATACGTTCTTATATAATTGCACATCACATTTGCTTTTGCTAATTAAAATTAATATTCCTTTTGCACTATAGATATACAAGGTTCATGTATAAAAGATCTAGCAGATAGACCCAATCATTTATTTAATGGTATTTCTCCTGGAGTATTTAAGAGAATAGAAGTCGTGGTCCATGGATTACTGGAATGAGGATTAAGCTGCTGCATTAGCCTTTAATCAGTACGAGAAAGACCGTTATGTGATATAATCTTAGTTCCGCAGCTGTTGACGCTAAGGTGCAGGGATGTTCATTGATCTGTCCAAAAGTCATACGAAGTCTGAAAATAGGGGACAATTTTGGTGTTCCCCGTAAAGATTCAAGCTCCTTGAACAGAGCTCAACAAACTCCGGGTGCCAGGTCGCCATGGGGCCCCGGATTTGTAGCAAGGCATGATACTCCACCACAAAACTGCAATGGCGGAATGCCCCCTGGCACCTAAAAACGGAGCCTCTGGTGCCTGCAGTAACACGCAGGGATTGGGTGGTAGGGGCGCGGTGCAGCAGTAGTCTTTTGGCAGCAGGGGCATCCCAGCTAGGCTCCTTAGTATGAAGCTGGGTGCCTTGCCGGGCGGCAATTTTGTCAAGCCCTGTCCTTGAATGCTCGTATAAAATTCACAAATAACTGCTGCTAACATTTCAGTTCAGCTTTCAGTATAATTGTGATAGGTCTACATTAAAAAATCCTCTGCTGGTTCTGTTTGAACTGATTCAGTACTATTTAGAGTTCATTTGGCAGAACTGGGGCTAGGCTCCTGGTTTCCAATCCTGGATTTTTTCCGGGGGTCGGCAAGGGAGGAGTGGGGTAAAGACTTCCACTGCATCATGCCAGGGGAGGCTATTTTGAAGCAGCACAAGGAGGATGGGAAGTAAGTGGGGGAGCTCCTAACTCACATCCACTGACAATAACCATTTTTTAAAAAACTGTAAAGATAGGTACTTTAGATGCTCAGGTTCCCTCCAGGATATCTGACTTCATTTCCAGTCTGGGTTTCTGGCTGGGGCTTGGCCTCAGATAATGCAGGGCAGGAACTAGGGTACATTGTAGCATGGTGGGAAAGGGGCTGACTTTCCAGCTGGCTGTTGTTAGGGTCCTGAGTCACAAAAATATCCTGTCCATCAGAGAGTGGCTCCCCTCCAGCAGGTCCTGCTCATTTTCCCTTTGATCAAGCCAGTCATGCTCAGTAGGGGGAGAGGGCAGGCAGTAGGCTCCAAATGTGCCTGCAATGGCTGGTACTATAATTGTGTACAGTCTTGTCAGTTCATCCAAAAATGGACGGATCACACGTTACTTTCAGTATTGTCTCATTTGAACTCCTTTCAATGTATTTTCTCCTGAGACCTTGAACATTTTCCAGCACTGGTTGGTATCCTGGGCTCATGTACCCTCATAGACATCTGTTTTGCACGCAAGCCTTGTTCCTGTGGCTGGTCACAACAGCTTCCTGAAACAGTGCTTCTCCCAAATAGTGATGAGAACCAGGATCTCAGGATGACTCCAAGCAGTTGCTTGAAGCATGTTTTGGGGCCGCTGGAGTGCTAGTTAGGTTGTTTGCGAGAATAATGGGACACTGCAAAATCTGACTCTGTGCCACCCGTTAGAGGAGGGGAAGAGTCATCCGGGAACTTGACACCAGAACGTGAAGGTTATATAAGTAAACAGTAAGGTCAGTAAAAAGTGTTGATCTGCAAAGCGCTGTAGGGTAGCTATTGAAGCATGCAAAAGGTGGTGCTCAGCAATTGTGCTCAGCGCTCGAACAAAAGACTGAAGTAATTCAATAAGAAGCAAACCTAGACCATGTTGCAAGAAAACTGCAGAGTTCGGGATAGTGTGGCATTACCGTGCAATAGTGGATCATGTCATGTGTACACAAGGATTTTCAAACTGGACTGATTAGATTTGATCTATTTAAAACCCCTGTGTAGACAAGCCCTAAGCATTAAAACTTCAGAATTTAGTTCAATTGCCCCTCTCATGTTTTTGTTCAATATTTAGTTAAAATTCCTCTCTTGTATTTTTGTTTAATCCTTAACAGTAAACTTCTTTGCTTTCATGGTTTTAATTCACGACACTTAATAAGAAACATAGTGTACTATATTTTCTCCTGTGTGAACTTTGTGCAAATTGCAAAGAACCCGTGGTAGTAGTTTGACTCTCAAAAATAGATATATGCAGTTGGCTTAAGTACAGCAGAAAACTCTGATTCTTAACAGAGATTTATAGTGAACGCAATCTAGGTCTTGTCTGCACTAGGAGGGTTTGACCGGCGTAGTTTTACTTGTGTAACTGTACCCTCGACTGTGGATGCACTGACATCAATATAAAAGTAATTTTACCAGTGTAGTTTATGCTCACATGGGAAACAAACATCAGCGTATACTGGTGAAACTGTGTGAGCAGTGGGACTTTTACAGACACAGTTATGTTGGTTTAAAACCAAATATCACACCCCTAACTGACAGTAAAATCTTTGCACAGACCGGCCTCTACATTTTGCTCTCACTTGCTATGTGTGGTTAAGACTGAAGATTTAGAGTGGAGTTGAATGAATGTTGAGAAAAGAAACACTGAAATATATATTAAGATAGCTGTGATCCAGTTGCCTTAAGTTCAGGTGAGCAGAAGTTTAGCAAATGGGGTCCTATGGGAGCTGGTTTCTATGCGTTCTGGTAGTTAATGGTTTGTTTATATTGAAAGCAATAATTAGCTGTATTCCCCTTGTGCATGCAGTCTTTTTATTTGTGCAGTAGTCAGGCAGGAATGGAAGAGAATATGAAGCAAAAAGGCTGTGGTTTTGTATCTATATTATGTTCTGTGATTAGTGATTCACTATAAGGAATACTGTTTTGTTAATATCTGTTGTAGGCTGTCTCTCCGGACACTAGACCTTCCACAATATCGACCTCTAGGTATTACCAGTTCCCACAGAGACCATCTTGGCAGCCAGATTCTGAATAGTGGCAATGGTGACATGTTGTGCTAGCTGACGTGTTTAAAGACATTCTGTTTTGTTACCCTGCGTCTTAAAGGGAAGTGAGAACGTGTTCTCAGAAGATGCAACTTCTGATGCAACAATGATCAGCTCTAGCCTGGTTCTGATGATTACTCTGATTGCAAAATTGAATTGATCTTTTTTGTCTTAGGAGAAATGTAAGCTTATTACAACATAACCTATAGGCCATGTGTTTGATTCTGCTCCCTTTCTTCATATCCAGTGTTTCCTCCATTTGATCAAAGGCAAATTTATATTTATTAACAAGGGCATATTTACATATAAATATTATTAGTAAAGTTCAAAAACTCTCATCAGATTTCATATTATACTCTGTTGTACTGAGTAATTGAAGCAGTTTTGTTTTATTTACCTGATAGTTTGACTACTGATTTTAAAAAAAGGTTATTTTAAATTAGGTTAAAATTAATCCATTGTTGGTCAATAAACATCTAAGTCTCCGCTATTTTATTAAAGATGAGTGTCTTAACCTGCATTCTACCCTAAAATCCTAGCTGACAATCCTGAAACCTCTTAGTTCCCGTCACCCTCGAGGACACTGTAGGCGGCACAAATACATACCCACTGAGTATAAATCTGGGAGTTAGGTAGCTGCTCTATTCCCTACTAATCTCAGCTGCATAAAAATTAATTTAAAAATATCCATTTTATATGTCCATTTAAATTGTGAGCCAACAGACTAACCTGGATGCTTGCTAATTAGCAAACAGGCACCAAGATCTTCCCAAAGGAATTTAGGAAGATGCTTTCTGACATAGTGTTGAAATTCAGAAGATTCAGTTGGGGAAACAGCAATATACACTATGACTAATACAGTAGCTCAGAACTTTCTGTCTGAAACCTTGGGTTTCATACAACTAATCTCTGGAGCAAGCAATGGCCTTAGGCTAGTTCATCACTTGGGGTGCATACGTGGGAAACAATGTATCTCTTCATACATCCTACTCCTATTTTCTCTCCAATCTAAAATACCCATTACACAAACAAAGAGAAATTATGAGTCAACACCCACGCCCCTCCTAGTTTCTGGGCCAGGCTAAATTCCCAAATGTACTTATAGAAAACTCTCCCCAGCCAAGAGACAAAGCCATATAAGAATTAGTGGAGCGCTCTAACGACTCTGGAATATTGCTGATAGATACTCTCCCACCAAAGCACTCCTTCCTACTTCACCACATAAACCGGTTATCATGGTTCATGGATAAACTCCAGCAGAAAAAATAAGAAGGAAGAAAACTAGTTTCAGTTATTAGAGAAAGTATCTGATATAGAACAGACCAAAAGAACTGGAATTCTGCAAACCTATGACACTTCCATGAAGAAGGCAAAGAGAGCCAGCCTATCCTCTCCTAAATAGACAGCAAAGTCATGCCTTGCAAGAATTTTTGAAGCAAAAGTTTTTTCACCAACTTTCTTCTGAACACTGGAATACCATGTCATACGCGTATCTCTTAAGAATTTGATTCATTCACACAAGTAGAAATGATGGGACTAATGATGGTGCTTGGGCTCACCAGCTATGGGTTTTCTTGGTGGTGAATGTAGAGAATTTATGGGATCCTTACTAACAGAACATAAAAACAGCCATCCTAGGTCAGACCAGTGGTCCATATAGCCCAGTATCCTGTTCTGACACTGTCCAATGTCAGGTGCTTCAAAGGGAACGACCAGAATAGTGCAATCATCAAGTAATCCATATGCTGTTGTCCAATCCTAATATCTGGTAGTCAGAGGCCTGGGGACACCCAGTGCATACAGATGCATCCATGATCATCATGGTGATAGATGAGTTCATGGAGGATAGGTATGCTAATTCTTTTTTGAATTTAGTTATAGTTTTGGTCTGGCAGTGAGTTCCACAGGTTTGACCATGAGTTGTGTGGGGAAGTGCTTCATTTCGTTTGTTTAAACATGCTGCCTGTAAATTTCACTGGGTGACCCCAGGTTCATGTGTTATGAGAAAGGATAAATAACTCTTCTTTTTTCACTTTGTCCACATCACTCATCATTTTATATATCCCTGTGATATTGCTCCTGAATTTCTCTCTCTTCCAAGTTCTATAGTCCATCTTTTTAATCTCTTCTTATATGGAAGCAATTCCATACCCTTATTTTTTTTTGTACCCCCTTCCTCCCATCCCCCCCATCAGTATCTTTTCCATTTCTAATGAATCTTTTTTGAATTGGGGTGGCCAGAACCTCACACAGTATTCCAAGTGTGGGTGGACCAGGGATTTATATAGTGGCATTATGTTATTTTCTGTCTTATTTCTATCCCTTTCCTAACAGTCCTTAACATTGCTAAGTTTTTGGACTGCCTCTGCACATTAAACAGATATTTTCAGAAAACTCCAAAATCTTTTTCTTGATCAATAGGTTGTCAGCATATCCTTTTGAGAAGGAAATATTGCCTATCCCAGAACATGCAGTAATCTTATTAGTATCATAGAAACTATTGTTCAGCGTTAGGCTCCCTGCATATCACTGCTTACTGTCTAGCTTCCCTTTTCTAAACAAGCTAATCAGGAAGCTTACAAATTTATCTCCCCTGCCACACTCGATTTCGAAGTGAAAAACGGAAGGAACCATTTTCTGGAGGGATAGCCATGTTACTAGTTCAGCAAAACAAAGAAGTCCTGTGGCATTTTAAAGACTAATGAATTTATTTATCACATGAGCTTTTGTGGGTTATAATAAATTTGAGTAAAATTTTCATTCGTGACAGAGGCACTTTTGAACATCTTAAAAGATTTAGGTTCCTAAACCATTTAAGATCTTTTGAACTTGTTCTCTTGTCTGTATGAAGATTTGCATCAATTTAGCCAAAGATGTGACTTTTAAACCAGTGAAAAACTGGATATTCTTCATGCAATTTAATTCTGTTATATATTTATTACATTTAAATGTAATCTATTTAAGACAATTGATATAAACCTGATTTAATCTGAATTAAGATTATCCACATTGTAAGGTTTATTTAAATCAGTTTTTCACTCAATTTCTGGTTAAACCAGAGCAACTTTAAGTAGAGGCAAGGCCTAAATACTTATAAAGAGTTTCATTTGATTGAGCTGTATGTAGAATTGTCTTTTCAAAAACCCTGGAAGTGCTGTACAAACAAAGAAAACAAATGTATCAGTAAAATGTTACACTTCTAAAATATCAATTGCACAGTATGACTTTAAGAGGATTAATTGGAACTGGAAGAACAGAAATATTTGGGGGAAGAAGCATCTTACAGTGGTTGAACAGGACAAAAATTAGGTTTTGTGGAGGTATGTTCCACCACGAAGGATACAACAGAACAGCAGCATGATTTGCCAACTTCAGAAGGAATTGTGTGACTATAAAAGAGAGGCTTTTAATTTCAAAATTGCACTTTGATCTGGAATCATTTCACCTACTAAAGTTGCAAATAGTACTTCAGATTACTAAATTTGGAGTTTGAAGGATGAAAAAAATCCTCTTTATTTTGTTCATTTGTCAGCAACTTATACATGAGCTTCCTTTTAACACCAACTATTGTTCCAGAGACTTTAATGAAGGTATGCTGATTGACATCAGCTGTTGAGATAGTACTTGACATATGTGAACATTTTCATTCTCTTCCTGGGCAACCAGTTAGTCAACCTACTGTTTTAATGTGAATGTTGCATATAGCAACAGGGATGAACAAACATTATAAAAAGGAACCTATTATGAAACGGCAGAGATTAACAGGGAGATTTAGCAACAAGTGTAATAGCTGAAATTATTTTAATTCCATTTTTGTAAAATGACTAGTTTTTGAGTTGATAGCGTCCATTTTCAAGGAACTTAGTAAGAGCCATTAGTTCCAATAACAGGTAGGACTTGATGTCATCAGGATTCAAAATTGTTAGGGCCAATGACTGTAAGGCGTGCAAGACGGGCAAAATGTGATCATGGTCGCTCGAACCACTGAGCAATTGTGATACCACATTGTAAAGAAACTGCAGGTGAGGGCTCCAAAGGGGTAGTCATGTTAATCTAGGTCAGCAAAACAAACAAGGAGTCCTGTGGCACTTTTTTAAAGACTAACACATTTATTTATTGCATGAGCTTTGGTGGGAGAAAATCCCACTTCGTCAGACACTTGTGGAGGTGAGGGAGTAGCCAGGGAGTGGCCCGGGTTTTACAGAAACCAGGCTTTAGAGTCTGCGTTGCTGTTCCGAGGTAATTGAATGGGTAAGGTGCAGATTGCACATCCAAAAAAGCAACTTTTGTACAGTGTCAGATATGTTGTAGGATTCCTGGGCAGGCCATGATCAATGATACCAGGATTCTTAACTTGATTAAACCCCTCTTGTTAACAAGTGTGGGGAGGAAATGGAGGAATGAGCTAACACCAGCCAGCAATCACAACTTCACCGGCTCTCAGTAGGAAAACTATAATGAAGTGGTTTTCAAACTTTTTTTCTCGGGGCCCACTTAAAAAAAATCATTTGTGTCCACGAGCCACCAATTACATCTTTGAGCAATGCATTCCAGTCTTGGTGGTAGCAGCAGAGGGTGCTGGGATCCAGTACTGGGTCCCAACCTTAAGTTTGAAAACCACTGCTATAGTGCATACAGTTGACAGTATTGTTCAAGCATTCCTGCGGAGCAAAGACTGAACTTGAAGGGACCAAGTGGGTTCATATGTACATTGGACAGGAGAGGGAGAAGGCAGAAGCTTGAACAATGTATTTCTGGTCCATTGATTTGATAAATCAGTGAAATATAAGTTTCATTATGGTTTTTCAAAACCTTATTTAGGATTCTGTTCTTATCCTTCCAATGTATAACAGGCTCCCTAATTGATACCCTGGCCACTTTTAAAATATAACATTTATCGTAAGTTGTGGTAAATTAATTTTGAAAAAAATAGAAGCTGGTGGTTTTATATGACATCTTTTGCATTTCTTTAACATTTTATTTTGAAAATGTGTCAGACTTTAATACACTCTTGATATAGTAGCTGAATTATTTGAACCAGTGCCTTTTAAACACACACAAACATGCATATTTTGGAAATGCAATCATTGCACATACATCACAACTTCCTTTCAGAAGTTTTACAAATGCTAATACATCTATGATACATTATATAGTGTACAGTTTCCTGATCCATAATCACATTGACATTGCAGTTTATTGGGTCAACAGTTTTTAAAAGTCAGTAAATACAGATTACAACCCAGAACAATTTGTTGGTAAAAAACCAATAATATACATTTAATACATTTTCCTACATACATGTTAATATTGTTCTCAGCCCTCAGTCCTGTTAATGATTTGATTTTAAATTGTTGTTAAAAAACTCAATTAAAATAATATTGAGGCTTCTATTTTAAGAAAGTTGTGCCAATTCACAGTTAGGGATGAAATTTTTTCTTAAACTGCCTCGTGTTGGCATTTTGTGACTTCTTGTCCTCTCCCCAATTGTTTTATATGTACGGTTTTGTATTAAAACTATATAAAATATAGAAGAGCCATTTAAGGGAAGGATCAGCCTCAACTCTGAACTTCTCATCTTGCTAGTTCTTAAATTGTACCTTAATATTATTTTAACAAGGGTGGGTTTTTTATGTACACATGATAGCTGTAAACTAAGATTTTCCCCCCCCCCCCCATTTTATTCAGCTAGGGCCATATTCTGCTACTCATACACATGTAAAAATGATTCTTTGCTATACAAATAACCCATTAATTTAATTAATGATGGAGAAAGATATTTCTTATTATGAATAAGGGTTGCAGACTGGGTTGTTAATTTGCAAACTAAGCACTATGAATCCTTTATAGTGGATCTAATGACAAAATGAATGTGATCATTGGCATTTATTTTCTTAAAAAATCTGCAGAGCAGATAAATACCCCTAATGTTTTATAAAGGTGTTTAGGCAGAAGGTTCAAACCTTATTTTGTGGTGACTGACGCACCTAACAAAATCCCTAGTTTTTAGTAAGTCTAAACAAAGTGAAAAATGCTCTAATGATGAATTTTCTTGAGAAGAGGCATTTGCTGGTTTACCCTGTGACTCTAAACCAGGAAATTCATAAGATTTGTGTTGCAATTTATTTTTAAATAACTAAGTTGTATCCTGATATTTTTTATACCATGGATAATTATGGAGGCAGGGGTTGGATTTCTTGATTTGTTAAATAAATAGGGGAATGGCCTCAACTAGGTTTTGGTGATCTTGTGGTTAAACCTCAGGATAAGAAATCACTTTGACCTTGGGTAAGTCACTTAACCTTTCTGTGGCTCAGTTTTTATATCTGGAAAGGGGGAATAATACTTTCACTTAGGCCTGACTTGACATGAATAATTTGAAATGAAGTGAGACCAGATTATGGAAGTAAATGGATCAGCAAGCTGGAAACAGAATGTCTGTACTAGCTAAGATAAGGGGGAACATCCAGGGAACCATTTACAGTGGACAAGATAACAATGAATAAAGTAAACCTGGAATGTAAAATGAGGCAAAGAGTAAATTGTGCATGGACAGTGCATGCTGTATGTGGATTGGTTCCTACCGAAGTGATTAAGCCAATCCTAAAATTGTGGTGCAATACCAATGGTTAATTTTTGTAAAAGAAGAGGTTTGTTATGTAACTTTGTATATGTGGTACATCCTGTGTCTACCCCCTAAACTAGAGTCTGATCACTGCAGCTCTGCCATATGTTTGATAAAGGAAGCTGAGTGACAAGACTGGAGTCAAACTGAGTTCTTGGGGAACCCAGTGGCAGAGGTCTAATGGGAACCCCAATGTAATGGTGCTGTAACTTGGATCCATTCATCTGGAACCGGTAACATATAAACCTTATGATGTGGGGGCGGGGAGTGTCACACACTAGCATTTAGGAAAATAGCATTAAAAGGGTTTAAGAGTTTAACTATGAAGATGTTAGTGCCATGCTGGAGAATGGATTAAATTTAGGAGCAGATCTTATGAACTCCCCAGAGAAATATTATGAGGAGACTGAGAGTGGATGAAAAAGGAACTCCAGCAAATGGTATTAGATGATAAAAGAAAAAATGGCAAAGCATGGCAAAGTCCATTAAATGCCATAAATAAATAAATGGCAGAGCACAGCAAAGGTCTGTTGAATGCCACTAAAATTTTCAAAAAATAGGACACATTTGCAGCTATAGAAAAAAGTATTATCTAGAATAGGTGGAAGTTTCTAGATGTATATAAATAGTATGTATTTCATTAGGTCCCGTCAAAATTCATTTCAAGGAAATATAGGAGTGATTCATGGGAATGAGGTTCCACTATGTACTCTTTTGCAGGGATGCTGACAAGTTGGATATTTTTAAGAGGACTAAAAAGGGTCCTCTTTCAGCTGTGACATAATAATCTGTTTCTCCCTCCTCTTCCCCCCCCCCCTTCTTTTGCTGGTACTTAGAAGACATTTTTACTCAAAGGAGAGCAGGCAGGCCTGAGAACAGCACTATCCAAATGTGCCTGTGCCCTGTGCTCCTAATGGTTGTTTTAGCAGCAGGATTGAGGTATGGCCTGCCAGGAGAGGCTCAAGGAGTGAAGAAATGCTCTGCTCTCTAGAACCAGTGGAGGGGTCCTAGGAAGTGAAGAGAGCTGAATCCTTGCTTTGCTGCCTCTCTTCATTGGTTATACGTAGGATCTGGATGGGAACATCACCTTCCTGGTGTGGACCAGTGCTTCTGTTGGTCAACAAATAGATTTGGAGGTAGGATGCATATCCATATACTGCTAGGCATTCTCTGGACTGTACAGCTCTGTAGCGTAGGTGTTTGAGAGAAGTGGACTGCCTGCATATGTTTCCACTCTCAGGCACATCCTCGTGGGATGGAAGAATGGGCCTGTTGCCTAGTTTTCAGTTGCTCTCTATCCCCAGGTAGCTCCTTGTCTGTCTATGCTCCTGTTGTTCCCCAGTTCCATGCAGGGGTCCCTGGAAAAGGGTCTCCTCAGCTCCAAATTCAACTAGTAGCAGCTCTGTTACTGATAAATATCCTCCAGTGAAAAACATGCACGTAAGCTTTCACCAGAGCAGTGCGTAAATGATGTTGCAGTGCTAGTGCATGAGACAGGAAGTGCAGCTGCAATTAACAAAACAGTGAAACTGACTATATACAAGATGCTGACAAATGCACAAAATAAATGGAGAAAATATATCATCTTCAGTTGTAGAAATGTAGGTGTTAACTTATAACTCTATTAGGTTAAAACAAATTTTTGACCTGTCCTGTCCCTTTAAGACTTCATTATGTAAACTTCTCCCTCGACACAAAATAAGTTACTTACTAGGACATATAGTTAAATACCATTTTAATTTAACATTAATATCTTAATATTCTGTCTTTGTTCAGTCTCTGCTTCTTTCTTTCTGTTTCAGCAACTTGAAAGGTGCTTTCTTCAGAGGCATATGGAACAATAATTTTCCCACTGAATGAATAACTCAGGAATAGCTTGAATTTTCTGCTTCTCTTTAATAAATCTCATATTTAAACATATGATAGTCTTTGCAGGTGTAGGGGAAAAAGTCATATCAAATTTGTCTTCTGATCTTTTTTTCTTCAGATTATTCTCTGTTCAGTCATTATGGGTTTTTTAACACCATTAGGAACCTTTTTACAGGTTGTAGTTCTGAGGGATGGTGATTGGTGGACAACAGAATAGGAGCCAGGTTGAGGACACCACCTTCCTTAAATATAATGTACGTAAAGAAATCTGCTCTTTTAAAAGACATGTTGCTAATATCTTGCCATTCTTTCTCTTCGGTATTTTAGATGTTCAATGGGCTCCAACATTCAGCTTCATATTAAAATAGTTACTGTCTTGAAAATGCCAGTGTGCTTCTAATGGAACATCAGCTTGCTGCAGTACTTTCAGCCTGTAGTGTCTCTCTAGGCAGTCCATAACAAGTGGATATGTTGTAGGCTCAAACTTATTGGCAAATAAATTAGGTGATTCAATGATCCACTGTAAATCCCCCAGTCCATAGACACAAATATCTCGTATATAATGACCTGCAAAGACAAAATGTAAATCCTTTTAACAATTCCAAGCTGAGTGAAGGCACACAAAGTGAGGAATCGTGAATTAGATACTTTAAGGTGCTACTACCATAAATGACAAATAGATATATCTGTATACAAAGCACTGTAAAGAGTATTTATTACTGTCTTGTTAGTTTATAAACACAAAGGTTACACACTGCTTATAAATTTTAGGCAAAGAGATTTGCATGGTCCCCAGACTTGCTGCTTCAGTGGCATATTGCAGTGCTTCAAGTTGCTTACTTGTTGGAAGTCTGATCCCATGCTCTTCACTGGATTACAATAATTCATTTTTCTTGTTTTTTTCCTGTGCCCAAATTTCCTCTGTGCTCAGTTTATGACAGTTACAGATTTAAATGAAAGTAGGTGATCACATACTCAACCAGGGTCAACCTGCTCTTTAGATGTCACCCTGTTTCATTATTTGGGCTGCACACAGGCTTACTTTCTGGGTAGATGCAGATTCACTTGTTCAACAGGTATGTTTATCAAATAGGTATCAAGTAAATCTGTTCCCATCTGTTTAAGCCTGGAGCTCCTAAAGTTAGTGCACTGGGTGCAAGTTCATTTAATAGGTGAGAATTATGTGAGTGTGCAAGGGCTTGTAAAAACACTTGTTGTTTAAACTTGAGTGCTATTTGAAATGTAAAATGTATAGAATGCTGCCCCAACTCAATTGTATAAAGATCACATTAGTTGGGGGCTAAAAGAACAGTTTTCGTAAATAGGTCCTGTAACAGTCTGCAGTATTCTAAGACATCAGAAGATATTTGGACCGAATATAGGAGAGTAATTTATGTATGTATGTATTTATTTATGTATGGTAGCTTTTATTTGCTACTTTAAAAATAAAATATCCATGACTGAGACATATCATGGATAATTATGAAACATAAGAAGTATTCTGCAACAGATGTTAAAGCAAACGCATCAGTTTATCTGTTAGTGGTTTTTCAGAAAGCCAGTGTATTCTGTGTTCAGTTATCACGTTACCTTTGCAGCCATTATGTACAACACCTTCTTGATCTTTCCATTTAATAGCCCGTATATTTCCTTCCCACTCTGCATTTGGTGTGGCAGCTGGCGCATCTAAAAAAATGAAATCGAAACTGAAGAGTTTTTTTCTGTGCAACACATTTTGATTATCTTTGAAGCTATCTTTTTAAAGTATTGCCTTTATTATTTTTCATTTTACAGATATTAAATATAACAGGTAACTTGAAATAGGACTATCTAACAGGTTTTCCCAGTTTATTGCTCCATTGGAACAAGTAATTTATACATGGGATGTAGGGGGATATGCTTAAAAGCAGCATTATTCCAGTCCAATAACAAGTAGTCTGCACTACCCATTTGTGAGACTTGTTATATGTCTGGGTTCCTTCTTTAGTTTCCCAGACTATCAGGGATTTGGACACTGCAGTATATCCTCTGAGAATAGAGGAAATAATCTCTGCAGCTAATACACAAATGGAATTGCTGGGTTCCAGAGGTAACCTCATCACCCTTCTGGGCAGAAATGTCATCACAGAATGGTATTAGGAGGCAATTCATGGTATAAATAACGTGTGACTTACCACTTAAATGATTCAGGGTCACCCAGTAATGTTCATCGGGACTGTATGTGTCCTTTGACCATTCAAGCAAATCTTTTGCACGTACATCAGTCAGTATAAACTCAACAAACTGTCGAGTGAGTACATAGTAAGCACTACCAAAATATATAGTTAAATTATGTGGAGGATCATCTTTCACATTCTTAGTTGGGTACACGTAGGATGTTCCTGAATGTACATATTCTTTGTGACTAAAATGCGTCCTGTGTTTCATATGAGGAGGTTGGACCACTCCGGGAGTTATATTTTTACCATTCCATTTACTTTTGATGTACTGTATAATTTCTTTGTTTGTTTTGATGGGATAATCCTGGCCACACAGATTAATAACATAATTCCACTGAGTTCTGGCATTAACTAAGTCCTTCATACAATTAATATCTGCTTGTAATCTTGAAAATCCTGCATAAACAACATTTTCTCTTTTGGATGAAATAAAAATGTTTTCAAAACAGTTAACTAAGGTTTGCACTGCAGTTTTGTAATCTTGTGGTGACTTTTCATCTATGTGTATGCAGTAAACATTCTGAGGCAGATAAATGGCTCTGAGTAGCTTTACAAACATTTCTAACTCCTTGTGAATTGTGATGATGTATGCCAAGGAGAAGTTTCCTTCTTCTTCAGACAGTGGTCTTGTAATAAAATGCAGACTGTTCAAGAGTGTAGAGCAGTTGCATGGAGTCCGTATGCAATCACACATTTCAGGTTGGTTAATAATCTGTTGACAAGAATTTCCAATTTGAAGTGCAGCAGTTTTCCCCTCAAAAAGTGCTGAACAAAGTTCATCTGGATAAAAGCCACATTCTGCTATATCTTGGAAGAATTTTTGTTCACTTGGTTCCCTAGGAAATCTGTTTTTTACAGATATAAAAATGAAGATGAAAATACAGATACCAATGCATGCTAGAAATCCTGACTTTGTTGCATCAAGTTGGTTCATTTTTTGCTCTCTAGAAACTTTCTTCTCATCATACTTCAATTAAACATAGTTCAGATTACCTAAAGGGGAGAAAAAAGGCAGTGTTTTAATTTCTTTAACCTGAAGAAGGAATTATGCATTTGTAGATGCAGAAATTGTATTCTTAGTATTGCATGGAAGTGCCAAGTTCCACAAGCACTGATATGGGCAGGTAGTTAGGAATAAATGTTCATTCTAAAATGAGCTTTATCTTTGTTCCCCTGTATAGTGTTCACCCTTATTGACGACAAGGTTCAGAATATATTTGCTGTTGCATTCTCCACAGAATCTAATGATTACTTATATTAGCTGTATCTTTTGTTTTCTCTCCTATGTCAGCCCACGAGTTTTTAAATATTTAAATCTCTTTTGACAGCTGTTGATAAACAGATGCTCCTGTGATATATATGGACATACTGAATATGTTTGGACAATACTAAAGCTTCATCACTCTCTGACCACCTAATATGCTTAGCAGGAGAAAATCTATTAAAATAAGAGCCAAACACCAAAATATGATCCACAAAATATGATCTCTATTGTTTTTGTTACCTTCATTGAAATTAAAAAGAGAGCCATAGTTCATTTGTATTTAACTATAGCATCTTTAAATTAGTGCTTTTGAATACAAAACATGAAAGCACAATATATTTTCCTTTATTTTAGCTTTCTTAAACCTATTCTTAAAAGACAATGGCTATAATTTATCTTCTAACATGTATAGAGCAGTCATTTCAGTTCTGTTTCAGCAAAATTGTTTAGAATTTCTGGTTTTATATGTAAAAATATATTTTTTTACAGATACCTCAAATCATAAGCATGATATTACAGCAATCCAGTCTCCCCAAATCATTAGTCCTTATCCTTGAAGTATTTGGTGTAGGATGTATACATTCCTAGAAAAGAAAAGACAGTCAATTAAATCAGCTGTCCCGAGAAATATTATTTTAGGACTCCTAACAGTTTTACTTGCAATTGTATAGACAATTCATGCTTTCCCCTGCTCTGTGTAACACTTTTAACCTTTATTTCACATATAAATATAAGATAGTTAGCATCTGGCAACATCAGTTGAAATCAGGACTTCTCATTACTGTCTCATGAGTAAAGAACAGAAAATCAATGCAGTTTATTAATTTAGATCTTTCCATAGCTATTTATCATAATCTCAAGATTTCACACATTTATTAAAAAAATAAAGTTTCTGGTTTCTTTCAAGTAGAGGATCAAAGAAAGTAATTTTGTTTTCAAGCTTCTAAAGCATTACAGAGGATAACCAAGTCAGGTAAAATGGAAACATGAAGCTTTTTTATATTCAAAGTTTAAAAAATGAGATAATCTATAACGTATATCTTTAAACCTTATTAGGCTTTTAGCAAATAATGTATTATTCATATTGTCCTTACTGGCGAGCACAGGATTTCAAGCTGGAAGAATGTCTTACTTTCCCCCTTCACCACATTAATCCATTTTCTTGAACGCTAGATGGAAGATTCATCCATTTTGCTTCTATGCTGTAGCTGTGTATCAGTCAGAGCACTCTGCGGTGTGCACTGAACATGCAGGCCTAAGAACAATGTTAGTTAATCAGGTCCCAGAAGAATATTTTTTCCTAGTAGCTCATAAGGGATATGTTTACTATGTAAACATATATATGCAAGCATGATTTTAAGTGAGCCTGCTACATCTCTTGAAGCTGAACAGTTCAGCACTCACATCAGCATCAGCCTCTTGATGTTGTGGAGAAAGCAGGAGGAGAATGTCTTTGAAAGGTAGACGCAAACGTTTTCACAGCAGAAATCAAATATGACCGGCACTGGAAGTATAGCCTGCTGCCAAGTAACAGATCCAAGAATGGTTTAGTATAATGGACATTATGTACCCAGTAGCAGCAGTTAGGAGCTGGAGGATTTGTTACAGTAGGGTGGCTCTGGCTTTGTCTGAGAGCCAGAAAAAAACTGTTTTATAATGAGTGAATGATTAAAAAGTGAACAGAGTAGTCACTCTGAATTAGTGTATGATGAGATCTCTAAGGCATGTGTCGCATGGAACATTCCCTGTGTGGAACGTCAGCATAGATGTTGCATTGAAGGACAGGAAATGCAAAGTTATTAAAGGTTTTGAAAATCCAGTAGCATATACATTTTTATAGGTCTACTGTCTGTATGAGCTAGACCTGCTTAGGAAATGCAACGTCTCTGTAGGAGGAAGAATTTTTTTCTTGGCATATTAGTTAGTGGATAGTTTTAAAAACAGGGGAGTTACTGAGAAATCAAACTATAGTCTGTTTATTACTTACATTTAAACTGTTTTTAAAACAGTCCATTCCATAAATGGCATCCTCTGGGGATTTTGGGGTATCTGTCTTGGGTTTTTCTATAGTGCTTAGCACCGTAGAATCGTAACATTATAAACAGTATTGGTTGTTTTTGTATAGTATCTTAAATATACATAGAACTTCACTAACAGGTAAAAAGAGAAGATTCCTTCCCCAAAATATAAATTTCCTAGGCATTTTAGGAATATGCATAATATTTTAATTCCAAATGTAAAAAATAAACATAAAAGGTGAAAAATCCACTCTCACATTTTTTTCATGGAGATATTAGTAATCTGTTTTATTGTATCCCTAAGTGGCCTCACTAAATATTGGGAACCCAGTGTTCCAGCTGTTGTACAGAGCAAAAAAATTTCTACTCCAGAACAGTTTACTATCGAAGAAGGATGGAATGCTATTACTAAGTATAATAAACAGAAGGAATAAGGGTAGGAAGGAGACAAGAGAACAGTTACAAGAATATACATAGGATTTATATAGACGAAATAAATTAAATATCAGAAGTCTCTGTGTTTAAATTAACAGTATCCCCGTAGAGAAGATGACTATATTTAGGTTTAAATTATAGTAATTATGTCAGTGGTTTATTCTCACTATAATCACATTTTCTTGTGTCAGTGGTTAATTAATTTTTTGTGAAAATATCACAAACTTTCTTCAATGTGCTTACATTTAAAGGCAAGTAAATCATTATGGTCAGGTTGAATTTTCCTCGTTTCTGCACAAGCCTTGCATAGTCAAGCTTTGAGTGGAAATACAGGAGGATGTGAGGGGATAGAATCCTACATCACCCATCCTGGGGGCAGGCCATGGGGCTAAAACACAGGTCCGCCACAGTCCCCATACCAGCCTGAGAGCTGAAATAACAGCTATTGCTCTTTCTGTGCCCCTTTATGGGAAGTTTGGGCCATTGGATGAATGAGTATCCTGTAGCCCCTTCCTGACCTCCCAGACAATATATTGAGCCAAGATGTAGCGTCTCTGGCAAAACCATTCTATTCAGACCTCCATCTGCCCTCAAAAGAGAAGTGTGTCTGGAGGTCCTTTGCTTAAGCCCTCTGTACCTGGATGAACTTGAATGTGCGTATACTAGACCACAATTTACATAGGTATTCATCATAAGCAAAGCATTACCATGATCATATACCTGATATTTATATTACCTTGTTACATTATGGCCAGTACTTTCAAACTTAGGTACTCAGGTGTCTTGATTCAGAGGTGCTGAAGTCAATGGTTACTTGAGGTGCGTGGCAGCTCTGAACAAATTAGTATACTTTTTAGGTGCTGAACTGTAAGCATTCAGTTGAAAATTTTGGTTAATATGTTAAAATTCCAAGCTTTGTATGTGGTGAATTTTTTGGATAGTGTGTGGGAGAGATGGAAATTACTGGGCTATGGCAAAATTCAAACATCTTAATTTGAGAAAGCTAGCTAAAGAGCAAAATGAATGTATTGCATAACGTTATTTGTAGACATGTCTACATGACGGTCAGTTTAGTTCCTCACGACCCCATTTTGTATATTCTAGTATATTTAATTGCTTATTCAGAAACCTAAATTCTGATCAGTTAAAACAATGTTGCTCTTTAGCATCTCTCCCTGGCCTCATCTTCTGGGACCCATGTCTGTACCCCTAAATCAGCCACTGCATAAGCACTCGTGTTTGTCTTTAAAGTTAAACTTTAGTGCATACATCTTCATAATTCAGTGAGTCTGATAGCTTTAGAAGAGAATATATTGTATTACAAAGAAAGTAAGGTGTTAAAGCACTTGTGCTTCATTTCCAAGATTTTTTTATATGTATTTGGGTTTGTTATCTGATTAAAGAGAAAGTTACACAACAGATGGTGGTAGCGTTATACTGGGAAGTGAGATATCACAAGTCTAAAAAATGTTACAATGTGCAAGCCTAGAAAAAGTAAGAAAGTAATAGAAGTGAATCTCGTTTTACTTGTATCCTTTCTTATGACTGCTTTTAAAATTCACTGTTTTGAAACATCTCCCGTTATGGATCTTATCCTACACTCTGTGAGGTGAATGAAAAATTATCAAATTGGACCCCAAATAAATATTTCCTTTGAAATTAAAATCCTTTTTGAGTCTAAAAGATGAAATATTGGAATCAGTACTGACTAGAACATCCAAAGGTTTATGAAGGCTAGTATTTTAGCTGCTTTCTTCATTTGTATATTGGACAAAAATTTTGAATATTACTGTTTAATGTAAATACTACTACGAAAGCTGAAAAATGGTGGGTTATATAGTTGTAAGAAAATATGTCATTTGCTAGAAACCTTAAATTGCAGTTACAAGACTTAGATTTTATAAAGATTTAAAAGCTTTGATTTTACATATGATGACCTTTCTTTGGAAACATACATAACAGGAAATGTATTTTTCAGACAAAAACTATATATTGAGGAACAAATTTTTTTTAAAAGGTGCATTGCTTTGATCAAAATTAAAGCATTCATTATAGTTCTCAAAGATTTTAAGGTATGTAGCAATAAATAAATCTTAAAACCCAGTTTATATAAACTTACCTGTTACCAGAAGAGCCAGATATTTGCAGCAAAATTTAATAAAGAAATCCCATGTGTAATCCATTCTCCGTCAGGGAAGATTCAAGTTAAGTCCTTCGTTGTGTTCTTTATGTAGAAATGTCATGTGAAATGAGTTAAATATTAACATGAAATGTTTTCATTTACTACTTAATGTTAGCTTCCCTTAACTGCAGAATAGATTTGTTCTGCAGTAGCCCCTTTAATATTCAAAAGCAGCCATGTCCTCTGTAACGTAATAATGAAAGAAAGCCTGAGCTTTTCTAAATTCGTTTTGTCATTGCTCTGTCTCAGCCTTTTAAGGAAGTAAAACCAGTCTTTGAGATCTGTAGAAACAAGATTGTTTCTGATTATAAATAGTATTGCTGTGACTTTAACCTCTGGGTTGCAACTACAGCACTGTGAAGGATGTGGAAAAAAATCTTATGCTTTTCTTAACTCTTTGCTTGCTGAAACTTTCCAATTTAAGCAGACAAGTGAGTGTAATGGAGGGTGTGTTTGGACATTTTGTCGCAATTTGAAGGTTAAAAACAAAACAAAAATCCTAGGTGTGACACTTGCTTTTGTTTGCTTTCCTCAAATCTAAATATTTCCTTTTCACTTTTATAAAATTTAACACCTGTTAAATAAACAAAGAGTGTAGTAAAGTCAGGGGCTACCAAAGAGTAGCTGCGGGAAGGTGTGTCAACCCTAGAATGCTGAAGGCCCTTTTTCCAGGAGGCAGAGAAGAGACAGCTGTAGAGCAATTAGGGGCACCTGAATGCAATCAAGGGTTCCTCCAGGCCCAATAAAAACTACACCTCTGCTGGGGTGGGGGAGGAGATGCAAAGACCACAAGGCTTTTCTCAGCAGCAGCAAACATTCCCCTCCCAAAGATGGAGGTCTGAGATCTCTTCCTAAGAGGGTAGGACCACAGGAAAGGAGGGCCAAGGACTGCTTGGAGAAAGGAGCTATGCCAGCTCTGACCCTCACCAGACAGGACCACTGCAATCCAAAGGCCTACCATCCAAAGGTAACCCCTCAGGGGCAGGAACCCAAGCACTCTAATCCTGAGCTGTCTACCAGGAGGAAGACCAACAGGCCTAGGCTAAGGCCATCCTAAGTGCAACAACTGAGGGGGGTCCTGAGGTGAGAAGAAGACTTCCCAGGCTGGGGCAGATTTACTGCAGGCCTATTGCGCCAGAGGGAACAGCTGTTACGTGGCATGAGCTGGGAGGGTGCTTTGCCACAAGAGATTATAACAGATAAGCTGTCAAGGAGCTGCAGAGATTTTAGATAATGAGAACTGCCTTGAGAAAAACACATACTTTCTATATTGTATGTATTTTCTGTCTAAAAATAGTATATGTGAGTAGTTCTACAGCTATTCTTTTCTCACTTTGGTTGAACTAAAAGTCTGTTAGTCAAATAAGTACAGAGATGGCCTAGAAATACCTTAAGGGGCTTCTGCAGGCACTCCAAATATGAAACACGCTGACTTCACAGGAAGTTCTCTATTATACCATAGTTCTGTACTGTAAGTTCTGTATTATACCCCGCCCTGGGCCAGAGGTTGGTAACCTTTGCCAACCCTGTGCCAGCCTCTCCTCCTCAACCCCTCAGCCGTGTGGTGAACCCCTCCACCAAAAATAAAAGCAGTTACTGCCTGAAAAGTCAACAGGGGCTATGTCTGGAAGGGTGGGTCCCCAAGCATTCTGCTGAAAGAAGCCTGGATGGCTGGGGATCCCCGTCCTCTGCTGCCCAAAGGAGCCTCTCTGGGTGGCTTCTTTCTATGGCATGCCTTGGGACCCATCCCCAGACATGCCAGAGAGGGGCCGCTCCATGTGGCTTCTTTCCAGGGCATGTGTGGGAACAGGTCCCCAGGCATGCTGCGACCCAGTATAGTATTGCAACCCATGGTTTGAGAACCACTGCTATATATGGGTTTGCAGTATAGGGCCTTTAATAACCAATAGCACAATTGTTCTAGGTGCCGTAAGATGTTGTTTATCACATCTCAGCAGTGCATATTGTATGTGCTGTCTGACTTTTCTTTCATAAATATCAGCCTTAGCTTAGATATCTCTAGTCTGCCAGCATGGGGCTTCATAAAACAAAAATGTCATATGGAAATGAACTGCAGGATTTGGAAAGTATCCTAAACCCTATTTCTAGTTGGTTGGTTGGTTTCTATTTCTCTTGTCCTCCCTACGTAGCTTAACCATTAGTGCCATCCAGTTACTTTTGCTGAACAACCTCCTTGATGAACAGTTTGGAAGAATTATGTTATAAGACTTCTGTGGTGTATTTAGTCCTGGACATATAAATGACATATGCCCGCCTCCTTGAGAGAGACTGCAATCAGTCTCCTAGTCTTTGATGCAGTGTTTAGAGTTGAGGACTGTGGATCCTGTGCTGAGCTTGGGGCTCCTTTGCAAAGTTTACACAAATGTTTTTCTCACAGATAGAGACAACATTTAAGCAGGCTGGCTCAGCATGATAATGTTGGATGAAGTGTTCCACTGGTTGTCACTGTTGGGTGATCTGATTAGTCCTAGGATTGACAAATGAAGTCCACTCCAAAAAGAATATTCCTCCATAGAAGTTTTTTCAGCAGGAAGAAGTTACTCCTATCCAAGTATATCTTCAGGTTTCAGCAAAGAGCCTGTAGTTAGAGTTCATTTGGAGGCCACTTCAGCCATCTGAGGGCCTATATGGAAAAGGTATCTACTCCTGCATGAGTTAGAGTTACTACAGAGTTTGAATCATTTACCAGACACTTATTAGTTAGTAGCCCACTAGCCAAAAAGGCCAATTAAAGGGATGAGGAAATGGGGGCCCATGAGGCACGGCAGTATCCTAGTGAGAGAAACAGCCTATCTAGCTACCATGAAGAGGAAGATACTGGGATTCCTATAAGAGTGTTGTCGGCAAACTCTTCTTGCGGACCTCTTTTGCATCAGCCTCTGTAGGACAAATTCGAAGCCTGTGCTCTTTCCTTAATACTTGTTTTCTTGCTCTTCTCCCTTGCCTCCCTCCTCCACCCCAAGCCCCCCCCCCCCAAACCTTCAAGTACATCATGAGGTTCTTTGGGCAAGGGTCAGCTACTTGGCCTCTCCTCCTGACTCCTGCAAAGTTGGGGAAAGAAATGAAGTGCTTCACCTATTCCTCCTCAGCCTGGTTTTGTGTTATAGCAGGAAAAGAAAATTTAAAACAAAAACATAACCCCTTCCCCCCAACACTGATACTAAAAAAGGCTTTATTTTACTTCATATAGAATTTTTCCTATCAGTGCAATTAACACAATTTTAATTTTAAAAGATTTTCATTTATTCTAAAATATACTCTTTGTTATACTTTAATTTCTGGCTACCTACTGAAATAAGAATTTGTAGCTATATTTATCTTATATTCCTATAAAGTCATTATTTGAATTGTGTGGGTATTTTACCCTTCTCAATCTGAAATGATCTTTTTTCTGAAGTGTGTGTATATGTACCTGTATATATACAAAGTCCAATTCTGAAGGCTTTTGGATGCCTTTCGCCCCCACAGTTCTAATAACTGTTTAATGCATCCTTCTTAAATCAGGTCACATCACAAATACACAGTTTGACTAAAGTAATTTATACACGTTATGATTCGAGAGCACCACACAAAAAGAACTCTCTGCAAGATGTGAGAAGAAAAGAGAAGCATAGGCAGCAGTTAAACGGGTTTGGTGGTGTTGTAACACTTGCGTTTTCATGTTACAGAGACCTGACAGGAGGTCATGCCCTCTGCTGCTCTGAGACAACACCTTTAACAGGAAACTTGTTAGACAGTAGATGTTTTTGCACAATCAAAGAAACTCATAGGCCAGCAGTTCTCAAATGGTGGGGGTTGGGCCCCGAAAGTGGGTCATGACACCGTTTTAATTACTCCAGTCCTGTGTGGCAGGGTTCAGGCTTTGGCTGACGTTAGAGTTGTCGTCCCCCATCCCATACCCTACGCTCGGGACATTGGGGTTCAGGCCACAGCTTTGGTCCCCCTTCCTGGTGTAATGTAGTAATTGTTGTCAGAAAGGAGTTATGGTGCAATGGAGTTAGAAAGCCTCTGTCACAGTCTATAAGGTCAAAAGGACTGTCATGATCACCTAGTCTGACCTCGTGCATGCTGGCCACAGAACCTCACCTGCCCACTTCTGTAATAGACCATAATCTCTGGCTGAGTAACTGTAGCCCTCAACTCATGGTTTAAAGACTTCAAGTTACAGAGAATCCACCATTTAAATCTGCAAGTGACCCAGCCCCATGCTGCAGAGGACAGTGAAAAAACTTCAGGGTCTCTGCCAATTTGATCGTGGGAAAATTCCCTTCAGACTCCGAATATGGTGCTCTCTTGGACACCGAGCATGTGGGCAAGACTCCCCAGCCACACACCGGGGAAAGAATTCTCTGTAGTAACTCAGAGCCCTCGCCGTCAACAGCCATTGGAAATATCGCAGAACGATCACATGCCATTGTAGGCAGTCTCTTCATACTCTTCCCTCTATAAAACATATCATGTTCAGTCTTGAAGTGAGTTAGATTTTCTGCCCCCACTGCTTCCTTTGGAAGACTGTTTGAGAACTTCACTTTTCCGGTAGTTAGAAACCTTCGTCTAATTTCAAGTGTCAACTTGTTGATGGCCAATTTATATCCATTTGTTCTTGTGTCCACCACATAGGTGCTTAATTTAAATAATTAAATTTAAATAACTCCTCTCCTTCCATGATGTGTTTTTAGAGAGCAGTCTCCCCTCAGCCTTCTTTTGGTTAGGCTAAATAAGCCAAGCTCTTTGAGTCTTCTCATAAAGCAGGTTTTCCATTTCTTGGATTATTCTAGTAGCCCTTCTCTGCACCGGTTCCAGTTTGAATTCATCATTTTTAAACACGGGAGACCAGAATTTCTCACCGCAGATGAGGTTCCTTTTATACTGGTACAAACACCCCCTCTCTCTGCTGGAAATACCTCACCTGATGCATCCTATCATTGTATTAGCCTTTTTCACAGCCATATCACATTGGTGGCTCATAGTCATCCTGTGATCAACCAATTATACCTTGGTTCTCATCCTCCATGGACAGATAAAACCATGCTAATATCTTCCTCAGTTTTTTTAAATTCCAAACTTTCACATTTTAGCAGATCTGTTACAAAACAGTTTCATACATAATATAAATGTTCCAGATTTCAAATTCGTGAGGTTGTATGCCCAGTGACACTCACAGCTTAAAAGCCTATGTAATGTTTCTGTTCAAGATTACAGGCAACAAAATGCTCCTCATGGAGCAGTAGAGAAAGGTTTGTGTCTGTTTTTAAAAGTGCCATCTCTTAAACTGTCCTCACTTTACTATATCTTGGAAGGGTTTGGCCACTATAATATAACCAGAGCTGGTTAATGTTTTTTGCAGTGTGCCTGTCAGCAAATTCAATGGTTATAAAATTAAAGACACTAGTAGTGATTTAAACACTTTAAAAATATATTAGGAGAGAAAAGCTTTTTTTAAAGTATCTTGTAATGCCATGAGGTACTATCACAGTAAGGTACTGGGACATGGCAGGGTGACAAAGCTAGGGACATGGAGATGGATGTCTTGATTACATAAACCCTAAGTAGAAAATTATTCTATCTTTCTTCCTGAGCATGACCAACAAAGGACTCCTATTTTCTGTAAATTAGTGCATATTTGGCTTACTTGCGGTCTGTCACAATCTGTGAACCTTAGTTTTGCTGAAGAGTAATTTGGCTGCTTTCATAGAAAGAAGACTGCTGTCCTCATGAATGGGAACAAGACTCTAATAGTGCAGGTGCCCCCTTTGCCCTCTTTCCTGATACGTTCTAGTTGTTTAAAGCACTTTTCCCCATATTTTCCAGATGGAACCTTGATTTGCTTTGAACTAAAGGCAGAAATTAAGGCCATCTTTTATATGTTCACAGCATTTAATTAAAGTTGGCATCTCTATTGAACAACTTTTGATGGGAGAAAATTTGAGCTTGTGTGATTGGCTTTTTAAAAAAGTTTAACGGATTATAAGGTTATTTTGTATTATCATCCAAGAGAAATATTTGCAAAAGCAGCTCTTCTTGTGTGAGAGTGTCTGGGTTTGGACTTGTCTTTTTACAAAACTTTTAGTGACTTAAGGAGAAGACTTTCAGTAACTAAGTGTTCCCCACTTAGTATAAAGAAATACTTGTTTGTAAAGCTTTTCGGTGTCCTGGCTCACCAATGGCAAGAGTATAATAAATTGGTAGTGTAGTCTCTGATCTAGCAGTATCTTATCCACCAGCATGGAAATATAAAATAGATAGGAGCGCAGACCTAGCAAGATATCTGTCTTTCTATCAAAGTGATTTTCAGTGTATGTCTTTCTATCCCTTACTTTTTCTTTCAAGATGTCTTCGCCTTCTGTGTTAGGATTAGTCTTCTTAACCATGTGGCCCTCACCATTGCAATTATGGAGGGGAGATGGCACTTTTTCAATATAAAGAAATAAAAAGACTTCAGGCAAAATACTGCAAAAATGTACTTATAAATTGATGGTGGTGAAAATATCTAATAAACTAACAGTTAATTCCTTCTGCAAATTAGTATATTAAATAACCTAGATAAATAAAGAATTTGAATGGGAGGGGGGAAAAGCACAGAAAATTGGGATATCTAATTTCTAGACCAGCAGAAAATATTTAATCTTACAGAAAATTCAAAGGCAGAAATTGGTGATGAGACATTAAGTAAGGAAATTCTACTAACAATTACAATTTGTGTGGAGAATGTGTCCACCAAACGACAGTGGATGCACACAATGAAACATTGTTCTTAGCGTGTATGTAGGCTTAGAAGGATTCGATTTTTATTGATAAATATTGGTAAACATTGATTTCACCACACACACACAAACCGTTGAAAAAATATTTCTGTCAATAATAGAAATTTACAGATAGGCAAATAAGAAAAATGCTGCTTGAAAACAGAGTTTGATTTAAGGATATTTACTTCATATATTTTGAAATGTGATGTGGACTGTTTGTGTTTTAAGATTTATAAAGCTTTAATTTTTTGAAAATCAATGTCTATTAAATTATTGTCTGATCACCCCTAATTTCCTGCAACTGTGAAATTTAAAAAAAAATTCAAAATTTAGTAACAATTGAAATAACGTAAAAAATAAATATCAGTATTATCCTTTGAAATTATTTTTAAAACACTGAATTTTGCCAGGCCTAAATGTCATTGTGAATCCCACAATCCTCATGCGCTCACATCTGGAATCTTTCATACTAGTATTGTCTGTTTGTCCCTCTACCATGGAGTGAGGCTCTTTGCCCACACAGAGTCTAAACCCATATTAAACCTGCTAGTTATGCTGGTATGGATGGCAGGTGTCCACGACTGAACTGATATGGATGGCAGATGTCTACTGTGTGTCAGGAAAGTACACATCCTCAACAATCTGCCATTCTTTCTTGTCCCACATGCGAACATTGGGAGACATGAGAAATGGAGTAATCCATAAAAACTATGTCTGTTCCAGGAGAAGAGATCCACAAGTCAGAATTGAGGAGACTATCCATGATAAATGCCCCAGTAGCTAGGCAGCATATCCGAGTACTAGTGGGGAGAAGAAATCCTCTAAAAGGGCAGCAGGGCTCTAGTACCAGAGTCAGGATTTTGGACATTGAACAGAGCACCAGAACCCATGGCACTGTCAGTATCTGTGCTGAGCGCATCAGCACCAACTGTAGGACAAAGAGACCTGGAACATATGCCAACTACTTCAAGGAGCGCTGACCAGCAGATCTGCACCAAGCACAAGAACATCTCTGAGCGTGCATTGGGATCATCCTGCAACGAGTACTCAAAATGTTCATCAATGTTGAGGCCCGGGAGCAAGGTACAGACAGAAAAGAAAGTGGAAGAGGTAGTGACACTGGAACTGATCAAGACCAGTGTCAGTACAGATGGTGTCCTTGATCAGCAGACCCTTTCTGATAGAGCAAGAGAACTTACTAGAGAGACTCATTTACTTTTCATCTTGGCATCAGGACAGGCATCCAATGACACTGCCGTTCCTGAACATATACTTGACTTGGTTATCTCCAGGCCATTCCTTCTCCCCCATATTAAGAAGGGAATCCACTCCCATCAATTGGAAAAGGATCCTCTAGGAGTTCCAGACACATTCCATACTAGGCAACAGTGCATGACTGAGAACGGAATAGTCAAATGCAAACTGACCAGTACTCTTATAATTGGCCACTTTTTAGTGGCATTAGCCTTTCTGGAGCCCACCTTCCCATATGTCCAGGAGAGGCTGCCCATCTCAGGTCTCAAGGAAGAGGGAGAATTCTCAGCATCAATAGCTTCACTGGCCATATCAAGCTCCTCATACCTGAGCTAGGGGAAACCCCTTTTTATAGGACAGAGGTAGCTCTGGAGATTTTGTTTACTCTCTCCACCAAAAGCATCTTCATCTTCTCCTGATGAGATAGTGAAATCAGCCCTGACCCTAGCCGGAAAGGATTTTTAAGGCTTTCCAGGACTTGCTTGTGAGGATAAATGGAACCTTGGACATCAGGACAATGAGGATCCAAAATAACATGCGTAAGCTGTTTGACATCCACAGCACCATCAAAAATTTCCCTTGCAATCAGACAGGGCATAGTTGGATCCAGCAAACGAGTTACAGCACACACCAGTCTTTTTTTTCTTCTCAAACCTAGTCGAGAAGAACTACCAAGTACCACCTAAAGGTTTTGAACAATTTTACAGTCCCTGGATCTTTATTATCATTCATGGTTCAGAAAGAGAGAGGTCCCACGGGCACACACACCCAAATTAAACCACACTGACACACCTGTGAAGAAAAAAAAACAGTTACTGACCCTACAATAATTGTGATTCTTTAAAATGTTGTTGTCAAACTGGATCTAATGACCCACCCTCCATTCCTGCTTTTCATGGTCCTCAGCAGACACAGGCTTTTCAGATTGTGAGGGAACTGAAGGAGGGTCACAGTTGCTCAGCCGTTTACGTCCTTTAATGGGAGCACGCAGGTGACCAAAGGGGCGTGCATGACCGCCAGACACAGGTACTCGGAAAAGATTCCAAACTTGCACAAGGCTACTACAACATTTTGAAGATCTGTGGTTACCGTAGGATAAGTAACTGTTCTCTCTGTGGATTAAATTGTAAAATAACTTGGAAAATACTTGGAAGAAAACCCTGTATATCATGCAAATTAGTAAGTATCTGTACTTACAGGTCATTTAGGTTGTAAATCAATGTATAAGTGCTTAGCATTGCATCTATTGGGTAGAATAGATCAGAAGTGCCGTAGTTGAGAAGCCAGAGGAGGAAAATAAAAATTATATGAGCTCTAATGTTTTATACAAATCCCCCTGAGTGTTATCTTCATTATGCTCTTTTATCCATGCAACCATCTTTCAAAAGAATGCAGTTAGATAGCTGTGCCATTGTGGAAAGCAATTTGTCCATCAGATGGTATTGTCTTTCTAGAAGAAAACCCTGAAAGGGTGACTGACGTCTTTATGCTACTTTCTTGTCAATACAAAGAGGTATTGCTTTCAGGTATTGTTCCTCTTAAAAACATTGCCCGGTTGAGAGAGACAAATTTCAGAACAAAATTGGCACAGGTTGAAATATTACTTAAATACATTCACAGGCAACCAGTCATGAGAAAAATGCCTTTCTGTATGCTTTTGTTCTTTATTCTGGTTGCATTTTTAGAAAAAGTTGAGGTTGATTTCCTCCTTAATGGATTATGGAAGAAAATTAGAATCTGGACCTCTTAGAAAAGTCTTCAGCTGGGATGGAAAATTTACAATGGTATTGCCATTTTTTAAAAAAGTCCCAATAAGATGACTATTGGGAAGAGAGCAATAGTGGTGTGTATATATACAATTTCTCTAGCTTTTTGTGTGGAATAGGGCTTTGTACAAGTTCAGAATGTTCTAGTTAGTACAATTAGAGTATTTTTAGAATTTGCTATGCAGTTTGATACAAATATATGAATTTCTTTTATATGTAGTTACTTTCAGTGCATGGTTCACCCCTAAGATAGTAAGTGCCTATTATCCCTGTGAAGAAATGTGTAGTGGGGGTGGTTGTTTCTGCAACACATCAAAATACTGAAATTTTTCCTTCACCTATGAATAAAATAGTTTTAAATGAGTAGCTAAATAGATGCATTAGAAGAAAGGTAGTAACAAAAGAATATTGTTTAAACTTCTCCTGGAAAGTCTGGTGACTGTAATTTAATAGCTATGTTTTATGGTCTCTTGTATTTAAAAAACAATTTCTATCATCTACTTTGAAAGTGGTTTTCTCCTTTTGATTTAGCAATTGAAAAAAGAGGGGGAAAGTAAGGTAAGATTGACCCATATTGATGGTATGGGGAAAAAAAATAATATTTCCAGCTTTGTTTTCTGGCTTAATTTCTATTACAGGAAAAGCAATTTATTGTGATGATGGTAAATGATGGAAATTTAGAGATGATTCATTAAAATGTTTTCATTGTCCTGCTAGAGAAATTACTGTTAGTATTATAGCATCCCTTTCCTTGCACTATTGGCTGTTGTATTGTTATTGTTTCCATTTTTTGTACTTTGTGCTGAAGACTTTATTAATCCAAATTAAGAATTAATTTCTATGTAAATTGCACATATACACCAAGTGGTGAAAACACTCTGGCTGGCAAGGTCACAATCCAGCAGCAAATGACTTTTTGGAGGGCGCTGTAGCTATTCATGATGGTTACTGCTAACAGATGGTTTCACAGTCAGGCGATAATGAATCAATCACAAATGGTTACTGCTAGCCGGGCTCTGCTCAGTGTATGTTACCTATACAAATACAGTCACCCGTTCTGCTGCTTGTAATGTCTTGCTGCTTTGGGTTAGGTCTGCTGGAGGGGCAGGATAATTAGCCACTGTTGTTGTAATATGTTGGCCAGGAAGAAGATTGGTTCAATCTATGCATCAGGCACTTTAAAAAGGAATGTTTAATTGCCTTAAATTTTCAAAGTATATTAATGTTGATCCTAGAAAATAAAAAGGATTTTTGGTAATTACATGTAAAGTGAGGCACACTCTTAACCAACTGGAAAATAAGATTGTCCATCTAACCAATTAATCATTGACATTTCTTGGAAATTGAAGAGTAGACTCCTCCCACAATGCCTTTTTTTCATTACAGCACTGCTTTTTAACTTTTGAAAATGTTTATTCTTCCTTCCTGTGCCAAAAGCTAATTGAGTAATCTGTATATGCCACAGCAAAGTTTTAACCAATCAAAAACACTGAAACACTTCAGGATGTGTGTTTTGTGTGGGGGCAGGGGTGAGCGGGGCGTTAATTTGATACAGAAGTGAACCGATCCTCCAACTGTTTTGCATACCGTCAGGCAGTCACATAGTTTTGCTTGGTGCCGAATGGAGATAGGTTTACAAACTTAAATTAAGCTAAAGCAGAACAAGGCACTCTTAAACTGATATAAGTGTGCCCACACAAGGGGGCTGCACAGATTTAAACTTTCTAAACTGATTTGACCAAAATGATTACCACTACTTTTTTAGTTTTCCCTCTGCCAGTATGATTACTTACAAGAAAGATTCAAGGACTTCTTGTGTGGTAAAACCCCTAAAGCCTATGTTCACACTTTTTTGTAGTCTGTCAAAAGTGGTCTTCAAAGTGCTTTAAAAACAAACCAAAAAAAGTTTAGGCTCTTTTTTTCTTCTTTATGATGTAGGAAGAGAGCTTGCCATTTGGTTTCCCTCCCTCCATAGAAAATCACTTATTGTCTAGATGAGTTTTTGTGGAAAAAGTTATGAATCTCTGGACAACTAGTAGGAAGCTGAATGGATTTTGGGTTGCACTATTCAAAACTATTCTTGTTTAACTCAACGCCTGACAAATAGTGGATGAAAAGATGTCTGAAAAATTCCCTATTGATTAATGGTAAAACATTAAAAAAATCTAATCAGTTCTCATTTATACATTAGAAAGAAGCAAAATGAATGCACAGCCCTTTGTATATAATGCTTACATGTATACATGTTACAAATTAAATTGGGTTTTTATATATGTGCAAATGTTTAATATTCAGGACAAACATCAAGCATGAGGACTAATGGATACGTAGTGAACCGCAACCATTTTCCTACCCAACGTGTATGAGGCAACCTGCACAGTTAGCTACCGCAAAAATGGAATAGTCTTGGGCTTCTGTACATCACCAGAGGTGCTTGCTGTAGTTTCACTCTTTATTTACCCTTATGAGTTGAAGCACTTCTGTGCAAGACAACAGTATAATTCCATTTCTGCTGCAGAAGCTGCAACTACTAATCAGTCTCTAAAAATAGAGAGATGCATAGATGACGGTGGGGGAGAAAATAACAATGGAAAGGAAGGGTGTGGCAGTTCTGTGAAGCATGTTTAAAACACTGTTGTTTTTTAACATTGATCCATCCAGAATAAAAGATCTGTTTCAGATCTTGAAAAGTTATATTTTGTTTCCTTTTATTTTAAAGTGTGGTGTTGTCTTTCAAGAAGAAGATGTGATTATACTTAATGGTAATAAAGAAGATGTGGAAGTGCTGAAGAAAAGAATGGAGGTTAGACGACTTAAGAGTAAATTGGGAAAGGTAATGATTTTACAGACACTTACATGCTAGGAAGTTGTATATGTAGTAAGATCTTTCATGAATACATCTCGTGGGTGAGAGTTCAGCTTATAGAAACAGATATTTTTTCTTTGATTCTAAGAACGAATCACATTTGTTCTAAACTACCCAGATTTTACTTCTTGCTGGTAAATTCCCCTCTCTGAATGAATTCTCCTACCTTGGGCCCATGAATTCTCCTCGCTAAATGAATTCTCCTACCTTGGGTCCATGAATTCCTCTCGCTAAATGAATTCCCTTACCTTGGGTCCATGAATTCCCCTCTCTAAATGAATTTAGTTTACATTGGACCCAGTCACCTGAACACCTGTTTTATCCAGAACAAATTATTTTTGAAAGTTTAGTTGTTTTCTGGTGCCTGTGCTTCTATACAGCAAGACAGCGCATTTCAGGTGCAAACGTTTTGATTTTCTGCATTACTCTTCTGAGGCCTGGAGGCTTTGTTCAATACTCAGTGTATTCCAGTTCAAGTCCCAGAAAGGTACTGTTATGCTTACATCAGTTCAAGAGTACAGAGGCCACTTTGACATACCACACTGTAACGTCAATACTGGTAATAAAAAAAGGTAATTGGAAAAATTGAAATAGAAATAAATATTTTGAAACATATACTTGGCAGTTATTCGACATATGTATCCTCCTTATGCGTAAAAGAAAAGTACACAACTCTGTCATGGAACACTGCTGCTGAAAGAAAATTATTTCTTCTAGTCTCCTGTGTACGTAGATAGTGTGCACCACTGTAGAGTTCATTATTCTAGCCTATTTTAAAGAGCCACCTGCATATGTAATGCTGTTCGGGGTAGCGAGCCTCTAATAGCCATGCCATCTCAGGCTTTGGTCTCATCAGATCTCACCAGCTAAGTAGTATCAGTCCATGGGGCCCGTCTGTAATTCTGAAAAGGTACTGCTTGTGTTTCCATACGGCTCTCTGCTTCTCCCTTCTACAAGTCTCTTCCCAATGGAACTACCCTTCAGGACCTAGTTTCCCAGGGCTGGGTTCCTCCGTTCCATTATCAGATGAACAGACACATACACACAGAGAGATTAACAGATTCCAGAGGGTAGCCATATTAGTCTAGTTCAGCAAAATAAACAAGGAGTCCTGTGGCACTTTTTTAAAGACTAACAAATTTATTTATCGCATGAGCTTTCGTGGGCAGAATCCCACAGAGATTACACAGAATCACAGAGATTAACTGAGTGTGTCTGAGTGGACCGAGCCAATCAGGACTCCCAAGCTGACCCCTTATATGTTCCTAGGCTGGGTCCAGCAGCACTTTCAAGATGTCACTTTCACATGCCAAAGGCACCGCACTGCAATAGAGTACATCTGAGCCGGCTGGGTCAACCGGCACATCCAGGCTGACACCCTCGTATGTTTCAAGCTGGGTCAAGCAGTACTTCCAAGCAGCCACCCTCATATACCACAGGGTCAGGATGTCCCCATGTCCACTTTCACATTACTATTGATCTGGTGGTAACCCCCTTGATGAGCAAATCCCACAGGATTTTGGGTGTTACAGGGATCTGTGGTTTAGGTAAGAGGAATGTTGTTGCAGAGCAAATGGGAAAGCCAAAACTCACAAGAGTAAAGCAAGTTCAGAAAGAGTCTGGCAGCCAACTTGATTATAAATGTTATTTTATTGCCAGGTATATAAAACTTACGATACTAGGAGTAATAGCCATAAAAGGAGAAAAACAGCAGAGTCCTGTGGCACTTTTAAAGGCTCACAGATTTATTTATCGCATGAGCTTTCGTGGGAGAAAATCCCACTTTGTCAGATGGTCTGATGAAGTGGGATTTTCTCCCACGAAAGCTCATGTGATAAATAAATCTGTTAGTCTTTAAAAGTGCCACAGGACTCTGTTGTTTTTCTATAATAGACTAACACAGCTACCCCTTTGGAATTTAACATAAAAGGAGAGACAGACAAACCAAATGGTTACAATATTACTCTTTCCATTGGGGCACTGGGGAAATCTAGCTCCAATTTGATTCCAGTAGTCAGGTTTAGAAAGTTATACCTGGAGTAAGAAAGAGAGGGAGACAGAGAGGGTTGAAGGTCTCACCATTCTGTGAAGCTTGAGCCTGTCGAGGTTCCCAGGTAGTTCTTGTAGCTGAGGGTCCGGAGTGCTGGAGACAGGCAGAGTGCCCAACAAAACAGGAAAAGGTGAAGTCCCAGTGGAACTAACCCAGCTTTTAGATACAGGCATCAGCACAGAAATTTGAGATTCAGTAAGGGGTTTTGGTAGGAAAACAACAATGTTCAAGGGAGAACACTGGATTTGTTTATGGGTAAACAATGACTCAAGGGAGTATACCAGAGCTGTTTTGTTTACGCTGGACAATAGAAATGGATCATTCCTAGCCATGGGCGTTGTTCCTTCGAGGGAGCTCACAATGCAATGAGGGAGATTCAGTATTTGGATGCCAATGGAGGGTTCATTTCTAGAAATGGTCTGATAACTGGTGAGCTGGGGGCGTACAGGTGTGGGCTTCTTAAAATTGGGAGCGGAGCTCATCATGCATTGCTTCCCTGCTTCTCTGGTTCCAGACTTGAGTGGCAATGGTGTCTGTTCCTTGTAATCTCTGGTCTCCATTCTGTATGCTAATGGAGATGCCTTCCTGTCACATCTTCAGTGAAAATGAGACTAGGGAGTTGCCCTAATCCTATCACATTTCTGGGGGAGTTTTTCGTTGCTTTTCGTGAGTCTGTCTTCTGATCAGTTCTGGTTCAAGCACAGGATGGGAGGGACCCTTTGTGAGTCAGAAAGGCAGGATTCCACACGCTGGTTCCCCAAGAACACAGGCGACAGGGAACAATGTAAAACCAAGGTTCCGATCTCTTGTCATTAGACTTTATGGCATTTTTCACAAGTATTGCATTGTTACCTGTATGTGCTGATGTTTGAGTTTTGGGAATTCTGCCCACTAAAAGTCCTCCTCCAGTTGTCACTTCCTGCAGTAAACTGTGTAATGTTGCTACTTATGAATTTAAAAACTAACCAAAAAATATCCAGAATGCTCTGGCAGTTCTTCAGGATTATGAAAGGAGGAGTATTGATCATTTAAAATGTGAACGCCTCAATTGCCGTCAGGTGATCCATTGTCAGATATAGTGTGCAGAGCTTGTCAGTGACCGAGATCATATTTTCCTGTACTCCTTCTCTTTACCTGCTCTGGGTTTGAAGCAAGCAGCCTATTGAAATGCACAAAAATCCTGCTTTCTGAAGCACTGAGGTAGAGTTCTTGTAAATTTCAGTGCCTTACCTGTCTATAACATAAAGACGGAGCCACAGTGATGAGAGAGTGGTTTTTACAGGCCCATACTACATGTAAACATAATCACTGTATCAAAGAGGTAGTCATGTTAGACTAGCAAAACAAACAAGGAATCCTGCGGTACTTTTAAAGACTAACACATTTATTTATCGCATGAGCTTTCGTGGGAGAAAATCCCCTTTCATCAGACGCTTTGAAGATGGGGAACTTACAGAATGGGAGGAAAATAAATGCAGGGAAATATGTGAGACAGGATTAGGTCAGGCTGTAACAGCAAATCAAAATAGGTGTTGGGATGGGATTCAAAGGCTTGTGTTCTATCTGGTTTTATAATACTGGCCTTTTACCACCATCTGCTGGAGAAGATCAAGAGCTGCCTTTTCCCCTAAAATTAAATCATGCTCACATGACAGTACCTAAGTTCATAGATTCAACAGCATACGTTAAACATTTAGCTTCCCTGGGTTTTGGCTAGTCATTATTTTTGCAATGTTTGTATATTTCTTCACATTGTGAGCACCTCTATAGACATCTTTAAAGAATAAATACTGTTATTTTTCTTTCATGCAGTTTTTTAATGTATTATTTCTACATTCTAACACAGACTTTTATTTGAAGGAATACACAAGAGTTGGCTTTGAAAATTGGCCAAGAAATGCTATTCAACTGATTTTTTTTTTTAAGTATTCTAAGAACTGTAACTGTTCTACTTAGCTTTGTTTTCCAAATGAGCATCCATATAAAAAATGATACATTGATAGAACTGTGGAAATGCAAAGCAGCTAAACCCAATGAGAAGGTGTACTGAGAAAAATAAAGACTGAATCCTAGTAAGGATTCCAGTTACTTGTTTATGCTGAAATTTCTTTTGCTAAAAAATGCTATTGATTACAATTATTCATTACATTTGTGTACAGCTATAATATCCTACCAAATGGTTTCAGAACGAGGCGGTAAGATTTCTGAATAACTGATCATTTATCTAATAAAAAAGTCTTTGTAATTTTTAAAACAATGAAACCAAAAAATTGCTTTTAGGCACCTTAGGTTCAGCCTGTGCATTGTTCTTTGAGATGCCTCCAAGCTAATCAAAGATTATTATTTTTCTATAATAAAATAGTTTGAAAAACAAAAAGTAGTTGTGTAGACAGAAACAAAATCCATTGTATAAAACACATAAACATAACAAATGGACTTACATTTCTATCATACAGTCACTTGTTGTGACATCACATAGGAAGATTCTAAATGTAACCTCAGTTTTCTGCTCCTGTTGTTTCAGAAATCAAAGAAATGTAAGGCAGCAGAATTGGTCTCTCAACAGGACACCGCTGAAGGTAATGTTGCAGCTACAATTTACATTTACCTTCTGAGTAATTTAACAATTTTATGCTTTAGCTTTTTTTCTTTTCTCCTATAGATTCTCCAGGACCATCAGAAGTAAAAACTGGGAAAGAACACATGAATGCTAATTATGGAGAAAGGAAACAGATTGTCTTCACAAAAAGTGCAGGTGCGTGTGTGTTTCAACTGGGAAAATTTTCATCAGCTGTTTTTAAGATATTTTTAGGGAGCCTTTGTTAGCTATTTGGGGCTAAATTTTTAACCAGGCTTTTACTTTCCTTCTGCAGTGTGTGCACAAAATGCCACATGCATGCCCATGAAACCATGTGCTACAAACATGCTTGAAAATTCTAATGCAAGTGTGTGCCCTTGTAAAACCCAGTAGAAAGTAAAATTCTAATGTTTGTGTACACATGGAAATGTGAAAACTTTCCAGATGCACAAGCGTGTGTGTGCAGAGTGCAGTCTGATGTTTGCATGCACACCAGAGCAGAGGCCAGAGTCTGACAAATAGGTTCTTAATATCATCCCTCTATTTTCTTGCTAAATTTGTTTTTCTGATTGGATCTTACTCAGTTCCACTTTGTAGTGTTAATACCATTATGTACGGGTTAGAGAAAAATTGTTTATTACTAAAATTCACAAACCAAATCAAAACATTCCCTCTCAAACCACAAAAAACATCTGCTATGCAAAAAGTAATATATAAAAAAAAAAAACTTCCCAAAATAAATGACACCATGAGAGATTTGTTCAGAGCATCATATAGGCAGGTGCAGTGCAAAATAAGGCAAGGTTACCTTATTGTTTTCATGGCTAATTCCAGTTTTTATAGGAATTAACTTATTGGTAAAAATATTGTTGCCAATGTAAGTATACAAGGTTGAGCTCTTTTTCGTAATGTTTGCAGAAAAATTATTTCCCATTTAATCAGAAGTAGGGCAAGCCTTTTTGGCATTCCTTTCAAATGAAACTAATCAGCTTTGGATATTTTAATAACTTAATTGCTGTTCTGCTACATGTCAGTGAGAACAATATAAAGTAACTTCAGGACATATCTCATGTATTCAGCAGCAGTCATGCAGTTAAGATTACACATGCGGCCCATTAATCCAGAGAGCGGCAGTACAGCTTTAGGTAATATATATGGTATAATTTAATTTTTTCATCCAGAGCTGTATAAAGGAGCCCACTGTAAAGCCAGTTGGAGTTTAGAAATAAGACTCAAAATCATGTAAATTACAATAAGAGAAGTCATTTTCTGAAGGGAAAATCATCTGATGTTTGATTAATCCAGAGATAGTGAAAGGATGAGTCAATAGTGTTTCTATGTAGTAAACACAGATTATAATATCGTGTCTGACCTCTTGCCTCTCCCCAAAGAAGTTCTGAGCTCTTATGTTTATAAATGATCATTCTTAAACTGACATTTTATCTGAAATTATTATAATTGCTAGTAGATGTCTAGTACTGACTTTAATAATGCTTGAAATAATTTCTCAAAGAACATCATGCAAAGGAATAATTGCTTAACTCTTGAAATGATAGGTCATTTATTTATGTCTCTGCAAGCAAGGTTGCATTGATGAACAGAAAAAAAAAATGCACTGAAGGAGAAGAAAAGCTGGGTGGGGCACAAGCAGGGTAGAAATTATTTGCTGAATGCTGGGCCGTAAAGTTTCTATGATTTATGGGACCCATTTTGATTCTTTCATGCATCTTGGTGCAGTAGTCATACTTAATGGGTATCTTTTTGGTTCTTGTTCCCCAAGATGAGGATAAACCACTTCATGGAGCTATTTTTCAGGGGAGGGGTGGGGGCCTTTGGAGAGGCAATGCTATCTAAATCTAACTCTTGTTAATCCTTACCAGTCAAGTAAGAGGACATTTTTCGAAAGGAGAAGGCTAAAATCAATGATTATTTAGGATTGCATGTGCAATTCCTGTGCTGGCATGCACAAATCTGGTAAATAGACATGCAAGTTTGCTCCAAACTATGTCCATGCAAACATACCTAACTCACACATAATTGCAGTAAGAATGTGCAGTTTCTGCAAGACTTGTGTGTACACTTTTTTGCTTGTGATCTAGAGCTTCTGCTTTTTAAAAATATGTTGTAACTACGTCCTTGGGAAAGACTGAGCACTTCTGCCTGTTGTTGCAGAGAGGAGCTTTCATAATAACAGCAAATCCAACACCCAAAAGGCAATGGCGTCAGAAATAATGGGATTAGCATTTTCCTGGCTTGAATGAAAAATGATTAAAAGACTTGCAGACCATTATTGTTGCTTATAAATGATTTAATAAAGGGAGTAGATAAACTCCCATGTGCTAAACATGTCAAGTGTAGCTTTTGCCATTTGAGAACTAATCTTAACATTGTTGAAGAAAAATATCCTTGTACACTTGCTGCTAAGGTCAGAGGTCAGTGCTCTGGTTTTTGCACACAGCAGTAGATAATGTCAGTATTGCACTAAACAATGCAAAAGGATAAGGAAGGGGCTGTGCACGGTGAAGGGGAACTGCTTCCCAGCCTATAGATTTAGCTGCCAATTTTGTGTGCGTAAAGAGGTCCAAATTATGTAAACTAGAAACTCGTATGGTACGTAGCACATTCAGGACAAATATTCATGTCATCAGGTTTCTGAATCAAGCCCTGGATAAACTTAGATTTCAGAGTGCAAACATTATTTTTTAATAACTTGGGGGGGTTGATTTGCACATTAGAGAAATTGTATTTTTGTTTCTTCTCTAGATGCTAGCGGAAGTTCATCTGTATCAGGGAAAGTCAGTAAAGCTTCATCTGGCACCACCAAGAGACCCATTGCAGACCGTGAAGAAAAATCAGAGGCATACAAATCTATTTTTACGTCTCACAGCTCAGCAAAACGCTCAAAGGAGGAGTCTTCCAATTGGATTACTCACACAGCATACTGTTTCTGAAACAATTCTGCGCATAATTGTAGCAGTTATTGCCGCTTTCCTTCCCTCGGGCTTTTTCTGTGTAATTCTGATACAGGGTGTTCATTGTAATCTGTTATCTGGAATATTCAGTTTGCAAGTTGTTTATAAACTTGTGAATAGCCAGTGTACTTCTGTTATTTGCAGTTGCTGTTAAATAAGAAATAGCTGGTCAGAATCCATGTCAGGTAACGAGACTTATTTTAAAAGATTATTTACAGAAAGTACAATTCTTTAGGGTCAGACTTTGCCATCCTTGGTTACATTGAGTGGTATTTTACTCTTGATTGCAGTTTGTGTTAGGATTGTAAAATCTTCTTGGTAGTAAATATATCTTCTATGCTTTTAGATGCAGAATGATTAACTACGCAATTTAAAACTGCAGTTGTAACTGAACTTTTCTTTGTGTTGGTTAAGATCGAATTTTATTTTTGTAATTTTCTGACACTGCTTATCAACAATAAAACCCCACTATATTTCCTTTCTCACATTAACTAATTTGACTATAGTCAAAACCAGTACAATTCTCTCTTAAAGAAGCTAGAGTTCACTTTGAATCAATGTCCATCAGGATGGAGTCATTTGGAAAGCTTGGTGATCTCAGAAATGAAGTAAATGTGTTTACACTGGTCTCCTGTTCATTTCAAAAGAGAATTGCAATGGGGAAAATGCTTGCTATTTTATTTTTAAAGAAGGTCTCAACATTGTTGTTTTGTCCTTTAAAAGTTTTCTAGCTTCCCCTTCCTCCCCCCCTTACATTAGAAATATCAGGTCTTGGCTTCCTCTTTTTGTTGGTGAACTCTTTGGAGCATTTTATAGAAGAGTTGCATCATACTATGCTGAAACTTGAGCTGCAGCTTTCTACCTATTAACTAAAGTAGAGCTGAGGCTGGGTTCTGTACCCCATTAAGCAGTAATTTGCCTTTTGTTAAAACAAATTGATGGATGCAAAATCTTTTTCGCTAATCTGAAAAATACGAAAATACTTAGTACCATAACTTTGGATGTTTTGAGAATTCGGACAGGCATTTAACTCATCTGCTTAAAGCTATTTTATGAACCTAGCATATTAAAATGAATATCAGTGTATTTAAACACACATTAAAAGAATGGTAATTCTGACTCAAGGCTTTGGGTGGAAGTGAGAAGAATGCTACACAGGATACCTTGGACAAATCAATGTCAAATTCAGGCTTAAAAAATGGTTGTGTCTGGGCAAAGAAAACAAAACCTTTTTGTCCCTCTGCTTTGGTTTTAAGATGATAAATCAAAATTTATGGAAAACAGTGTGTCATTTCACATGCTTTAATGTTGTTTATTCCAAATAGCAGTTTTGATTAAAGGGGGGAAGTTTACAGATACTCTTTAATGCAAGTTAAGGAAGTATTTGCTTCTGAAATCGATTTTACTGCTATCACCCAGATACTTTCTAGAAACTGCAAGCCTTTTATCACATTGTGGCTGCCAGTTTCATCCCTTTTTTTTTTTTTTCCTTTTCCTTTAGGCAGGTTAGACTATGAAAGTCCAATCTGTACATTTGGTTTCTCCTTGGAATCATTTTGCAAGAGTATGGAAGGATATTTTGATTATTCTTTAATAACTACATGATGAATATGACCTCATTTATATAAAAAAAGTTGTATATTTTAAACACACCCCGAAAGGAGTACTCACAGTAACTGTGAATGCACATGTTTGCCCAGTAAAATATAATTTAATGAGTAAATGCTCATTCGGACGTGTGCATGCTTTCATGTGGATAAACAGATGGATCTGCAAAATTTGGGGGGGGGTGTTAATAAAGACCACTTTAAACGTGGGCTCTTTGTAATTTCAAATGCAGTGATAATCTTTCCTTGCAGTTTCTTGTTTTGCAGATTAGTGAAATGTGCTGTTTTCAAAACATCTGTAATCCATGTTTCTTGATTCCTGTGAAAGTTGTTAACAGGCACTGAGCATGTTAGGCAGTTCAGTTCAAGTCTAAGTCAGAATTGCCTACAAATAGAACTGAGTGGTGCTCTGTATACGGTATACACAGACGTGGTGACTGGCTCTTATTTTTATGAAGTCCGTCCCTGTAACTTTGGCCGAAATAAGTGGCTGATTTTATCATATCCGCAAAGGTTCATGTTAGTCTACATAGCATATATCGGTGTTTGAACAGAGCAACTTCAACTTGTTAGTCATCTTTCATTGTCATATAAGCTTTTCTCTAGGCCTTTTTTTAACTTTGTTTGAAACTTCGCCATCCTTTTAAAATGCTAACTTTTCACTTCCAATGATTCAATTGTTTAACAATACATAATTCAGTTGTCCTATCCAATAATACCTACGGAGAGTGATCAAAATAAAAGCTGAAAACTATTCTTAGGATTTTTTTAAAATAAAAATGCTATAGCCTTTGTTCAAACTAACCAAGCTAGAATTACAGTAACTCGCAAGCTTTTAAAGCTACTGCACAATGTTACATTGTTATTTTTCTCTGTGACAACAATTAATTAGCCAGGTAATTTATTTTGAAAAGTGTCTCCATTTATGATCAGCAATAATTAATTGGAAATTTAGATGCTTTGTTTATACTTGTCTAGGTGGTCTCTCTGATTCACGTATGTAGAATGGAACTAATATTATTTTGTAATTATTGTGATAGGCATAATTAAGCATTATTTCCACAGGAGTTTGTCATGAAACATATATGGTAAGCATTTTAGTTGTCCAAATATGTTAACACACAGAATACATACAATTAATACTCCAGTCAAGTCAGTTTGAGGTTTACTTAAGCTTTAAGGAAGCACTTATCCACAATTTTATATATGTATCTAAATAGACATATATCTCCTCAAACTGACTTGACTGGAGTATTTGTGTGTGTCTGCGCGCGCGCGTCTAGCAATTAGCTTTGTTCTTCCTGTTCTGTGTTTTTTTTCTCTTCATTCTTTCCCTTTATTATTTAAGCACAAACATTGAGTTCAGTTTGGTACAATTCACAAAATGACAGTCTATTATCTGCAATCTTATCCTGCTTTGATAACAAATAAATATCAGTGTGTTCAGACTCATTTCTTAGAGTGTTTAGTCCTGCAGGACAATGGTGTAATGCTTATTTTGCCATCCTATATGATAAGGTGACTGTAAATATTTAGCACTTACACTGTACAACATGGTTTCCGTTCCCTTGACAATATTCTCGCATTTCCCTTAATGCACTGACGTTCCTAAACTAAACTTTTAGACAAAATCTAACTTACCATCTGAGGCATTTTGGTGATCTCTGCATCCTTTTTGATATTTTTTTAAATGTATTTCATAATATACTCAAGACTTCCATAATTTGATCACAATATGTTTCAACTTTCGTTTATACCAGACTGTTTTCACTCTGCTCGTCCTGCAAATTTATTTTATTTTCAGAAGTTGCCAGCTTGCTTTAACACTTTCTCCATTTTTAAGGTAATTCTATTTGTAGTTTAAGTATCCAAACTTTGTGGGAGGATTTATTAATTCTTTTATAACAGTTATAATTGTAAAAAGATTGAAGGCAACGAATCTTGTCCCTTTGTCTTTTCCTCTTCCCCTTAACAAAAGCTTTTGTAAAGGAATTTGATACATTGCTGGGATCCAATGTTATCTATCACATTAAGTGACTTTTGTTTATAGAATTTACCACTGAAAGTAAAATAAGAGAGTAAATAAATGGCATTTCTTTTGTTAGCAGATTGAGTTAGAGAGGTGAATTTTTAAGATTCAAGCAAATATTTTTGTTTCTGGATGCTTGCTTATTTGTCAATATTTTGCATTTTTTAAATTTAATTAACATGAGTTTTAATGCTAATGAAGGTTGAAGGATTGCAGAAGTTTAGAGTTTGAAAACATTTTTATCGTCATGACAGGTACAACATAGAAGGCAGTGCCAGTTCGGGCTTCCTACAACAGCATTTCCAAGTGTCTTATCTCTGTTCTAGGAGGATTTGAAAGCAATTAATTCTGTTCCATGCAGTTCAAACCTTGACTGTCCTCCGAGATTGCTAGACAGCATCCTGTTAATGCCAGTTGTGTAATAAATTTCATATCGCCACCCCAAAAGAAGAAGAACCACCCACTATCACCACTTATCTACTGGGAACTGGACTGAAATACAACAGCTTGCTTTACATATTCCAACCATCAGATGGTGACAACTCTCCTGTTCCACATATGATCTGCCGAACTTGAAGTGAAAGGATCTGTATCCTATTTATTCTCCCCTCCTCCAATGCTCTTACAGCGTCCAGGGCTTTAGTGCTTGTACCTGTATAACTGGAAACTCCACTGTATTCAAATTCTGAATATTCAAGGGCGAACAGCCTTAACTCAGTTTTCAGTACTACAACTCTACTCAGCCGATCACACCCTATCAACTGAAAAGCTGCAGAGTTCAGCTCAGGCACGGCATCATAAAAAGACGTATGTCCAATTAAAATACTTCCTTTTCTCAATAATGCTCTATTCCTAGCAAGACTGGGTAAAAATGATAGTCCTTTTTATAAGGGTCTTGGCTTGTTTGCTCTGCAGCTGAGATGCTGTTACTTAAGATTACGAATGGTAGCAAGCCTGCCAAATGGTTTTGTAGTTCCATTAAAAAATAAAAAGGGCTAATGATGCATTTCAACCCAGAGGTTCTGAAATTGCTACGTCCTAGGTTGGACGATGTTTTATTTTGTAGCAAGGCTTCACAAATGGGGAACCAATTATCATTAGATAGGAAAAGTCTCTTTTTGTAAAATGGAACTGAACCTTCCTGACAGAGGGAAATTATTCTGTTTAGGTTGGTTTCTTGCCTCTGTGTTTAAATCTGATCAAATTTGAAAATTAGTTTCCAGCCCCTGAAATCCTAGCCCCTTTGGAATTGGTGGGAGCATTGCCATTTACCTCACTGGAGCTGGGGTTTTACCCAAGTATCCATCTAACCAAAATTAGGAGGCATTGGTAGCAACTCCATGGCTACAATTACGCTGAGCTTTTCACTTGAAGTGGGATTGAAATCCTCTCTTTGCCGTTCAGTGACTGAATTCAATCAGCAAATTTAACCCAGTTCCAGTTTCTGTTCAGAGATTAATTCCTTTCCCAATGATGATACTTAGTGAAAATAATTTGAGAAAATTAAATTCATCCTGTTTTGAAATTTCACCCTGGCAGTCTCACTTTACTAGGGCTCCGTATAGCGGCACAGTGATCATTTGCTTCATCTCTCTTAGCAGCAATTCTTGCAGATAGGCCTCTTAAAATTTAGGTTTTCCAGGTGAGTAAGCTTTTCCCTCCTCTTACTAGGTTTGGGCTTTTTTCTCTCTAAGTACTGCATCGGTCAGAACCCACCAGGTACATCTAGTATCAGACATTTCCTCCATGGTCCACTGCTCATTTTTCTTAGCTCTGCTTTTTACAGAGATCCCCAGCCAGCTTACTCAGGAGAACAGGGGAGAATGGCTGGGCAGCAGGGCTAAACCCAGAGAATGGGAAGTCTCAAGAACACCATGGGATATGGTAATTTTACGGTCACACTGTGTTGCTGCTAAGCCTGTTTGTGTTAGGGAATCTGCCTCCTGTGACCCAACTTTCTCATCACTGTCCTGAACCTGGCATGGAATGGGAGAGGAATGCAAGTCCTGGACTGATTGGGAGATTGGTTCGTTAGTTTGTGATTCTCATTTTGTTGCCCCGGAGTGGCTCTCCAAAGAGAGAAGCTGCCTCTTTAGTGGTGCTTGTCCGGGAATGTACTTGTATGTCTTCTCTTCATTGCTGATAGGGGCTGATTACAAGCTCTCTCTGTAATCTTTGGCAAGTCACTTACCTCTCTGTGTCCCCAGTTGGAGAATGTACGTACAAGTCACCTACCTTGCAAGGATGTTGTAAAATGTTGTTGTAATCTTTGAAAGAGTAATATAATCTGTCAAAATGTAGTCATTAAGTAAGTTATTGTGCTGACAGCGGCAGCTGTAATAAAGTACATCTACTACATCCAGCACAGGGAGGATTGCTTCTCCCTGAACTAAACAGTGACTGACCTGATTGTGTCTGGGAAGTACACACCTGCTTTAGGTTAAGCTTCAAGTAGAACGGCTGCCAGTTCAGCAGCTTCAGCTTCCCTAATGATGGTCACAAATGGCAGGAATCCCCATGGGTCTCATTTTAATCAAAACAAAAAAAAACCCACGACCAATTAGATATCCTTTACTATCCACTCTGCATTTATATCTGGTGATAAACTCTCATATGAGCTTCCACCGTGCTGGAATGGGTCTTGCTTTCTTCCAACACATCTACCAAGCTAAAGAAATGCAAACCAGCTTCTTGCAGAAGTATGACAAGTTCCAAAGAAGTAGCCGTGTTAGTCTAAAGTATGCAGACTAAGCAAACCGGTAAAAGAGACGTTAAAAATTCATCTTCAGTATTTGGTCTCAACCAGGCCATCTTCTTGCCTTTAGTGTAAATGGGTCCCACTCTGAGTGTGGCGTCAAAGAAGTTAAAACCTTGAGAGTGTTATAAAGTTTGTTTCATTGTTTAAACTTATTTAACTCAGTGTTACCATGCACTATTCAAACTGACAAAAGTGCAGAAATTACACAACCGTGTTCATAATAATGAGATCACGGTTATGACTGGCGAAGAGATAGGGAAAAGGTGTGAGTTTTGGCACTTATGAATGACACTGATGAATAGTACTGACTAAAGCCAGGCGTAATGCGTACATGTGTGCTTCCAGCTAACCCCACACGCTTCTACCACGGCTGGAGTCCTACTTTCCATCGCTCCTGCTCTTCAGCTGTGCAACCTCCCATGAGCAGAAACTGCCACTCATGGCCTGTGTAATGTGGCATTCATGTGAACAAATTATTTTTATGATGTGCATTTCTAATGTGTCTATTGCTGTAGGATGAGAGTAATCCCTGAAATGGGGACTTAACTGAAGCAAATAACTTGGGCTCAGACTTTCAAGAGATGAAAAATCTGAGCCATTAACATACTGCATTGCCTAGGCCAGCTTTTTTATATATATAATATTCTCTATATTTTTCCATGGCTTTCATTGAGCATAGAAGGACTATGTAACTTTAGATACTTGCTAATAAAGGGAAACTAACATTTAACTATTAGAAATCAGGATGAAACCTAATGGAGGGAGGAGGGAAACAGCTTAGACCACATCTCACTGTGACATTTTTAAATACTCCTCTGAACCATCTGGTGCTGGCTGCTGTCAGAGATTGGATACTGGATTAGGTAGGTTTTGGATCTGATCCAATGTGGCATTTCCTAACTCCCTACACAATAATGCCATCTTTCTCCTCTTACTATTTGAACTAGCGCTGTTTAATGGAGTGAAAAACAGTTGTTCTTGCCTTTGAATTAGGACAAGCAATTGGTCCTATTGGGTTAGATGCACTTATTTAACCATAGCCACTTACTTCCCCTCTCCTGTGGGTGTAATGCTACGCCCCCCACCTGCTCTGCCCAGCTAGCCACTGGTCCACAGGAAGAGGAGTTCCTTACCCGCTGGTTGCTTTCTGTGACTCGGTTTCACCAGTGCTGTTGTCAAAGCTTAGCGTCTCTTGTTACTTGCCTCTTCAAACTTTAACGTTAATGCATGGCATGAGTTAGTTTCATTAGAAGCACTAATGGGACAAAATCAATGGAGGGGGTGATTGGACTCAGTGACTGAAGAATGGGAAGGTGTTCTTGATGTGAACATTGACCTACCTGGTTTGCTTATGGGAATGGGAAGAATTGGAACCATGTCGTAGTCTGAGAAGATTTAGCAGGTAGGATATTCTCACCTAGGGCAAATCCATCCCTCGTGTAGATCTACTGACACATCAGTGGAGTTACACCAAGGATGAATGTGTCCTATTACCTTTATATGAAACAGATGCACAGGGGAGCAACTATTTGAAAGTTAACTCAGTGTGATGAGAGACTATTAAACTGAAATGGACCTTACTGGGAGCAAAGGGTTGAAATGGGGCAAAGGAAAAATATTCTAATATTGAAGTCTGCTATGCAGAAAAATAATTCCCTGGGGAAGCGGTGGAAGCCGTAACACTTTGCATCATTTATAATTCAAATGGACAAAGTGCTAGAGAACAAAATGAAGGGAATAACACTGCAAAGACAAAGTAGGAGGAAGATTTCTTCTTTACTGTTATGAAGAGTATAGAAAAGGGGTGGCCAAACCGTAACGCATGAGCCGTATGCATTCAAATGCTGCTTACAGGGCCCCGGGATCTATAATATTCATATATGTCAAGCCCTTGCTGAAACTGAACAATGTGTATCAGCTTCTCTGGGGTGTAAATATATTCAATAGGGCAGATGATTTTTATACAGCCTTCAGCAAAAATATTGCTATAAACATGAGGTGCAGTTGATAGCGTTATCCACTTGGTGACACCACAGGTACAGCCAGAGAAGCAGAGTCATGTTCTGGTGCATTTTTTATAGATGAAATCCTGTAATTAACAACATGCAATGAACGAAGTAAATGTGCCAATTGAGGAAACAATCCATAATGCTGGATCAGAGCATTGCATGGTATAGAATACATATGAAGCAATATATAATATAATATATAATATAATAGGAAAAACTTTCTCACTAGGAGGGTGGTGAAACATTGGAATGGGCTATCTAGGGAGGTGGTAGAATCTCCATCTTTGGAGATTTTTAAGGCTCGATTAGACAAAACCCTGGCTGGGGTGATTTAGGGGGAGTGGTCCTGCTTTTAGCAGGGGGTTGGACTAGATGACCTCGTGAGGTCCCTTCCAACCCTATTATTCTATGATTTTATGAATATATTTATGAATGAATATAAATGTGCAAAAGGGAATGAATTCTGCTTACTATCAATGCACAGACAGCCTGTTAATAAGCATTTACTGCATTATCTCTCTGTCCTTGTTTCTCTTCTTGTCCCACTCCATCTTGGCCTAGCTGTAAGCTACTCAATCAGCTGTTCCCCTTAGTCTTCTCCCTCCTGTGTCCCCAACCCCTGGAACTCCCTTCTGGACCATGTCCACAATGTCTTTTCCTTGGCATGTAAATTCTCTCATGTTCAGGCTTGCCTAAATAGTTCATAACTAAAACTATGATCAGTAAAGCCTTTCTGTGTATCACTACCAAGAAGAATGCACTAACCTTCTATGTGATCATGTAATTAATATTTATTTATTACAATCTTGCCTAGAAGTCCACCAGAACTCTAGCTAGGCCATGTACAAACAGAGAGGAAGAGAATCCCTACAGTGTAGAGTTTACAACTTAATTTTACTGACTCAGCTTCGCTTTACTATCTCTTCTGGCACACATCACCCCATACCCAGACTTTTGGTTCAGTGAGGACTCTGTAAAATGAAAATCCTCTCCAAAAATTGCTTTGGATTATTGAATTCTTTTGTTTTGCATTGAGTATTATGTTATGAAAATAGTAAAGACGTGATATATTCAAAATATTATATATACAAATCTAAACAAAATTAATCGAAATGCTAAAGTTAAACTAAACGTTTAGACCTTTTCCACATTTAAAATTTTGCTGTAAATTGAAACAGTACCAGAAAACATACATCTTGCCAAAAACTGCATTTTCAGATGGAAAACTCTACTGTCAAAAAATGTTTCAGCCGGCCCTGCTTTCAATTTTTATTATTTTAGATTTTGGTTTTTTCTATTTCAAATATAAATTAGCACAGCATTGGCAGTCCAAACACTGGAGACTATTGAGCTGTTGTATGAAAATGAAAAGGTGATGTTGAAAAGAAAAATTAAGCAATGGTAAAACTGACACATCCAGTTGCACTGTTCAAACAGCAAAATGTTAAATGAACAATGAAAAGCAAATTAGTTTTATAAAATCATTGCAGGTTTAATAATGTGATTGTAACATACATAAGGATTAGGGTTTTAAATTTCAGTTTTAACTTGTCAAGATACCATTAAGTGTGGACCAGGATGAATGGTACTCCAATTATTCATTTTCCACATCATTAATGTAGCAGTTAGTCTTTAAAAGTGCCACAAGACTCTGTTGTCTTTCTACAATAGACTAACACGGCTACCCCTTTGGAATCTGGAAAAGATGTTAGGATGAGGTGTGTGATTTTATACACTCACAGGGAGAAGGGGATTAGTAGGTATTGGTCTTTCCTGTTTTTCTCTTTTGCCTCTTCCCCACAATGACTAAAGACATGGTCAACTGTAGTATCATCAAAACAAACAAGGAGTTCTGTTCCAAAGGGGTAGCCGTATTAGTCTAGTCCAGCAAAAAAATCAAACAAACAAAGAAGGAGATCAGTGGCACTTTTAAAGACTAACACATTTATTTATCTCATACCCCCTTTGGGACTTGTAGTCCCATCAGGTAGACCTTGCTTCAATGTTGAAATGGAGGATGTCATTAATCAGATCATAGCCTTCCAATATCTGGCAGCATGGGAGACTTCTTGAAAGTCAATGTGCTTATAATAATGTATTATCCCAAAGAAGGCCACGTTGCCATTGACAGCTTTATTGTAGATCTGTCAGTGCTATAAAGAAAGAAACCAAAATTGTGACACATGCCACCGTGGTGCTATGGTCCTTGTGAAAATCAGAGCTTTCTGAGTACGTTATTCTGTGGCAGTAAGTTAAGAAACAGCATCAGCAGGGGAAGGAACTCCTGGTTGGGTAATGTACTGACGAGTCTTTTACTTCTGGAATAATGGCTCAAATCCAGTCCGCATCCCAAGTGGTTGAATGGCTGGCATCCGCTGGCTGACTGATACCCTGGGCCCTTTTCCAGGTAGACAGGTATCTTCATCCCAATTGCTACCCCGTTAGCACTCAGAGGCTGAGGATGGACTGTGCAGGAGTCTGCCTTCTTGCCCAGAAATGCAGCGCGTGGAAAGGAAGGGAGAGAAGCTAGTAATCTAGCACTGCCACTGTGTATTCTTGCTGATCTTCTAACTACACTAATAGTTATTTGGTTACACAAGAAGCCCCAACATCTGTCTTAGCCTTCCAAATGGAGACTAGGGTTTTGCTGCCTGTAGTGCTAAGACCTCTGGGACGGCCCTACAGGCAGTCATGTTAACAGCAAAAGCTTTGACACTCAGCTTGCATTGCAAACCTGCCAAGAAATGAACCATAAGAGAGACAGGCCTCATTTTCTCGACACCCTGTCATTCTCTGATTCAAGTATTACCTTGAGCGTCGTTGCATTCTTCCATGCTGATCTTGTTCTCTTTCCTCCTCCAGAACACGCTGCAACAGTTTTCACACACACATTAGGTGCAGAAAGCCATCTAGTTAAGGAATGCAGTCCACCTGGCAATGACTCCTTCAGGTAAATCTCTGACACTACATTTTTAGCTATTACCTGTTGATTTTATCTCTTTCTCAGCTACAATGATGCCATGTTGACTTTAAGGGGTGTTGCAGGTGATTTTTTTCTCAGATGAAGCTTCCGTGTGCTTGCCTGTGAAATGGCTCTGGATTCCAAATATGAGACTATGAGTTTGTTTATGTCAGTTTGTATCATTTCTGTGGTCAGTTATATCTCTGGGGCTGGCATCCATTTTCTACAGTAGACATTGGCTTTGCTCCTCATGGCCTGACATTCATATCTGAATTTCTATCATGATGACATACAGAATACATATGTTGTTTTGTAAACATTTATATAGATATTCTTATACTCTGGCTTGGAATTAAAGGTGGAAGACACTCTCTAGGGCTATGTCTACACTTACCAAAGTTAATTTGAATTAGTTAATTCAAACTAATTCGAACTAATTTTAGTTAGTTCGAATTAACTTAATTCGAACTAGCATGGCCCCACTAGAATGCTAGTTCGAACTAAGCAAGTGCCATGCATGGCACTTGCTTAGTTCGTCAGTTGCATTAAGGTCAATGTGCTGGTTAATTCGAGCTAAGCAGTTATTTCAAACTAATATGGCCACATTGACTTAATTCGAACTAACTAGTTTGAATTAAGGGTTAGTTCGAAGTAAAACGAGATTTTACTAATTCGAACTAACTTTTCCTTAATTCGATTTAAGGAATTGCTTAAGTCAAATTGGAAACTCAAGTGTAGACACACAGTAAATTAAGTTGACTTAAGCCTGCTTAAATCAACTTAATTTACAAGTGTAGATGCACCGTAGGGGTATGTCTACACTGGCAATTTAGGTCGACTTAAGTAGTCTTAAGTCGACCTAAATTACTCCCCATCCACAGTGGACTTTCAGTAAGTTGACTTAAGAAATTCCTTAAGTCGACTTAATGAAAGCTTAGGTCGACTTAGTAAGAACCGCCGGTTAGGTTGACCTAACCCTTAAGTCGACTACTTAGGTTGACCTAAGCACAGTGTGGACATGGATTACACTTAAGTCAATCTTATTAAGTCGACTTAAAGGCAGTTAGGTCGACTTACTAAGTCCCCATTCAGGGTAACCACTTTATTAAGTTGATTTAATAAAGTCGACTTAAAGTCGACCTAATTAAGTCGACTTAACAAAGCCAACCTAACTTTTTCTAGTGTAGACATAGCCTAGGTGAGCTAGTACTACTCCTATATCAATCATATACTAAACTTATACTACAAAATATTCTTAATATGCTTCTTTAATCTCTCTCTCAGTGGGTAAAATCCTGGCCATACTGAAGCCAGTGAGTATTCTGCCATTGTTGAGCTAGGATTTCACCCATTGTCTTTAAAGGATGTGCTGTAACTTCCTCACTCAGAGCTGTCCCTAGAGCAGGGTAAATCGGGGTAACTGCCCTAGGCCCTGTGCTTTGGGGCTCCCCACACCAGACCATGTGGGTGCAGCCCATGTCCTGGCTATGGGCAGGGACTGCGTGGGAAGTGGACTGCCGCAGCCTGCCGTCCAGCTGCATGCCGGACCTGGTGGGAGGTGGGCAGGAAGTCCACATAGTATGGTCTGCCCCAGGTCCTGCACCCTCTAAAGATGGCCGTGTCCTCGCAAGACGATTTGCTCCACTGTTACCAAATTCTGCTCAATCTCTCCATTAAACTTATTCCTTTTCAACCTTTGCCAAGACGATCTTATTTCAGAAGAGAGACAAATTAAAAGGTTTAACAAATGCCATCCTAACGAAACACCCATGATCAGCTAGGCAGTCACTCTGCCCTGTTATCTGTTCACATGAAAATATCACAGACAATGTAAATACCGTAGTCTGTGTTCATTAAGCATTCATTAAAGGTACCACTAAATGATGTAAAAATTTCTTGTCTGTGTGTAGGGCTTTTAATTCATAGATCTTAAAATGCTTTCCAAAATTAGGTAATCCATTCCTATCCCTATTTTAAGGATGAGAAAACTGAGGCAGAAAAAGATGGGTAGATTTGTCCAAGGTCACATAGTTGGGAATTGTGTCCCAGGTATCCAGTATCATAGGCCTTTGCTAGTCCATAGTTATCCTTCTTACTGAATTGTCCATTCACAAATACTTCATATCATCCAGTCATGATTGCACTCCTTCACCTTATCAATATTTATCTATACCTTGCTCCTCACCACCCAAGCAATCCCAACCTGAGCAGATGTGAAACCATACTCCAACCATGCTCTTCAAAGCATCTGATGAAGTGGGATTTTCTCCCACGAAAGCTCATGTGATAAATAAATTTGTTCGTCTTTACAAGTGCCACAGGACTCCTTGTTTGTTTGGCTGAACTAGACTAACACGGCTCCCCCTTTGGAACGTGTCATACTCCTTCCATGTGAAAGAACTTCTAATTCTTCCAATACGGCTAGCGAGTTGGAGCCATGAGATGAAACTGGATGGACCGCATTGCATTGTATAAATGGAAGCTCTGTTTCTCTTTAGAAAATGCCTAAAAAATGTATCAAGCAATCTTTTCTTTTCATACACCAGAAGTTGGTTGGTATATTTTATTAAGTAACTAAACAAGCACTCAAAGACACATAATCGCAAGACAACATGTGCGATCACAGCTCTGCATTGTAAGGGATTAGAGGGGATTAGAACTTTTGTAAATTTCTCATCATTTTTTTTGTACAGACAGGACAGAATATTTTTTTAAAGAATTTGATTGTAGAACTGTCTGGTAAGAGCCTTTATTGCTAACTGATTGATGTTGTGTGCGTATAGCTTATTTTAGCAAATTTTTAAAAAATTGTAATTTGTATTGCATATAAATTCTACTAAGTATGATCTCCACCACATCCCAGGATGCTCTACATGTCTCATAAAGAATGATAGTATGTATCAAAGAATGACTTTGTGGGAACCATGGTGTAAAAATGGTGTAATTTGCCTGAATGGGTCAATCTTGTAGTATTTTCACTACTTACAAATTAATGACAAACATTTTTCTAAGGAGAAGTCTCTGCTCCCCTATGTTACATTGTCAAAAGATGTAGCTACAACATATGTCTTGTAGTGTAGATGGAACTTAATTGTGTCCTTGACTCATGTTTTGTCCAAGATGTTAGCCTAGTTTGGGAGCATGATTAAAACTTGAGCAGGTTCTATCTAATGCTCCGTCACCCTGTTTTAACCATTTTGGAGGAGCCAAGTGAGTCCCCTGACATGCAGCTCCCCCATTCATCCGTGTTGTAGTCTACCAGTCTGTAAAATGGGCACAATAATAGCTACCTACTTGCACATGTATTGATGTTTTGTCAACTAAACATTCTGAGATCTTTGGACAAAGGATTTACTTTTTAAAAAAATCATGTTTAAGGGTGAGATTTTCAGAAGCACCCAAGTAGCGCTGGTGCACAAATCCTATTGAAAGTTCTGAATCTGACTCTTCTCTTTCACTCTCTGGTGCCTTTCTCCATGTTAAGTTCCAGAGGGGTAGCCGTGTTAGTCTAATCCAGTAAAACAAACAAGGAGTCTGGTGGCACTTTTAAAGATTAACAAATTTATTTATTGCAGGAGCTTTTGTGGGAGAAAAGTCCCACTTCGTCAGACTCACTCTACCTGTAGCCAAAACACAAGCAGTATCCACACGACTCCATATATACTGGTATGCACATCCAGCACCACTTCCCCCACCTTAAAACCTGTATGTGGAAGAAGACATGCTATAGCAGCATTAATAGTTTGGAACAAATATATATGGAATGTGTAAGGGAGGGGGAGTTCCTAGCATACTAGTCTTCAGGTCGGATCTCTACTCTCTCACAAATATGACAGAGATTTGCTGTGGAATACTCATTAGGTATGGAAGGGATGGGGGGTGGCCCAATGCCCTGCTTGATATCAACAAAAGGCAACTTTCAGCAGTGAAAAGAGGGAGGGAGGGAGATTCTCAAATCCAGTTCAGAAATTCAGGGACGTTAACCTAAATAGGCTACATAGGACAAAGATTTTTTTACTACTTGGGCCCATTGGGTCCAACAGTTTTAGTTTTGGCCTAAGGCTATACTGAAAAGAGTTAATGTATCACTAGCAATATTTTAACACTGGATAGTTTGAATCTTGGTGTCTCTCCACCTAGGACACACTACATTGCACTGGGCATATTTACTAACACAGTAATTTGCATTGTAATGGTCTTGTTAAAACCTGAAGAGTTCTGATGTGCTTCACAGCATACAACTGCAGCCACCTCTGGGGTGGAGGGCAGCATCCACTGACTTTATACAGTAGGAACAGAAGATAGTCAAAGATAGTGAGGTGCTAATGCCTAACCTTTAAAAAAAGTGCCAAGGGCTCCTTAGTGTCCATGCAGCAGAACAAAAAAGACTTTGGATTTGAATAATTTAAATTAAAATTTGAACAAAGATGGCACTTAAAATAATGCCGATATCACAATTCTGAATGACTACAATAACATTATTAACTGGACAGCAATGTTAACAGAAAGGATAGAGGTAGTCATTGTTTCATAGAATATAAATCTGGTGGAACACACTCTTGTTGAGCCTCTTGCGTCTTCTTGTCTCCAGTGCACTGTCTAAGCAATTCCCCATTTACCTGTGGAGAAGAGACTAGTCACACAACAAAACACTTTGCCTTGAGCAACACCTAAAACGGTAATGATTTTACCCTGTTTTTTCCCCCTCCTCGGTTTTAGAATTTTGCACTGACCGATACTGACCCTGGGGTCAGGAGGTTTCAGTTAAACAGCCAGGAAATGCCCTCCCCATTGGTCATTATTACCCATTTAACAACTTTAAATATTTCACAATACATTCCAATGACACAAGATGGCTGTTTTGAGTGGGGTTTTTTTTTTTTTTGCAAAGTTCTCACAGTTTTTGCATTTAAAAGACACCTAAAGAGACGGGAGAGAGCTAGTTGATGCTTTGGTTGGTGCTAATGTCTCATGCTGTCTTGGCTCCAGACTCAGCAAGGTGGCACCTCCAGATCTGCTTACCCTGGGAAGGAAATTTGCACAACCACCCGGGCTAGAAACATTTTTTTAAAAATGAACATATATCCTCCTCATCGTGACAGTATCAAAGTGAGTTCACAAGATTCTGCAAGCAATGAAATCTATGTAAAATAGACTATTCCCTCTCTTTTATTACCTGTCACACACAATTAAAAAACAAATCCCCAAATCCTCACCCAACTATTGACCCAAATCAACATGAAGCCAGGTTAAACAAAAGTGGCTTGCTTTTCTTCACATAGCCTGCCGTGGAAGGAAATTCCACAGCCATGCTCCAGTATTCCGAGCCATTGGATTAGATATTAGCACTGACCATTCCACCCAGCTAGTACAGCTGTAAAGGGGTGTTGAGGGCAGAGTCAAAGACCCAGGATATTTTATAGAGGTGTTGGTGAAGCAGTTAAAAAGCTAATGCAGAAAGAGTGCTATGTTGGGTGTGTCTTCACTGGAGAACAAACAAGGAGTCCTGTGGCACTTTTAAATACTATCAAATTTATTTATCGCATGAGTTTTCCTGGGAGAAAATCCCACTTTGTCAAGAGGAAAGGGTTTGTTCTTACCTCATGTTAACTAACATGAGATCCTGGTGAACACAAGGCAGTTTCAGGATGTATCTCATCCAGAGAGGTTTAAGCTGAAGGGCTTTTTATGATTTAACATCTCCTTTGGCCTCTCTGCTAAAGCCGCGTCTAAATGGAGAAGTTACAGTAGAATAAAGTAGCGGGAGAACGTAATAAAGCACAATTTCTGTTCTGGAATAGCTACAATAGCTGTTCTGGTCAAGTTCCCTATGTAAACAATCCTCATGCAAGCCCATCTCATGCTTTTGGGCTCAAGGCGAAGGTGAAATCTACCACAAATGTAGACTCGCGGGCTTTGAAGGGCTTTTTGCTCAGAGTCTGGAGAGCTGGAAACAGGTCACTGCACTTTTGGATTCTATCAGTCCAGATTTGATGCGTTTCATCCCATGGAACCAAAACTTTCAGAACCGGAGCCATTATCTAGTATTTTCTCAAGAGCCTGGTAACCATTACGAAAAAATTCCAGAGAATAAGAGTTTGCCCACATGGAGAAATGTACCAACATTACTGTTAACAGTATAGCTCTATGTGGACTTGCTTATTCCAGAACAAGAATGCCTTTTTCTGGTTTAGTTTCTATCACTTCCAGAGTTCTAATAACTACTTAAAAAGAGAGAGAACTCAACTCTGCAGTTTGGCATCCATACTGCCATCACATTTTATCCCACCCGATAATAGATCATATATGTATCATGGGTGGGATAAAAATGTTGTAGCAGTGTTAAGTTTTGGACAGGCACTCTTGAGAGGTGAAGCCAGGAGGGAGTTATGCAAGTCATCCCAAATGAGAATGCTAAACAACATCTTTATGTATTCTGTATATGCCGTATGTTACAGGAAAGCTATTTTATGAATGTTTCCGAGTTATAAATTCTTTTACTGACTCTCATTGCACCTGTAAAGCCAGGTATCTTCATTAACAGGTGACCCACCCTGGATTAATTGGGGCACAAATTGAAAGGATACTGATCAACATTAACAGTCACATTTATGCCTAAAAAACCTGTACCAACATCTAAAATGACCATAAGTGAAACAAGAGATGATTTTTTTTATTTTTTTCCCCAGATTAATATGTGCATTTGATGGGCTCAGAGGGTAGCATAAAACCTCTAAAAATGTCCTAAAATCACTTTTCAAGACATAAAAATGTCACAACTTTAAAGAATGTTACCTTGGTAACTGCTGGATTAGAACAAGTGCTGTGTCCCGTTGAGAAGCTGGAATCTCCTCTTCCCTATTGTATAATGCTCCAATTTCTAGATCTGCCATGACACGACGTTCAAGCTGGGGGTTAAACTCCTGACATTTTTAGGTATGGGAAAGTTTTTACTAATACAGGAGTAAACTTAACTTGTCCTGAGCCTCTGGCTAGAGTAATGTTGAGGGTAAAATTCCATGGATGTGGGGGTGGGGTGGGAGTTTGAAAGGAGTGGAGGAAACTTCTCCAGCAAGTTCATTTCTAAGAAGGCAGCTGTTTGAATCTGTTTCAAAGTTTGGAATGTTAGAATAAGTCCCAGCAAAATGGGTTATTGGGCGGAAGACAGGTGAGGTGATCAAAAGTAGATGATAAATTGCAGAGCCACGTCATAAGTGAATTTAACACCTGGATAGCAACTGGATACACCACGTATATCTTCAGACGGAACATTAGCTGTATATTATACACTGATTCTTATGGCTATATGGGTCTATCGATGCTGGATTGATGTATGTACTGCTGGAGCAACACAAAGATCACAAAGCAATGGGAGGCATGTAAGTTTTGCTACCCTTTATCCCTATGTTAGATGTGGATTAATTGGGGCACAAATTGAAAAGATACCAATCAACATTAACAGTCACACTTAGCCTAAAAAGACTGTACCAAAACTGCTAGAAGTAACATCTAAAATGACCATAAGTGAAATGAGATGATTTAAAAAAAAAATATCCCCCCTCAGATTAATTTGTGCATTTGATGGCGCTTTGTGTACAGACAATAGACTGTGTTATTTGGCTGGTCTGTCACATTGCATCACAAGAGAATTTCTTTAAGCAGTTGTAAAACCACAAAAATTAGCAAACGTTTTCAGATAGGTGTAGTTCCTGAAACTATTTTAACTCATTTTTTAAAACTGACTCATTTCAAGTGGATAGTGTCCTTTTTAGTGATTTGTCCAAGGTCACAGAGAGAATCAGTAGCAGAGACAAGAACAAAACCCAGGTGCTCTCACACCCAGATCCTTACTATAACCACTACACCATGTTTCTTTGGACGCAGAATGATCGCTCAGTAAATATCAGTGTACTCTTGAGAACACTTCCCAGCTATTATTTAAAAAAGCAATTACAAAACAGGTCTCCAGTTCCTACAGTAACATGAACTTGTGAAACTCACTGCTGCAGTCAAAAGAATTTGTAAAAAATTCAAAGGAGAAGAGGAATCAGAACAGCATTTACGTCATGAGGTTGTCTAACAATTACAAGGAGCAACGGTCTTCACCTTTCACATAAAGCGATCACTAACTAGAGACAGGAAGACGTGACCTTATATGATATAATACTGCAGAATTTTCCTGCGACATGTCGGGACAGGATATCTTCCCCTGAAACATCTGTCATATCCACTGTCAGGCTTTGCAGAGCACTGATCCTTCTCTCTCCAGCACTACCTCTATCTCTAAACACCCTGTCTGTATTTTGAATAGCTACAGTTCAGATTGACAAGGTGGGTGGGGAAATATCTTTTATTGGACCAACTTCTGTTGGTGAGAAAGACAAGCTTTCAAGCTTACAGAGAATGACCTGAATAAGACCTATTATTTACCTCCCCACCTTGTCTCTCTGATATCCCGGGATCAATCAGGCAACAGCGTGTGAGCCTCCCCTTTTCCATTAGCTTTGTCCTGCCCAGAGAGTGGCTATTTATTTGATAGCAGAGGAGATGCTGGTTCACCCTTCCTCTTCATCAAGCACTAACCTTTAAGCAAGGCCTTTTGAAATGCCCACCATGTTAACCCTTTCACTGCTGTACAGCGTGGTAGGAGCATATAGATGACGGCTCTCCTTCACTGCAGCTCGATATACCTGTCACATTCTGATTTTTTTCTCCTTACAACAGGTGATTTGACCTCACCTTCCTCTATGCTGTTCCCCAGTGTTTGAATCCTAACATCTGTTTTGATTTGCTGTTACAACCTGACCGGATCCTATGTCATACACCTCCCTGCATTTAATTTCCTCCCATTCTGTAAGTTTCCCATCTTCAAAGCATCTGACGAAGTGGGATTTTCTCTCACGAAAGCTCATGCGATAAATAAATCTGTTAGTCTTTAAAAATGCCACAGGACTCTGTTTGTTTCCCTGCAATAGACTAACACGGCTACACCTCTGCAACTGTCACATTCTGACATCCCGGTGACATTTAAATGGCTATTCCCTTGGAAACGGCCACACATTCCAGCTGCAGTGAAAACAGCTGAGAAATTACAATAGGTTGTTTGGTTTCATGATTTGATTTAGAGGATCTGTGCCAAAGAGAAGGGGTGGCCAAGAAGAGAATGTTGTCCTCAGTCTCTAGCAGAGGCCAAGACATTGTTCTCCGTCTCAGTGCCAGCTGAGTGCTTTGGCAGAATGTTCCAGAGCGAACCCTGGGAGGGGAGGGTGTGGTAACAGCCACCTACGTTTGTATCTCTTTGGCCTTCTCCATGCTACCCCTTAAATACCCCCTTGTGAGACAGACCGTTTGTCAGTGTGAGTGCTTGGGTGGACAGCGCTACGCTCTCCTGCTCATTTAGGTGGTTTTATTCTGCCGGCGAGAGAGCTCTCTCCTGTCAACACAATGCGGCTCCACAGTCGCTATCGCAGCGGCACAGCTGGATCGATCCAGCTGTGCTGCTGTAAGATTTTAGGGGACACTAGCCCTTTGTCACGTTATGCCCTTCCTGCACCTGGTGCGTCAGCCACTTGACTCTGAGATGCAATCCCACCAGTCACAGAGCAGTGGCGGGACAGCAGCTGGGTTTGGGAAGCGAAGAGCAGAGCAGAAGAAAGATTTGCCACTGAAGCTGGCTCCCAGCACTCAGGGGTCTGCAACCTGCAGCTCCGGACCCACATGTGGCTCTTTCGTAGCCTCCTTGCAGCTCTACGCTCTGGGTTTCCTCCCCCCCTCCACTGGGAGACCCTGTGGATGGCCTGCTCCTGGCTCTGGGCATTCCCCTGCCACCGGGGAGCCCTGCAGGGCACCCACTCCTGGTTCCGGATTTTCCCACTCCCCACAATCAGGGGACCCTGTAACAGGCGCCCTGGCCCAGCTCCCTTCAGCCCCCCACCCCCACCGGGAGGCTACACCCATTGCGGTTCTCGAACCACTTGGTTATTGAAGGAATTTTTTTAAATGGCTCTTATCTTTTGGGTCACCGACCCCTAAACTAGCTCCTCCCAGTGTTCCTGCAGAAAGAGGCAGAATATCCCAAGAGTGCAGAATTCTGCTGGGCACAGAAAGTCCACGATGCCCTAAATGTTTGCGAGATCCATCATCTTGGCATCACGCTTGGGACTGAATCAGGGTTTAGGGACATCCAGAGCTAAAGCAGGAGATGCCACAGTCTGTGCTAAAGAGCCAAGGCTTGGGGACAGGGGGTTGTGACAACATGTTATCTACTTTGCGGCACACTCACGTGCTGGAACACACTCACAGAGCACCAGAGCCATCTCTGTACCACCAGTGTTGAGTAAATCCATTGTGGCCCTTAGCTCGCACAAGATTTCATTCTCTGGGCTCCTTTTGACGGACTGGCGCGAGGTCACGACCCTAGCATATTTGAAGAGTGAATGCAGGGACGCGTGACACACGTTTCCTATGCAGTTTACCACCAAAGTTAAACTCTCTCTCTCTGAAGACAGACTTGCTATTGATGAAGGAACGGTGATTGTCCACTGAACAGGGCCTGGGACTTAGGAGACCCAGGTTCTGTGCTAGGCTTCACCACAGATTTCCTGCATGCCCTTGGGCAACTCGCTTAGGCTTTGTTTACTTAAACAGGTTTGCGATATTAGTAAAACAAGCAAGGAGTCCTGAGGCCTTTTTAAAGACTAACAAATTGATTTATAGCTTGAGTTTTCGTGAGAGAAAATCCCACTTCGGCACCATATACTGGTAAAACTACACTGGCAAACCAGAGATACGGCTGAGTCTGGCAGCGGCCTTCTTTGGGCCACGTAGTGTAAACCGGTTGCATCTTCACTAGAGCTTCTATCATACCTATGCTTGTGAAGGCAGCGAAATTTCTTCCCACACTCCCAACTAACACTGCTAGACAGTTAAAACTTTTGTAGTGCAGACTAGGGCCTAGGCAGAAGTGTCTGTCTGCCTGCCTCGATTCTCCCATCTGAAAGGGTGATAATATGAGAATAGCTTCAAAGTGTCTGAAGAAGTAGGATTTTCTCCCACGAAAGCTCCTGCGATAAATAAATTTGTTAGTCTTTAAAAATGCCACAGGACTCCTTGATTTTTTTTTATATTAGAGGCAGTTTCCCCACATCAGATTCCAATTTAGCACATGCAAGAGTTCAATGTCATATTTAATTTGTAAGGGTGCTGTGACCACATCCATTGGCAGGGATATCAGCAATTGTGTGTGGTTTAAAAAAAAAAGGAAGAAGAATCCAAGGGTTTTTTTCCCCTCGACAGAATCCATGCTAAAATGTCAAATGCCAAATTTTCAGCCAGCCCCCAACCGGACTGCTCATCTGCATGTAGTGATTGCGCCCTTGAAACGAGGCATCCTTCTGCTTTGTACATGCAAGATTTGCATTTGCAGGTGCAGAAAATTACTGTGCGCAACTTTGGGTGTGGAATTTTGGAGGCTGGGTCTGGAGCCCTGGCCTTACAAAGGAAATTCCCCACCCCTCTCCCTTTGTGTAGTTAGTTTTATCTATGCAAGTCAATGGACTGTTAGCCCAGCCTTATGGAAAGTTGTCTCCAGACAAACAATAGTGGTAGCAGTGCAAGTGTGAACTCACCCCTCCTCTTCTTCAATTCTAAATTTTACTGTGACTCTTTAAATACTATCATTAGTAAGCAGGGCGAGGCCCATCTCTGGCCAGGTCTACACTGCAAACTTTGACTTGCACAGTTAGATCAGTCAGGGCCATTCTGTGACCAGCATAACTATACTGGCAAAATCCCCTGCTGTAGACACAGTTATATGGAGAAAGTCAGTTTAGCTTAATTTGCTAGCGGTATAATAAGCAATTCCATCCAAAGCACAGATTTGCCTGAATTATTTGTAGCCACAGCAGGATTGCTTCGCTGGGGTATACTGGTATATCTATCAAAGCTCCTTGAGTTTAGACCTGCTCTAAGTTACATCAGGGTTTAGCTACAGCCATATAGTTGCACGAGTGCATATCCTTGGTGCAGATCAGTTCACTGGAGTAAACTATAATTTGCAGAGGCGAAACTTGAGCCAATTTAAAAGCACCTCTGCACCAGCGGTTTGCACCAGTGGCGCTGCATTCTTGTACGTAAGGACTAAGGAACAAGATTCAGTGAACTTAATAGTCTCTCTTCTAAGCAACTGGCCTGATTCCTCACTGCAGTGCCTCAGTTTTACAGTGGAATGAATCACTAGAAAGAAGAATCCAGTTCATTGTCTTCCTCTATCCTTCTGCTCCTTCTTGCTCCATGGTGAGCACTTGGGTCACAGGTTTCCAAAGCAGATCCTTCTAATGCATTCTGATGTAATTGATTGAGCTCCTACCTCTAGTTTCAGATACACCTGCAAAATCAACTGTTTATTAGAGAATGCAGTGAGAAGCAGGTTTGCAGGACCTGGGGACTTTTTATTGAGACCTGCTAATGTCTGATGCTGACAGCACTTCACTGGTGCCTTATTAGTGTGATTATAAATGACAGAATGCATTAGATGCATTTCTGAATAGAAAGAGGTGCATCTTCATCCTCCGAGTATTTCTTTCCTATGTTCTCTCCCTCTGTTGCAGTCATGGCTTGGCTCCAGACTTCGCTGCATCTTGCTTTTTCCTGTAATTACTGCTATGAGCAGCTTCTCACATTATTTGGCAAAGGATACTCTGTGGCAAGAGGGTCTAGCAGGCACCTTTTGTGGCAGTCCTTGGTTTCTTAAACTGTGTACGTGAGTCATTTTTCTCCAGCACAATGCTAGGAAATCTGGATAGACAAAGATGCTAGTCTGAAGTAGGGTTAGAGAGAATCCACCTGGTTAAAATGGTAACTGCCCATCTATAGCAGTGCTTCTGCTCCAAAGGGGTAGCCATATTAGTCTATTGTAGAAAAACAACAGAGTCCTGTGGCACTTTTAAAGACTAACAGATGTGATTGCCACAAGTGCATAGCTGCATGGATGGTAGCAATTTTGGAAAATGTTAAGGGAGGAAAAGGCTAGTGTAGACACAAATATACAGACCCCCAGATTGCATGCCTGAATCAAGGTTTGAGTTTGAGCTAACTGCATGATTTTGCATCAGATTAATTCCTGAAAAACATATGGGCTAATTTTTCAGAACAAAGCAACTCATTTTGTACATCCCACCTCACATGCAGCTACCTCTGTATGTGCAGTCTGATTTTTGTATGTAAATACGGTAGCAGCATGATTGTTTAGAACCTAAATTAACACATGTATTCAAATGCCTTATTTCTGCATCCAGACACAATAGTTTTCCATGCAATTGTGCGCACAATTTTACATGAAAGAGTGAGCCACTTACATTAAATATACAGGCTATTTTTATTAGTCCTCGAATAACAAAGTGATGTAATTGATTACATTCCTGCTTCTATTTTCAAATATACCTGCAAAATCAACTGCTTATTAGAGAATGCAGAGAGAAGCAGGTTTAGAGAAACTAAGGACTTTTTGTGGAGACCTGATAATGGATGATGCTGACAGCACTTCACTGGGGCCTTATTAGTGTGATTATAAATGACAGAATGCATTAGATGTTGAGTTTTGATGTAATTTTTGCCAGCAGTGCAACTTTTTTCACATAGCACTGATTCCTTCTGCCATTTTATATAGTGCTGTGTTTCACCAGTGGATCGATAATGGTGCAACACACCACAAAGGAGGCAGTGTGGTGCCACTCAGAACTGTGTGTATTTCCAGAGAATCACAATTAAACAAACACCTGTGACACACAAAGAACTGTCATGTCGGCTTGGTTTTTAAAGGGATACATTTCAGATTTTGTCTCACCTGTATTCGCAGGAGGATTCCATGGATGACTGAAAATCTAGAGGGTACAAGGTCACAAGAAATTGGAAGCTGTGCAGTTGAGAGAGAGTGATTTTTTAGTCCAATAGTGAAGAGAAATAATCAATTTAAAAATCCTGTGTAACCCAGTTGCTTGCTTCATAATCTTGGTATGAAGTATACCCCTGTGCTACCCCTGCCCGGCCCTTGTTTTTAATCTACTGGATATGCAAAAAAACCAGTTGTTGTGTTACAGGCAGGCCCTGGAATTTTTACAGCATGTGGGAGGGGCCTCAGAAAGAAAAGATTGAGAATCCCAGTGGAAAGAGTGTAACTGATTTATCTACTCTTCCTTTACTATTCCTAAACAAAATATGCATGCATGGCTGGATCGTTTAAAAAATACACTCATGAAAACTTCCCTTGAGGTGTTTTGAGTCCTAGATGTTGGAGCAAAACAAACAGAGTCCTGTGGCACTTTTAAAGACTTTTGAAATTTGACATTTATTTATTGCATGAGCTTTCGTGGGAGAAAATCTCACTTCGTCAGACACTTGAAGATGAAGCACAGAAGTTCCCCATCTTCAAGTGTCTGATGAAGTGGGATTTTCTTCCACAAACGCTCATGCAGTAAATAAATTTGTTAGTCTTTAAAAGTGCCACAGGACTCTGTTTGTTTTGCTGAACTAGACTAATACGGCTACCCTTCTGGAACTAGATGTTGGAGGAAGAGAAGAGCCTTAGTTCGCATAGCCCATCTCCCTGCTTACGCAGGACTGTTCCCGAAAAAACAACCCAACAATATGAAGCCTCAGTCAATGTTCAGTGAAATCATCAATAAATAGGCTGCTTTTTATCTATTGGAAGATATGCCTTGAAGGCTATGGAATTTATAAAGGGGAAGTTTAGTGAGAAATGTTGTTACAGGAATGAGTGTAGGTTTATCTGGGAAACTGAGATTCCAGTTGCTATAAAAGGTTATCTGGGAAGACGGGAGTACGTAACTGGAGCACTAACACGGCTAGCCCTTTGGAGCAGTTATGTTAGCTAAGGCCTGGATTGGTGGTAATACTGGTTTTTGCATTCCCTTCTGGCCCAATATCTGAAGTAGAAATACTGTTTACTTAGCACATGGAATTCTTTCTTTGTACTGATGTCTCTGCTTAGGACTTTCATCCTGATTGCAATATAAACAAATTAACTCAAGGAATGTATGATCCATCCTGGCTTGATATTTTTTAAATTGCAAATGAGGATGTCTCTAGTGCCCATTAGGCTCTTTGCTGATAGCAAGAAGAAAGACTCCCTGCCCCAGAGGATTTCCAATCCAAATATTGGAATCCTGATTTCATAGTTACTGCCATAGAACTTTCTCAGTGGAATGTGATTTTTGAATGGAGCAAGGAGCAGAGACGAATTATTCGCAGTACAGAAAGACACTCCACAAAGCAACATCCTGACAATCAATGGCAGAGGGAGTTAGTGTAACTACATGTTCAGAAGCTGAACCCATGCTAGCTTTGAATGGAATGGTCTAAAAGAACTGACAGCCTCATAATCCTTTGCACTGGATGTTCAAAGCGCTGTAGACCCATTAATTAGCGTAGGCACTTCCTATGAAGTATGGCCAGATGATTATCCCAATTTTACAGATGGGGAAATCGAGGTTCAAACAAGAGCAGTGACTTGCTCAAAACCATCCAGTGTACCAGTGGCAGAGTGAGAATCCAGGTCATTCTAACTCCAGGTCCTGTCTTCTGGTCTCTAGACCACAATTTCCTCCCCGAGAGGACAGTTCTGCAATAAATTCCTCTTTCCACTGTCCTTCCCTGGGCTGCCTCTCTCACCAGACATTTGCCATGGGTCTGTAGGGAGCAAAGCCGATCCTCACAGATAGTTCAAGCAGCTGCGTGGCATTCCCTTTTCTCTCTGAGACACGCCTCAAGCCATCTTCCACTGTCAGGTCATGTTATATCCAACCTGGTGACAGATCCTGGGGTCAGAGATGTGGCTTTATTCTCTCTGTAAGGCATTATGCACACATAGGATGCTATATATGCATGTCAAATTATGACTGGCATCCAAAGCAGAATATGTACCTTAATATTAATATAGATACACTGGATACAAAGAGCAGGGGAAGCTTTGTAAGTAACACTTGGAAACAACAGTTAGCAAGTGTGTACACTTTGGGATGGGAGGTTGTAATTCCTGTCCCTGGTTTACTGTTGAATAGTTTGTTTTGAGCTTGAAGCTGTAGAAGAACATTCCTATGAAATGGAAAATGGAAAGGATTTGATTCTACCTACCTAAACTGCTGTTATTTTATCCCTTCCCCACCGGAAATCAAATGTCTCCATGTTTAGTCTTCCTCAGCTTCCCTTTTTTTTTTTTTTTTTTTGCTCAGAAGTGTAAATTAAATAAAACAACTGTAAATTAAACGAGATGTTTAAAATCTCTAAATATACCGTATGCCACTCTGCTCCGTGTGAAAAGTGTGTGTAAATAACTGGGGATCTCTGGTAGAATTAAAGAATTGTTCAGAGTCATTTTGGCAAATGTGAACGAGTTGGAGCGGTGGTTACTGTTTGATAGCGAACCCCGAGCCCCCGCGAGCTAGACGTGAAACTACTCCATAGGGAATCTGGGGAAATATTTGGAAAGGGTGGGGGTTCTGGGCATGGGACAGGAAACTTGAACGATATAAAGCAGAGAACTGTGAGGACGTTCCCTTAAGGAGATCATGAAATGAAACAAACAAGGAGTCTGGTGGCAGAATGATCACCCAGAATGAAATGAAAAACTACAGCCACTCACAGCAGAAAAGATCAGATCTCAGGTAAATTTGTACCGCTGCATCTAATTGTAATGCACACGTCCACTTTCGTGGGGGAAAGCTCTGAAGACTGAAACTGAGGCGGGCGGAGGAGATAGTTTTAATAAAAATGGCGTTAAAGTTGCATCAAGGAAACCGCTTCCCCTCACTCGCCAAGGAAATGGAAATCCCACTTTAGGAGAGGCGCTCTCCTTTCGCATCTGAACAAATAGCTTCCCAGGTAGGAAACCCGAGGGCAAGATTTGGGAGTGTGGCCGTGGGGTAGCTGGACCTTTGTTTGTACGGGAAACGTTCCGAAGTGTGATCTCGTTAGTTCAGTGGGTGACCCTCGGATTTTGGCAAAACTGCCTGGCGGAATTAGCCCCTCCCCGTCCACCAGTGGGGTTAATCCGGCGGGGAAAGATGCTGCGCGGAAGTGCCTAAATCACATGCCTGGGAAACTGCTTTTGAGTAGAGGGCTGCCTGCAGATTTGCAGTGAAGAGATTTATGCCCCCCCCGCCCCAATAATATCGGGGACAGAGGAAATGGGGCGGAGGGAGGCTCTGCCTCACTGGAATGAAGCTAGCCTGGGGAGCCCATCAAGGCAGGTCCCCTCCCTGCTCTGTGGCTCGTGTGCGGACAGGAGCGCAGCGCAGGTGTGGGTCAGCCCAGGCCTTAGCTGCGGGCGTTCCGCACCCCCGCCGGGGGGCCCATCCGCGGCGCGGGGCCGGAGGGCAGGAAGGGCGAGTGGTTAGAGCGCGGCGGCAGGGCTGGGACGCGTGAATCGCGCAGGCGGGGCTGACTTGCATCCCGACGGCATCCTGTCCAGGTGTATCGCGGCTGGGCCCCACGCCCCCGCCGGGCGATTCATGGCTCTGCTGGGGAGGATCCACTGGCAAGTAGGTACCGTCCCTGCGCCCCGTGCAAGCCCCGGGCGTGGGGCAGAGCCAAGCAGGCCGCCGCACCTGCCCTTTGCAAGCCGGCAGCTTGCCCGGGATCTCGCCTGAGCCGCCCCCCGGCTTCAGCAGCGCCCCTAAAGCGCGGTGGACCTGTGTCCCCGCGGAATCACTGCGCCCGAGCAAGGCTTTCCGGGGGACACCACCTTTCTCTCCCCCGCTGCTCTGGAAGTCCCAGGGAGCCTGGCCCGGTTGCTCCCCCAGCCAGCAGGGCAGTGGTGGGGTGGGTGTAACGCCCCCGTCTCTCTGCCTGGATCCGTCCAGTGGAGTAACCAGAAGCGTCTCGCTCTAGCCGATGGAAGGACCAAGGCATTGAATAAATATCACTGTAAACACGGCTCTGTCTCCCCCCTTCACACCTCAGTGCACAGCGCAGCCCCCCCAAAACCCCACAGCACTGAAGAGCCAGAAAACCTGCGCCGGGCGTTGCCATCAGCGAGTCCGGCCCATGTAAAAAGGGAGGGCGTGGAGCGCACCCGTGGGGTCTCTTCGTTGGCCTTTCTCCTCCGCGGTGCCTCCTTTTTCCTGTAAGGTTAGGTCCAGTATCTACAAGGAGTCCTGGGGCACCTTTAAAGACTAACGAATTTATTTATCCACGAGTTTTGGTGAGAGAAAATCCCACTTCATCAGATGCTCCTGTACCTAGGGCTTTACTGCTCTTCAAATGCTGGATGAAACTTTTCTTGACTCCATCTAAGTGTTTGAAATCCTCCCGTTACCAGCTCCTCCATCGCAACGGAAACTGGGTGTCATCTGCCTGCATGTTCTAGGCTGGATTTATCTCTTGGGGGTAAAAGAGTTCGTCTACCTAGCCTAAGAGGGATACAATACCTTTTATAGATGGATGACACCGAAATCAGTTGCAGTTCAATGGACATATTCCCTTGCCACACGTACCTAAAACGTTACACACCATTTAAAAGCTTATAGATTTTTAAATTTTAGGTGTCACGTTTGGATTTTTTACAACGTGCTTTTCCCCTCCTGAAATGAACCAGAAAAGATCGGAATATTCTACCTGTTCTTTATTTTCTACCTGTTCTTTATTTTATGTAAAGCATTCAGCGATCCCTGCATAGTGATATAACTAGTGATAATATAGAGTCATGGCAATTTAGGCTTCGGATTTGTATTCAGAACTGGGTAACAGTTAAAGAAAAGATCAGATCAGATCAGGGGTAACAGTTAAAGAAAAGAAACACCAAACCAACCTCTCGTCTCATTTGAACCCCTGCGAAACTGTGTCGAGAAAACCATGTGACACAAAAGAAGTGCCTGGCACGGACTGTTTAAACCCATGCAAATTGGCACCGTTAGTATTTGCGCGTCAGCTGATTTTTAAACACTAGGTATTTTCAGCGGAGAATTCCGAAGCCTTGCGCAGGATCCAGTCTCGTAAAATGTTGGTTCCGGCAGTAGAAATCGGGGCAGTTTTTGAGGCACCCATGAAGTGAGATTTCACTCTCTGATTAGGTTCACTTGTTACTCTTTGAAGGGCAATTTTTGTCTTGTTCAGTTAATTGATATTTTCTTCTAATCCTCTTTAAAAAAGGATTAAAACGTCATTCGTTTATTTTTAGTTCTTTTCCCCTTGGCTGCCAAGATAAAATTAGTGTCTGGCCGGGACCCCCGATTTCAGTGAATTCCGAGTGTGGAGAGCGAGGACAATGCAAGGCCACCTTCCCATTCAGAGTTGCGCGCATTGGGCAGATAGTTGGTGGGGGTTTTTAGCGTCTCAAAATTACCGGCCTCGCCTCAAAATATGGACTATGGAATCGCCCTGGAGCCATCGGATGAACTGACTCCAAACCTAAAGACTTTGAGTTTTTTAAAGGATCCATCTTGTCCCTATTATACAAATGAGCTTTAAGTTCCCCCCTGTCCTTTATTATTGAGATTCCTGGCCTTAATGAAGCCCGTGGCAGAGCAGCTCTCTTGTTCTAACCCCCCCGCGTGCATTTCAAAGACACAGCCACCAAACGGACTGGCTTAAAACAAATACAGAAATCAAGGTCCACCCAAGAGGGTCAGGCAGGTTCCCTGCTGCTGAGGGACTAGACCGATAACACCTGCAACACATCGCTCGGGCATAATCGCCCTCTTCATCTTTCTTTCCAGAGCCTTCACCCGGGCAGGTGAAAAAAGAAAAAAAGCAGTAGCTCTTGAGGCACATAAAGCTGAAGGACCGAGTGCCCAGTCCAGGCCCTTCCCAACACCTAGCAAACGTGTGGTGCCCGTGAGCAGGGTCCCCAGCGAGCATTTCCCCCTGGCTGGTTCTGCCCCAGAGAACAAACATTTGCTTCTCACGCACACGAGCCGCGATCCAAACGCACCCGTAGTTGGTGCAGACAGCGGTCGGTTTGTCATGTCTGGCTGCGGGTGGGGAGAAGTTAGCGAGGCTGTTTTGTGAATTGTACACTCCAGCGGATGTGGTTGTTTAAAACCAAGGCTGGGCCCACACCAGGCGTTCCGCAGTTCCGGGGGACAGGACCGTTTGGGTTCCCATGGGAAGTCATTCAGATTTTGGCATAATTCACCCAGGCTAGATCTGAAAGCTGAATCGCTGCGGCTTTACCGAAAAGTTATTTAGCCAGGTGCAGCAGTGAACTACATGGCGCCTTAGACACCGGCTAGTTGCAATCAGTAATTCAAACTCGGGACAATTATGCAAATCCATTTCGTCCTGGTGTGAATACTCCGGCTTTTGCACCGAAGCGCTTTGTTTGCTTTGCAAAAGGATTCCTCTAAAATTGGGACTTTGAAATCCAGTCGTCACAAGATGTGGCTTGTCAAAATGTTTGGTTTTCCCCCCAAACCTTTGTTGGCCTGCGACTTACCCCAGCCAGCTATGTTCCGTGGGGGCTGCCTGCCAGTACAGCGGCTGGCCCTTCCACATTATACAGTCCCTAATAGAGGGGGGGTGTGGGGAGCGGGGTGTCCTATGGAGAGGAGCCGCGTTACATCCGCGCCTGGGATCCAGCTGCAAGACGCTTTGGGCAGCCGGCCCCCTTCCCAGCCAGGCGTGTGTGCGCGCCTTGGCAGCCCGGACTCCCCAGCCCTGTGCGCAAAGAAGCTGGCGGCCCCAAGAGCGCACAGAGAAGGAGTGGCTTCCTCCTGACTGGCTGGCTCTGAGCCGCTCCCGCTGAGAGCCCGGGCTCCCAATCCATCCCTGGGGAGGAGCTAAGATGATACTATTGCCATTAAGGGCGGCTGGGCAGAGAAAGAGTGACCATTAGACGGGTTTAGTCGTGCGCCAAGCTCCATGCCTGGCAACTAACACGAGCCAGCCGGGGGCATCTGCTCTGCCCCAGCACCAGCTTGGATTTACTGCTTTGGGGACTGGGGAGCTTTTCGGATCGGTTCTCTTGTCTGGACACTGGACGCCATGTTGTGGAAACTAGCAGATAATGTCAAATACGAGGAGGACTGTGAGGTGAGCGCTAATGGCACCGGGGAGGGGGACGGGTTTGTGCCTGGTGGGCGGCTGCCAGCTCCTGGCTGGGCAGGAAAACTCCACTCGCTTCCAAGGGCATCAGGACTTAGTCCGCTTGTCACCAGATCTTCCCCCTCCCTCGGAGGGGGGTTTTATTGGGGCGAGAGGGTGCCCCGCCGATTAGGGGAGTGGATCCGTTTGCTCCTTTTCCAGGATAGATAAAGCGCCTCTGCTGCAGGTTTTCTATCTGCTCTCGTACCCTACGTCCCCCCACCACTCTTTCAAACCAGGCAGGGGCTGGCTGGGCGCCTTTCTTTGAGCCACCCCGTCTGGAGCACCGCGAAACTTGTTTGGCCTCCTTTGGGGGTTTCTGGCTCCGGGAGACGGGGGGAAAAGGCCCAGGAAAACCCAACCCCTTCCCATGCAGAATCAAACCCAGTGTTCTCCCCAGCCCCGAAGAAGGTGCCAGGTGAAACTCATTTCGCTCCTGCCTGCCCAGGAGCGCCGTGTGGGGATTAGTGAGCCTGGGGCCATTCCTCCTTCCCGCAGTCAAACGGCTGTTCCGGATCCGCTCCGGATTGCCTTGCTCCCACCCCGGCCAGTGCCACGAGTGCCCGGCTGAAAATCGCCCCCGGACGCGCAGAGTCGGTGTGATGCCGGAGCGCACGGGGAGGGGGCGAGCGGCCCAGCCCATCGGGCTGGTTCGGCGACGGAGCGAGCTGCCTGGGGGAGAGGGGCCTGCCGGCAGCGGGGCAGACCGTGCGGCAGCAAGTGGGCGCCTTTGGCCCGAAAGCAGTCTTCTGCCCGCAGTACCAGGGAGCCAGGCAGCGCCTCGCCAGAGAGGGCCTTCCCGGTTCCCTTCCCCGGGGATACACCGGCCGCAGCCCTGCCCTGTGTATGGGGAAGATGGATCCTGCTCCTCTTCGCATGGGGGCGCTTCCTTTTCGATCCGGATTGAAGTCCTTTCTCTCCTCCGTGTGGATGGAGGTGCGCAGGAGTGACTCACTTGTAATTAACAGATCAGCGCTCAGGTGCCGGCGCTGGCTGTTTCCCTACCCGGCCCATGTGCCTTACGAAACGTCCCCCACCCGCCCCAGCTGTTTGATCTCTTTGAAAGCGGCAGCGTCTCCCTGGCTCCATTGGTCATGGTCTGTATGTTTGGCTCCTCGGCCCACTTCACGCTCCATTGGGACCCCACTGAGACCCCCATTCTCCTCTTATTAACCAGCCCTGTTATTTTAATGAGCGTGAAGCCAGAAGCTGCTAAATCCCGGGATCAGCTCAACTGAGCCCTTTCAGTTTTGATTGTGGAGGGAATTCCAGCCGAGACGGTGGAGTCGGGCAGTCCCGGTCTCAACTCGGGCTCCGATCTGACCCTTTCTCCCATGTGCTTGGAACACAACGGGGTTGGAAGGCGGCTCAGGGGCCTCTGCGCGGGGATTGCCCTCGGCTGGGCGCTGGTGCAGTTCGCAGCCGGTCCCCGGGGCGGTCTGGCACAAATGACCCAGGTTTTGTTTTCAAATTGCCCACAACCGACCCCTTACAGGGCCTGGGAACCGTCCCCTCCAACTCTGCCCCCTGGTAGCTGAACTCGGGGGTCAGAGAAGGCGAGGAAGGGTGCCCCTCTCCCCCTGCCGAATTATTTTCTGTAATACAAACTGCCCTGGCACAGCAGCTACACGTCCTCGCTTTGTAAACACCCCCCCCCGCCCTTTTTTTACGGCTCCTTCCCCAGGCTCGAGTCTCGGCTTGTCTCAGGGAGGAAAGTTTATTTCTGATGGGATGGGTAGTTACGTGGGGCCCTAGAGGAACCGTTGAACAAGGCTATTCCTAAGGTAAACCGAGCTTGTTCGGTCCCCCCCCCCCTTCCTCCCGGCCCGGTCCCTTTGAGCCTTGACTCTCCCTGGGTCAGCTGTACTTGTGGGAGTCCTGGTCCCTTTCCAGCCGCGGGGAGTTCCGCCGATGACTCCCCCGGGCCAGCAGCGAGTTCCCTCCCCGCGCTAACGGCCTTCTCTGTCGCTTCGCTCCCAGGATCGGCACGACGGGAGCAGCAATGGGAACCCCAGGCTCCCCCACCTCTCGGCCGTCAGCCAGCATTTGTACAGCCCGGCTCCGCCGCTCACCCACTCCGGGACGTCCGACTTCCAGCCCCCCTACTTCCCGCCCCCCTACCAGCCTCTGCCCTACGCCCAGTCCAGCGATCCCTACTCCCACCTCGGGGACCCCTTCTCCATCAACCCGCTCCACCAGCCTCCTCCCCCGCCGCCCAGCCAGCAGCAGGCCGCCTGGCCCAGCCGGCAGAGCCAGGACCCCCCCGGCTTGGCCCATCACGCCAGGCCCGGCCTGGTCCACCATCTCTCGGCGCTGGAGAGCGGCTCGGCCGGGGGCAGGAGGGAAACCTACCGGCGCTCCGAGCTGCTCCTGCCCCACGGCCACCTGGACGCCTCCACGCTGGCGGAGAACCTGGGGCTGCACGAGATGGCTCATCAGATGGAGGAGGTGCAGGTGAGGACCCCCCCCCCCGAGCGAGTACCGGCGACACTCACCGGCCGGGCTGCGGTGGCCGATCCCGGCCAGGGAGCCCTGGAGATAGCTGGACAAACGCCTGCTACTGGGTTGAGCCCTTACAGAGCATGGAAAGAATGCGGGGGCGCTCAGCCCAGCTGGGAGTAGATCCCACCCGGCCCAGATGCCCCGTTGTGGGTCTTTGTAGCTGCCCCTAAGGGGATGGTCCCGCGTTGCGGTTTGGCTTCGGTGTGTTTCTTCCTGGGGGGGAGAGACTCCCCCAAGTCAAAAGCTCGAATAAGTGTGTGTGCGGGGGGGAGGAAATCCATATAGACTTCGGGATCTGTTTCTCTGGAGGCAAACTGTACCCCCTTCTCTCCCCAGAACGTGGAGGATCAACACTTATTAATGCACGACCAGACAGTCATCAGAAAAGGTCAGTAGTTGGCTTTACCGTTTCCTTTCTCCTGTGTCATTTGCAGAAGGTGCCTGGGCTGGTGGGTGGTTTTGTTCCATTTCTTTGGTCTGTCTGACGGCAGGAAACCCGACCATTATTTCGTGAGCTTTGTAACTAAAGGGAGGCTGGTTTATGTACATAAGAGGATGATTCATGGCGGGGATCGCCTAGAAACTGCTTTGCCTCTTTGGTGGCTCGAGTCCGGAAAAGTCTCCATTTGCAAAACTTCCATTTCGATGGGAAGCGAAGTGGGTGACACTGAATCTCTGCTGGACTCTTGTGAATTGGCTAAGCGCAAAACGATCCTGTTCTCTTTCTTGCTTTCACGATCAACCCAAGAGCAAATGTACCCACCCTGGAACGAAATTTAACCCCAATTCCCTGCGTATAAAATGAGCCGGGCGCTGTTTCTGCTAAGAACGCGAAGCCGCATTTGTGGGTCTCTTTAAGGGCTTGGCTTAAAGGTAAACTCCATCGCTGGGGACTTACTTTGAACCGGCCAGGAGCTGCTGGTAAGCAATGGGCACACAACGCGCAGACTTGCTCTGGGCTGAAGCGGTTTGTAGCTCCACTTGGGTTTCCAATCTTGGTTTCCTACGCGCAAACAAACCTGTGCTTTAAAAATCGGCGCAAGTTTCTTCTAGAGACTAAAGGGGGGCTTTCAAAGAAAGCTCTGTTTGAGGAAAAGCAGAAGTGCTTGTCAGAAACTTTGGCTCATGAGGGAATTATTCTGTCTGATGCACCACTTGAGAACCTTCTAGTCAATAAGATGTTTAACCCTTTCTTGCATTAGGGGTCAGTAGGAATTAATCAGTGTGGCTACATTTCTTTGGCAGGTTGATATGATAGATTTCCAAATACTGGCACTGAGGTTTAATGTTCATTTTGGAAAGGATTTAGCCCCTGCTCCATACCGAAAAAGCCATTAAGGCACAAGATATCTTGGATCTCTCCCAGGGAAGCTCGTGAGATAAATAAGTTTGTTAGTCTTTAAAAGTGCCACCAGACTCCTTCTTTGTTTTGTTTCCCACTGTAACTATTCTCAGCTGTAGAAATTGAAAGACTGGCTAGGAAGAGAGTGGAATTTAAAAGGGAGAGACTCCATATTTGTGTAGGGGGAGATAAAATTCAATAGGGCTTGTCGGTTTCCCCCCACATCATACTTGTTCCTGTTCTAAGGAGAAGGGGAGACTCTGTGCCTTTATTTGAAGGAGTTTGTGGTCAATAGCTGAAGGATATTAGTTTATGTTCTATCATGGTCTATGATTTACAGCCTCATTTTTAGAAGCCTGAATTTGCTAATTTCTTTGCATGTTGAATTTTGATGCACACTTGGGTTGGGGGAGATATATACATGCAGCAACTCTTGAAATTTACTGGGACAACAGAACTAGCCATTGTCTATTAATAGCCAGTCGTGGCTTGTAGATCAATTACTCAGGACAAGATCCAGTGATGGATGTTTAACACAAAACGATTGTTTCGCTCCATTTAGACTTGTTTCCTTTTTTATCAAATACCTGCTTTTCCACCTGGCTCCCACAGGTCCCATTTCACTAACAAAAACCAGCACCTTGAGTCTACCCTGCCAGAAGGATGGATTAATTGGAGTGGTGATAAACCCCAATGAAGTGTTTTGTTCTGTTCCGGGGAGGCTTTCTTTGCTGAGTTCCACATCTAAATATAAAGTGACAGTAGCAGAGGTTCAGAGACGGCTCTCACCTCCAGAATGTCTAAATGCCTCTTTGCTGGGAGGAGTACTCAGAAGGTGGGTAGGCTGGCTATGTTCCTCCTCCTCCCCTGACTTTGGTAATGGTGATTCGTTGTCCTTGATCCTTCCTGCAAGCTTCCTACAAAAGCCGGCATGAATAACTGTTTCTCTAAAGCGAAACTTTCAAAAAAATATAACACTGCATTCTAATAGGCTTTGGAAATAAAACTCTTTCTTTGCACCTCTGGCACTTCCCAAAGTGAAGTGCTATAACAGTTCTCACATCAAATTTTCATTCCCTATTTAAAATCTGATTCCATTACTGAAACGGCACAAGGAGAATTTTCTTAATTCAGAGACAAATCATCTGTCTGTGGAAGTATTTTGGTTAGTATCTTATGATGTTGATATATTACTTTTAAGACATCTTTAATCTCCTTATTTTTTGCAAACTGTTTAATTCATATTATACCCCATTATTACAGCTATTACATTTTTATTAGGGTGTAAACATAAAAGCAAAACATTTGATTTGTTTTCTGAAATGTTTTACCCTGACTGGTGTGTGGTAGAGCCTTAAAAAAGTAGGTCACTGGAAAACAGAAAACCTGCTCTTTTTTTTATCCCCTCCCTCCAATAGACCCTCATTTAATGTCAGTAACTCAATTTCCCGTCTTTTAAAATAAGTGATGTCCAACTGAAGCTAAACAAGGCCACATCTCTCTCCTTCTGTCTACTTACAGAGCCAAATCTAAAAATGGTGGCAGATCATTAAGGGAAAAACTGGATAAAATTGGCTTGAATCTTCCAGCTGGTAGAAGGAAAGCTGCAAATGTGACATTGTTGACATCTTTGGTGGAAGGTCAGTCTGTGCGGGGAGGAGAGCGTACTTTGGGTTGCTTTTAATTGATAAAAGGGCTTTTCTGTGTAAGGCTTAGAAACTGTCGTTCAAACACTGCCAGGATGCTGGTCGAGCCTAGAAAACCTAGAGACTGAACAAAGCTTTTAAAAACAAGTTACAGATAAACAAACTGCTGTCTGTTAGCCCCCTCTGTGCTAATATAAATGAGATTTACTTTTTGGTTTATCCTCACCACAAATCTAGTTGTCCATGCCATCCTCCAGAGAAAATATTGATATCTTACTATATTATAAACTTGAGCATACTTACACGGTGACTAGAGAGTTAAAACTTCACAGTTTTCATTCACAGAAGCTATTCTGTGTGAACTAAGGAATTCTACATAGCCACTTCCATACTGCAGTGAAATCAGAGAATAACTCCTTTACACCAAGCCGTTCGGAAGTCTCCAGTGGAACCTAACTTGTCAAGAGATAGTCTAGTTGGAGGGAAGCTTTTCCACTTTTGAGTTAGTTTGGCTTCCTATTGAGGAGCTAAAAAACCACTGGAACTGCTGCTTCTAATGACTGGCCTTTCCTACCTCAATCATCCTCACAAACTTTCCTAATAAACAGGCATATAAAGTGAGATTTATAGCTTTTGACTTCCTAAGAGGAAACTGGTGGTCATTTAATATGCAGCCTGTTACGTGGTGCCGGTATCAATTTAGCTGGGCCTATGTAGCTTTTTTAAAAAGCAGCTTCATGGTATTGCTATAGTTAATGGAAAAGGAAATGGCAATTTAAGTGTGAAAAGTAATAATACGTCCCCCTCCCCACATTGCTATTTTCAAATTAGTCTACATTATCTCTCAGTACTGTACCAACTTTATCATTAAATCCTTACAGAAAGGTAGAATTGGAAGACCAGTAAAAGAGAAAGTGTGTCTAATATATTAGTGTTTGTATATTACACATGCTACAGCAAACCTGTAGTTTGCAATAAAATTCAGGATTTTGTTTGAATAGGTAGCTTTAATTAACTAATAAATGGCCTCTCTCTTTATTAGTATCATCTGAGTGTACAAAGTTTATTTAACTTCAAAATTTCATTGTCATAAATTGAGATCAGTTGCCAGTTGTGTAATCATTAGAAGAATATATACCATTTAAGGTGAAATTCTATCCTTACTTATACAACCCTAGCTAGATACAGGGACCCATATGTTGCCCTCTGATACAAAGGCAACCAGACAATTATTTTTGTAGCACCTGTTGTGCAGGTTTTCTGTCTCTCTCAAATTTGGCCTATCTATTTAGAAACACACGCAGTATGGGGGGGGGGGGAACAAAATAGCAATGGCTCTTTCAAAAGTGGGGAGTGCGTTTAGAGGATTATAAGTTTTTGCCCATCCTTCTCTTCTTTTCTAACAACGAAGTCAATTATTGGCTCTAAAATATTCACCTTATCTCCTGTCTTCATCCCAGGTGAAGCTGTGCATCTTGCTCGTGACTTTGGTTATGTATGTGAGACAGAGTTTCCTTCCAAAGCAGTGGCTGAATATTTAACCAGACCACACTTGGGCCGTAATGAAATGGCTAACAGGAAAAATATGCTGCTTGCTGCAAAGTAAGTATTGATGTGGAAAAAAATAAAAATATTTTTGAGTGACCAGAAAATGCATGATTACAAACGCTGTTTGATAATTTTTTTCTTTTAATAGGAAACCAAAGGTCCATGTTTATTTGCACTGCCAGAGTCAGCACAAACCCTTATGCCATAGTCCTTCAGACCTACATGGTCTACAGAAATGACACTAACCCGCTATAGAATAAAACAGAAGTTGATCTTTTCTATAGAAATTTTACATCCAATTTTAATATTCTGTAGCAGGGTTATAGGTTCTAATACAAAACCCACTGGTGTCAAGAAAACCGCATTGCCCTCAGGGGGCTTTGGAGCAGTCCCTTAATACTGTTTAAATATAGCACTCCATTGTACTCTACAATAAGATTTAAAAAGGGGGGGGGGAAATCAGGGTTGTACATCATTCTGATTCAGTGAAATTCACTCAGTTTACAGGAAATGAACAAAGCAACTTAAAAATACATCTAAAACTTAGGTCCCCAGATCCTGCAAACACTTATGCATGTGAGTAACGTTGTGCTTGAGCAGTCCCATTGAACATTGATGTGTTTTTAAATTGTATTGTTGTGTGTGTAAGTGTTTGCAGGATTGGAGGCCTAGCTGTCTGATGAAGGGGGTAAATCAAATGCCCCAGTTCCGCTGCTTTATCCATTGTAAATCACGTACGTGCATCTGTGGAAGTTCTCACAGACACGATCCCTAAATTGATTAAAAAAAAGAAAATAGAGCAAATGAAGCAGAACAAGCCAGACCCCAAAGCAGAGGAGATTACGCTGTGAAAAGTGTGTATGCACACGTATGTATGTGTGTCTATAATGACGCTAAAAACCAGGCTTTAATTTTATAATTAGACTGAGGAAGATCCTTGTTGTGATGTGCTGTAATAGAGTATAATTGAGTTTGGAGACCCCTATGTGGCTGTTACACAGTCTGAATCGCCGGTTATTTCATTTTAAAGGATTCTGTATCTTGCCTTTTCTTACTGCTAAATCCGGTTGCAGTGTGTCTTTTTGCACTTTCCTGCCTAAATCCCTCCTCCAGCATAAAGTATGAATGCTTTTGTGTCTTCCAGGCAGATATGTAAGGAATTCACAGACCTCCTTACTCAGGATAGAACTCCTCTTGGAAACACTAGACCGAGTCCCATTTTGGACCCTGGCATCCAGGGCTGTTTGACTCATTTTAGCCTGATCACGCATGGCTTCGGGAGTGCTGCGATCTGTGCTGCCATGACGTCCGTCCAGAACTACCTAAATGAAGCATTAAAAATAGCAGACAAAACATATATGAACACTGGTGACCAAAGTTCTGTAGAAAACAACAAAGCCATTGATAAAATGGATAAGCACAGGAAATAAAAGGAGGGAAACCCAGACTTTAAAACTGTTCCTCCTAAACACAGACTGGAATCTTCTTGCCTAGGGGGCATGTACAAATTTTGTTACTCTCCCCCTCCCTCTTTTTAAAACAACAACACAACTTATTCAGGATCTTCACTCCCTTTGGATCCATAAGACAAGTCTTTTTAAAGCTGCAGTATCTCCTTGTGTGTGGAATCGTTGCTAGAAGATAAGTACTCGTGCAAGGGTATTAAAATCCGTTGCTGTAACAGTGGTGCTATAAAATCTTTGGTGGAAATCTAAGAGATAAGAGTTTTCAAACATCTAAAGATGTAGTGATGACCAGCTCCCATGTATATTTTCTTTTGAGAGATGGATTTTGGATTATCTGGAAAAACTTAAGGTTTTAGTCTTTAAAGCCAACAATCACTATAATGCAGTATTGAACAATATTTACATTAATGTGTTTTTTTATAAACACACAACAAACACTAAGATTCTGTTTTGCTTTATTTTCAGACTACCATAGAGAAAAGCTGAAATCAGCACAGTTGAAAGAGCTATTTGATGCATTTGACATGCTTATTTTAATTATTATTTTTTTTATGGAAATAGTCAGGCTTTTAAAAACTGCAGTTGTCTGCAGTGGCTATTGTTTGTGTGTTTGTGGGGTTTTTGTTTGTTTGTTTCTTTTAACAAGGATGAGCTAGTGCAAACTGAAAATAAATGCTTTTAGAACTTCTTTTTATAAAGATATTGCAGCTTTATTCACATATTTATCAGGTCTTTTTCTTAAAATGAAAAACTTGAAAGTATAGGCACATATTTTTTTTTTTTAAAGAAAATATTGTTTGCCTATTTAGGGGGAGAAAAAATTCCAGGGAGGCTTTTGTGTACTAAGGGAAGCAGTGTGTTGAATGTACATATTTATTTATGTGTAATTTAATGGGATTTGTAAATAATGGTGAACTTTTTAATACTTTTTTTTATAAATGGGTTTCAAATTTTAATTTTGGCAAGTATTTCAAAGGTAATGGGGTAAGATAAATACATCTTTAGGTTTATGCACAGGTATGTTATACAGGGTATTTAAGTTTTTTCTTTTTTCTTTTATTTTAAATTTTCAATTCTTGCCACTGAAGATTGTCTAATCTGAGGGGTATGTTCACAAAGCAATAATTTTTGTGTAGCATTCACCTACTAACTGAGTAGGCATGCAATATGAGTGTGTGAGGTGTGGTGCGTATGTGAATAATGAGGTCCTGAACTACTCTTTGCATATTTGTATATGTTCCCAATATAATTCTGATGTATATCATAACCTTATAATAAAAGTATTCTGGATAGAAAGACTGAATGTCTTGTTACCCGAAAAGTTTATTCTTTCCATATTTTGGCAATATGGAACACTAGAGGACGTTGTGTCATAATTATAGCACTTTGTAACAGAACAGAAATATGCTGGGGGGTTTTGCCAGTAAAACTAATGGTTTCAATTAAATGAGTCACGTATCTCCAAGAACTTTATTCGTTTTTTCAGCCATCCGTATCATGCCATCTGCCTATTTAAACTAGAGGCATATCTTAAGATTTCCTTTTAATAAAAATAGGACCAAAGCAGCTTCATATTAACTTTGATTAATCAGATCATTATAGTCTATATCCTTAATGATAAATGCTCTCAAATACCTTGAATGTGAAACTGGATCTCTGACGTCCAGTCACAGCCCCATTTTAGAGATGGGAAACTGAGGCATGGAGACGCTTGGCGAAAGTGACTCAGAGAATCAGTGCCAGGCCTGGGAGCAGAACTGAATGTTCAGAGTCACAGTGTGCTGGTGCCTGAACCATGAAGCTTTTCTTCTGCAGAAACTCTTGGAAAAACCTTCTAAAAAATCTTGGAAGCAAATATTCATACATTCTCCTAGGCCCTCAGCACTCAGTTAGGGTTATAGGATTTGGTGTGGAAAGGAGTGATGCCAACTCTGGACTTGGGTGGCTGCATTCTAACAACTCAAAAATGAGAAGGCAAATAAGAACCCAAAATACATTATTTACAAACAAAAGCCTTTGGGGGGGGCGGGGGGCAGAGTAGGTGCTGATTCATGAAGTTTCAATATGTGGGGTTGAATTTTTTTTTGTTTTCCCTCTGAGGGTAAGCAAAACAATTGAGGTACAGACTCCTGGAAAATATGCGTTAACTGGTTGTTTAGTAGTTCCCTGAGGCCCTGAAGTAGATGGGGGACCCACTTTGCTAGGTACAGAGTAAGGATGTTATCTGCCCTAAAGGCTTTCCTCTCCAGGTCGAAGTGGCAGAAGATCGGCGGAAATGTCTTTGCCCAGTGTGGGTTGTTTGGCGCGAGGGGGTTGGTATTTTGTGTAATTTTTACAAAGAATGACTTGCAATGAAACAGACTTTAAAATGAGATTTTTATATTTCTATGAAAACTTTGAAACAATCTTTCCCTCTCTGCCCTGGTTTTGTTCTAGTTGACGGGGGGGGGGAGGGGGGGGAGGCAATCCTACTTTCACTCTACCTCCTTCCTCCCACAAATACCTGGAGGTAAAAAAGTGTGGTGGCTTCCCCCACTTTCCAGTGCAAAAAGGGAGGAGAAAGAAGGAAGCCTTCCCACCTTCCATATTTTTCTGTTCAAAATCTTCCACAAAATATCGTATCTTCCTCCTCCCTTCTTTTCTCTGATCATCTGCAGTAGGAGGGGAAATAGAAGCCCCCCAAATGAAATGATCTGTGGTCATCCAGCCCATCATTAGCAGAGCTGAGAAAAGAAGAGGCCACTTCCAGTTTCTGTTCAAAATACAGTTTAATTTTTTTCCTGCTGAACTGCACTTTCAGCATACTGCATCAGGACACTTTAGATTAGCTTCCAGACAATGGAATCTTGCTCTTTATTAATGCACAAAACCAGACTCTGAAATAATTGCCCCCTGGGATAGGAAATAAGGATGTTTCCATTTATTCCTGTGTGCATTCGAGCAAAACCAGCCAATTGTCTAGGGGACTGACTAGTGTTCTATTTATATGTCAGAACATTAGGAAAGTTGAGTTTCCATTAACTTAATGCCTTTGCTGTACTGTATATTTCAGATATTACACTATTTGAGGCTCAATTATCAAATAAGCAGTCCTGATGACATGATAGAAGAGAACATTGTTCTTGTTTTACATTCACTCAACAGAATGGTTAAACTATGTGACCTGAAATTATCTGTCATCCAAAATTATTAGTCTACTAAACTACTGTAAAGTTTTCCCTAACTTTTATGACAAGCTTGATTCAGCTAAATAATGCTGTCAAAGCAGTAAACGAAATACCCTGGCGAATAGCTGACATTCAGAGTTCTCTGTTCTTAGGGCCTCAGAAGTAGTCTTTTTGGGTTGAATATTTCTGTGCTTGCTGTTGGCTCCATGTCATATGCATACTACAAGCTATTTGAAAAATAGGATTTCCTGTACCATGGGAAATTCTGAGATTATGAAATTGTTTCATCACAAATCAGGATGAAAATTAGAAGTAATTTATTTTTACAAGGAAGCAATACTTTCAAAAATTATTTTGACTTTATCAAAAAGGGTGAAGGAAGGATACGTCCCCAGTAAATGCTTTGATTTGGTTAAATCAGCCTTTTCTGATTTGGGAAAACATTGGAGCTGGTTGAAAAATATCTGACATTCTCAGCCAGCATCAGCTGCAGGCAAGGGCGTAGGAAGCAAATCAGGACCTTTCAACTCCATCTTCCAGATTCATCATGGACAGATGGCCTAGATGTCTTCCTTTATCTGCAGTAGCCTTCATTATAACATTAGTGTTGCTAACTCTGACATTTGATGTGAAAGCCCCTAACTCCTGGAGTCATGTGATTATATGAGAATTCCAGGTTTCACTAAAATAAAACCTACCTTCATGCTGTTTAAGCTGTCTCATGTTCTGAAACTTGAATCTGCCTCTTTCACTGGCTACAGTGCCATTTGTGGCTGGTCCCTCTTCATTCTTTCCTCTTTTCCACTGCAACACTTAGGCTGCCCAATCTCACATACTCGCTCACCATCTCTCCAGCTCCCTCACCTTCCAAACTCCTCTCTCAACTCAAGCCCTTTGTCACGGTGCCCTAAGATTTCTGCAGCAGAAATAAATATTTAAATGATTATTTGTAAGTAGGATTGACTTTCTCTCTGTTGTAATCCTTAACTTTTATATGTTTTGAGAGTGTAAATCTGGTTGTGATCTTCCTCCGGTTCATAGCCTAGTGCAATGGTCCAGAGTCAGGGTTTTGGGTGTCAATACAATAGAAGGATTCTACAGCAAAAGTCCAAAATGTTTCCATACAGTAATGGTACTACAAAGATCGGGACAAGTTTTGTAAAGTACTTTCTCAATATTTTTTAATAAGGAACAGGTAATGTCTCAGAACTTCCATCAATTATTTCAAGAATCGAAGGAGAGATGAGGCAATAAGACTTTTCATCTCACAATAATCCCAATTCTTTATGGGATGTTTGCTTTTCAATAACCATAAGGGGCAAAACCTGAAGAAAATATTGGGGAACGATTTGTGGACCCTTTGGAAATCTGTCCCTAAGCATGATGGTAGCTGCAGACCTGCATTTGTTCACGCAAACAGGACTTTTCTCATACACAATGGGTATAATAGGTGCAATGAGTCTGGGTGTATGCTGCAGCTGTGCTGTTTTCTCTCTATAATTTGACACTCGGGGCCTTAACCAAAATGCATCACACCAGATCCCAGTCAGAAGTACAGCTCTAAACATCTGTACTTCAGGAGTCCTATAGAAGCATTGTTAATGGTGACTGGCTGTTGCTGATGCCCTCATTACTTAATGATGTATCATCACATGTACAAGTGCAAATGACCATCTCTCTGGAAATAACCTTGGTCTTAAGATGGAACAGCATTACTAAATTGATACTTCCAGTGGGGTGTATCCTGTATCATCTGTTTTCTTTGGTTCCCTCCCTCTTTTATTTTCACTTTCATATGGATAAATAAACGTAGTTCAAGGTTCAGATGTCAGGATGCATTCATTGAATGTAGTTCTATTTCTCCCGAGGAAGTTACAGTTGATTTCCATGTGCTTTTATTGTGTGTGTTCTTAGCCACAAAAATCCTGTTTTTCCTTACCATGAGCAAACGCCTCTCCTTGCTGAGCTCTAGGGAAGATTCTGTCTGTAGACTATCCCATGTCACATTCCCTGAATATCTCATCTGATCAGCACTCTTGCCTGTAATCTTAAATCTTAACCACATAGCTGTATATACATGCAGTACCTATCTACTGTGCAATGTGGACATTTTTGTTTACCAAAACAGGCATGTTTTGATTTGCATTAAAAACAACTTGACCTCCTGGTAAATTTTAGAGCCCAATATTTTCATAATATTTTTAATTTTGTTGCAGGTAGCATACGAATAATTGAAGTATGTTTTATAGTGTATATTTGTTGTAAAAAGAGGACTTCTAGACCACTCACGAAAATCAGGGAAAGTTGAAGGGTAGAATTTACGAATTTCAACAACACTGCAGGCATAAAAATGCCTACCTCTTATATATAGCACTTATCAGTAGATCTCAAAGCACTTTAGAAAGGTCATTACCATTATCTTCTTTTACAACTGGTAAAACTGAGGGGAAGGATTTGCCCAAGCTCTCCAAACAGGCCAGTGGGAGATCCAGGATGCCTGTGTCCTAGTCTAGCGCTCTATCCACTAGGCCAACCTGTTCTGAAGAAAACCATGCAGTGCAAGAAGAGCATGTAACGGAACATTGCTTTATTAAGCACATCCTTGTTATCGGTGCAAAGCTATTATTTCCAAGTTTGCCCTTGTCATAATGCTTTGATTTATTCAGAGACGATACTGTTATTTCTCAACAATAAACTGCAATGAGTGCATTTGAGAAAATAATATGCTACCCCTAATTGCAATATCAATTGTCAAAAAGAACTTGGGCAATAGGAACAATGAGGCTATTATTGCAACTTCTTCAATCTCATGTTCGATTTTTCCCTTTCTCCAGGAGAGCTTGGGGGACAGCTTATTAATTAGAATACTGTGGTCTGTAGAGCCATCAGCTGAGATTGGGGCTCCTCAGTACTAACATACAGTAAGAGACAGTCCCTGCCCCAAAGAGCTTACAATCTACATAGACCAAGAAGTGCTCAGTGATGGAAGCAAGTTGGTTTAGTGGTCGGAGCAGAAAGGTAGGTCCTGCCCTTTCAGCAGTGACTACTGATTTTAGGTGGCTGAGGTGTTCAGCACCCAACTTGAGATCCCTTAAAAGGGCCCAATTTCCGGAAAGGGCTGAGCATTCACCCTCTGATGTCAATGCCCCTTTAAGGTGTCTGAAGTTGGCCACCCAAAATACCAGCCCCCAAGAACACTGAAGCTTATGCCTAAGTGTTTTCCTGAATCAGCCATAGGGGGGAAATTCTAAAGGTCCCTTTTTAATTACAACTCTAAGTCAGAAGCCCCAGTTCTAGCAGTGTTGAAAGCTGTAGTGTAGGTGAGACCTGGCCACGTTCTGATAACAGGTGTAACTCTTGGACTGTCCAGAGTTTTAACCCAGTTATGGAGACACAGATAAATCCTAACAATATATCAGCTTTCAATGATGTGGTAACAGGGCACTGTGCCTTAGCTAGAAATGTAATGGGGCTGGGACATTAATTATAAGTGCCTCCTCACTACACAGCAGATGTTACTGTTTCTCTATCAGTTACACCACATGGGGCATTCTCACACCTTCTTACTAAATCTGAGGTTAGGGATTAACCTTTGAGTTCTTCTCAGCAGCAGTGGGTGTGGTCAGATGTGAGCTAATGAAATGGCTTTAGTTCTGCCTGAGACACTCCCCTATATAAATGAGAAGTCAAGCCACCCTTTTTCTGAAGGGTAGGTTTCCTGCTCACCTGCAGTCATATGCTCAGCTTCCCTCAAGTTATGCTGTTCTATCAATGTCAGTCTCTTGGCTGAGGTAAGGAGGAAGACTGTATGGTTCATTTTGTCACTGAATTAGGGTGCAGCTAATCACACCTACTGATATATGTAAAACACCTCAGACTTCATGCATTGTGATTCTCTATATTTAGTCCATAGTTCTGTGAAGCCAGGAATTTTTGTGCTGTAGAGAGGTTACATTGCCTATTTATACTTATTGTTCTGAAAGCTTTGTGGAATGCTGCTGTGGGGGGAAAAAAATTGCATGCTCCCAGTTAAAACCTACTGCCTGATAGTTAAGGCCAGAAATTCTGCTTTATGTCTTTAATAAAACATGGCTAACTGGGGCAGGCCTTCTACTGCCCTATTAGATAAACTACTGCACAAAACATTTGTTGGTTTCTCTCTCTCCCTGTTTATCTGACTTAGGATGTAAAAAAATATGACAAGTCTGCATAGTTCCTGCTGGTGCTATCAGAGGCTTAGATATAGCAGCTCCTTAAAGACCAGGAGGGCTTCCATTTGAATTCTGGCTGCAGCATTATTTGGAAGCTGTACTAGAAACGAGTGGTTCTGCTTAAATAGGTGGAGAAGTAATTGTAGCTTATGCTAATGTTTTTGAAGCATGAATGGTCTCAGCCTGATGTTTCTGAAGAACCTGGAAGCTCAAAACGAATGTTAAAATAACGTAGGTTTAAATAGAAATGTAATGCTGGGAAGTTAAGTACTCCATTTTGTTTTGAGAGTGAGGGGTATATGCTGATAGCTTTCCCACTTCTTTGGAAAGTGATAGGCCACTAGGTACAAAGATTAGGCTAAGAGTTACAAACACGGTGAACTGAGATTAAGATTCTGCATCCCATGAGCTTTATTGGTGTCTCTTGTGATGTTAGCAAAAAAGATGAGCTGAAAATTGGATCTGGGCTCAAACTGCCCTAATTTTAAGGATGCTCTGAGCTGGAGGTTTGCTTCAGTTCTTCATCCCCATTTAAAATCTTACCCCTCTAACACAGCTACGCCTTCGGAATTTGATCCCTGTCAATGGGCCCGGGCCCAGTATATTTAGTTGGCCCTCTGAATCTATGCCTAATCTTGGACAAGGGCTACCTAGTGAATCATTCTCACGATTTTCCTGAAGCACCTGGGTTCTCTTTGGAGGTCTCCCATCCGTTACCAAGCAGGCCTGAGCTTGCAAGATCTGACAAGATCACAGCTAGGGGCAATTTGGCCACAGGCCATAATTTTACATAATTCCTAAAATTTACATAATATTTTATAAGAGGGAAAAACTGGCGTCTCACTCTTGTACATAAGGATGAAGAAAGTAGGTGAAAGGGCTTCTCATAATGGTATACTGAAAACTCAGTTCCTCCAAAGAGAGAGTCTCTCAATAATTGAGTTTGATGCTCTTTTGAAGGGGATTTTTGCTGCATTTGGCAGGTATGTGAAGGAACCGACTTAAATTGGGGAATCTGATGTGGCATGTATGGATTAAAAAGTACCACCAGCAGCAAAAGAAATAACAAAGGAAAACTTCCCTTTTTTTTTTTTGAAATACTCTCTAAATGACATTCTCTAAATGTCTTCTGTCTACATGAAGGGAAACTCCCTCTTCGCAGGTAAGGTCATAGCATGGGATGATCTCCTGGAGCTGAAAAGCAGCCCTTTAGCAAAATTAGTACCAAGTCAAAAAAAGAAAGCCTTCATATTTTTCCTTAATCACCAAGAGTGAAACTATGCTAATGTAACGTTCGGGTGGGCTAAAATTTATTTAATTGCCCTTCTCCAGTGCCTCACAGAAATCAATCCCAATCCCTGTGGAGAAAGCAGCTGGAGACCCAGGATCCAGTCTGTAGGGGACTCACAGCGAAGCTTGCTCAGAGCTACACTCCCACATTAAAATACTACTACAATAAACATAACAATGAACTTTATTAACTACTAACTAAATGAACCTTATCCTAAGAAAACAAAATACAATTAACCAAGAACAATCCCTACAGAAAACTCCACAGGAAAGATACCCAAGAGTCCTGAAGTCCAGGTGGAGTTCACCCAACTCTGATACAGTCTCTGTTCCAGTGTAGAGGCTTGAGTGGCAAGAAATAGCTGTCCTCTTCTTCTCTCTTTGCAGGAATCTTCTGTAGCATTCCATGCAGGCTTTTCCTCCTCCTTTGCAACCAGCCCTCAGTCCCACATGCATGTCTGCAAAATCTGTTGCAGATGACTCCATTACAGGGAGAAAACATCTTGTTCACTCCTGGCTCAGCTTCTCTCCTGAAAACTGAGCACATGGGCTCTTCTCAAAGCAGCTCTAGCCTGCTGTCTGCACAGACTGCTGCTCTCATGTCATCTGACTGACCACACTGCATGGCACCAGCTGGGTACCCGGTGGAGCATGCTAAAAATGCTACCACTCCCTGCTTCTAGAAGTTTCTGGTTGTGGGTAGCTAATCTGCCCAGCAACAGTAACCCACCCTCAGCGGGTCTCTTACACAGTTAGCCCTTCTTAGGCATATGGGTTACACTAACACAGATATCAGCATTCAGTTTCTCTGCCCCTGAAACCCAGCATACATCCTTCTTAGACTTGAAACTCCTTGGAGCAGGGACAACATTTTGGTTTTGAGTTTGTACAGGGCTGAGCACAATGGGGTCCTGGTCCATAACTGGGACTCCTTGGCGGTGCTACAGCACAAATAATATTGTGCAGGCTAGTTGCAGAGGGGCACCATGTTAGTCTGTATACAGCAAAAAATGAGTCCTGTGGCACCTTAAAAACTAACATTCCTTCAGGTGTAAGCTTTTGTGGGCTCCAACCCACTGCTTATGCCCGGAGAATTTTGTTAGTCTTTCAGGTGCCACAGGACTGCCATAGTGTTTATTGCATGAGCTTTTGTGGGAGAAAATCTCATGCGATAAATATATGTTAGTCTTTAAAAGTGCCACAGGACTCTGTTGTCTTTCTACAATAGACTAACACAGCTCCCCCTTTGGAATAGTTTTTATTGTGAGAGCTGAAACGTTGCGTAGGTCGTATGCTGGCATAGAGGTAAATATCTCACAAAAGCTACCATGGACAATCTTTCTTCTATTTCTTGGACAATGGCATGCCTGGGGACCAACCCCCCATTTGAGCCCTCCCTGGGTGCCTCACACCCCCCTCCACCTTGCAGCCCCTCTGTGAGGAGGGGTCCCAGCCCATTCCCCAGTTGACCCAGGGCTCCCGCTGCACTTACCTGCCCTGGGGCAGCAGCCCCACACCCTGGCCCTGGCTGGGGGAGGGCAGCCTCACTCCCCTCCCTTGACTGAAGAGGGGAGGAGGCCAGTTTGGCCCTTCAGGATGCATGGGGTGGGGTGCTGAAAGGCACCCCTCAGTGTCCCTGGCATAGACCGGTCCAACCCTCCCCCCCTACGGCTGGCTCAATGCAGGGGCTTTCTGGGCTGCAGCCTCAGGTCCCCTTGATCCAGCTGTGGCATTGGACTGGCCCAGTGCCCCCATGCAGCCTGGCTCCTCCATCCCCCCCCCCAGGTACACCACTGTTATTTGAGTGCTGTGGATCTAGCACTGTGCTGCAGGCTCTAGTTTTGTAGAAATGCATTTAATAAATAAATGGATATGAGCTCGATGTTCACAGAAAACCCACAAAGCTGACCTGGGCTCAGATGTGTATGTGGAACATCAACCTGTACTCATGGAAGGCTGCTGGTTTTGGCCTACTGCAGTCCACATGTTCATGGAGCCAGTGAACCTTCTTCCCTAAAGTTGTTCTCTGTGGAAACAAACCCAATAACCTTTCCCCTCTTTTTTAGACATGGTTCAATAATAAAACTTTGGTGGTGGGACTTGGATGGAAGAGGTTTCAGGGAGGAAAGGAAAGAGCAGATCTTCTGGGCAGATCGTTTCGGCTAACTCTGCAAAATTCAAATGGTAGGATTTGGTTCACTAAATCCTTTGTGGACTGCTCCATACAGGGCTCCTAGAAATATGGTCGTCTGCTCAAAAGTGGGCCTTTTATTGATGACCAGGTTATCTTGCTGTGTGTTATAGTATATGTTTGGAGAGTCAAGACACAGCTGTGTCTCAGAGTGTGAGTGTGGATGTTGCAGCATCTAACTGATTTAGGATCTGGGGGAATTTTGGTTTTAAGTGCCTAAATCCTTTAAAAGCAAATTTAGGATCCCAAATCAATTAGGCATGGCAATGCTCAGCATAGCAACACTTCACTACCTTTAAAAATCTGGGCCTTAGTCTCTCTTTGACTCAGTTCCCCATCTGTTCATGAGGATAATAGCGCTGCCCTGTCACATGGGCTGTAGTGAGGCTAAATACATGGAATGTTGTGATGTGCTCAGATATTACAATGATGGGGGCTATTTAAGCGCCAGGCTACTACACGGGGTAACACAGACTGGAGAGAAGAGCGGCCCTCAGTGATGGAAAGTCAGGTTAGGTACTGCTTAAAGAAATTGGATGTGCACAAGTCCATGGGGCCGGATGAACTGCATCTGAGGGTGCTGAGGGAGTTGGCAGAAGTGATTGCAGAGCTGCTGGTCATTATCTTTGAGAACTTGTGGCAAACGGGGGAGGTCCCGGAGGATTGGAAAAAGGCAAATATAATACCTATCTTCAAGAAAGGGAAAAAGGAGGATCCGGGGAACTACAGACTGGTCAGCCTCACCTCAATCCCTGGGAAAATCATGGAGCAGGTCCTCAAAGAATCCATCCTGAAACACTTGGAGGAAAACAGTGATCAGGAACAGTCAACATGGATTCACCAAGGGCAAATCATGCATGACCAACCTGATTTCCTTCTATGATGAGATGACTGGATTTGTGGATGCGGGAAGAGCCGTTGACGTGGTATACCTCGACTTTAGCATGGCTTTTGATATGGTTTCCCACAGCATTCTCGTCGGCAAGTTAAGGAAGTATGGGTTGGACAAATGGACCATAAGATGGATAGAAAACTGGCTAGATCAATGGGCTTAGCGGGTAGGAGTCAATGGCTTGATGTCTAGTTGGCAACCGGTAATGAGTGGAGTGCCCCAGGGTTTGGTCCTGGGGCTGGTTCTGTTCAACATCTTCATTAATGATCTGGATAATGGGATAAACTACGTGCTTAGTAAGTTCGTGGATGACACCAAGCTGGGGGGAATGGTAGATGCTCTGGAGGGCAGGGACAGGATCCAGGGAGACTTGGACAAATTGGAACACTGGGCCGAAAGAAACCTCATGAGGTTCAACAAAGACAAGTGCAAAGTCCTGCACTTAGGCCGGAAAAATCCCATGCACTGCTACAGGCTGGGGACCGATTGGCTAAGTAGCGGCGCTGTAGAAAAGGACCTGGGGGTTATGGTGGACGGGAAGATGAATATGAGCCAACAGTGTGCCTTTGTTGCCAAAAAGGCCAATGGCATATTAGGCTGCATCAGTAGGAGTATTGCCAGCAGATCGAGAGATGTGATAATTCCCCTCTATTCGGCACTGGTGAGGCTGCATCTGGAATACTGTGTCCAGTTTTGGGCTCCCCACTACAGAAAGGATGTGGACAAATTAGAAAGAGTCCAGTGGAGGGCAACGAAAATGATTAGGGGGCTGGGGCACATGACTTATGAGGGGAGACTGAAGGAACTAGGCTTATTTAGTCTACAGAAGAGAAGACTGGGGGGGGATTTGATAGCAACCTTCAGCTACTTGAAGGGGTGCTCCAACGAGGAGGGAGGTAGGCTGTTCTCGAGGGTAACAGAGGACAGAACAAGGAGCAATGGTTTCAAATTACAGCTGGGGAGGTCAAGGTTGGATATTAGGAAAAACTTTCTCACTAGGAGGGTGGTGAAGCATTGGAATGGGTTACCTAGGGAGGTGGTAGAATCTCCATCTTTGGAGATTTTTTAGGCTTGGTTAGACAAAACCCTGGCTGGGGTCATTTAGTGGGAGTGGTCCTGCTTTTAGCAGGGGGTTGGACTAGATGACCCTGTGAGGTCCTTTCCATCCCAATGATTCTATGAAAGCTACCTGAGCCAGGGAGCATTTCCTACTATAACATGACTTTTTACTGTTTTTCATTTGGAGCTTGCCCAATATGATTGAAAATCTTTTATAAACACGCAAAAGCAGCTTGGCAAAATTGTCATGACCTGTTACTAGCCCAGGGGCAAAATCTACTTGCCGCCTTATACCAGGATGCTGATTAAAAACAAACAAATGACAACAAATCAACCAAAAAACATCTCCCCCACCTCTTTGACAACTCACTTGTTGAAAGAAATACTTGCCTGGAAGAAGTGGATGACCTGAACTCTGAGCCTGCAGTCATGTGGCTTATTTAATTTGCAGACATTTTTTTAACATTAATTTTTGCAGTATCTAAATCTCCATCTTTGGAAAAATCTCTTCTTGTGGCTCAACAGGGCAGACTGCACCGTTGTTGAAATGAGGATACAGGAAAAATAGGCTCTCTAGTAGATTCTTTTCTTGTGGTTTCTGTATGCAGCTCCCTGAAACCCGAGGCTGGCTTGGATTGGTGAGCATTTAGGACTCTCGGGGTGTCACCAGACCTTTCTGGTCAGAAATGTGGAGCGTGCTTATTATATAATACATCAAAGTCCAGATGTTGTGGAATATCTTCTCTCAGGAATTTAATGAACTGCAGCACAATAACAGGTCAAGCAAGGTAGACTGTTTTATTCTTGTTGGGTGTGAGCACTGAGCATGGATCTGAAGTCTCCCTGCTGAAAATCTTAGCTGTGCAAAATCTTGTGTTCTGTTTAAATTTCCAGTCTATAAACCAAATGCATACAAGATGCTCACAGTCAGCTGTGAGAGTGGAGCTGGGCTAACCTCTGGACTCTGGAAGTAGAGACTCCCATTTCAGCCAATAGCTCAGGAATGAACAAATAGTAATTCTCAGGGTCTTTTGGGATAGGACTGTAACAACTCCACGTCAGAAACCAGTCAAAGAATGAAGAGCAACTGATCGTCTTTCTCCATTCCCCTTATTCATTGCCTCAGTATATTTACTGCCGTCTCTCTGGCTGTGGCAAAGGTGGCTGGCTCCTCACAATGACAGAAACCAGGAAACAGTGACAAAGCATCCATTTGGTTTTCCTTCTACTGACGTGGGGTGGTCTCCGTCCTGTACAGCCACCGCAGAATGCTCTGGGGGAATTACAGATGTGCTCCACAACTAGTGAACATATGGACATCTAATGGTGAACCAGGGCAGCAGGTAAAACTTTGTCAAGAACTGCCATTGGGTTGAACCAGTTTGGATACCTCTATTTACAGAGGCTATTCCTGCTTCCCCTACCTGAGCCAATTTGGGATTACATGACATTGCTGGCTGTTGCTACCTCCCCTCCTTGAGGGGAGGGATTTCCGAGAGTGATATAAAATCACGCTGTACCTAGAATTAAGGTCGTGTGCAGGCAGTAGGGTTAGTTACCTTCACCAAAGCCATTAGTCTCCATAAGCCATACTGGATTCATTTAGGGTGTGGGGAGGAGGGTCCCTGTCTCCTGAACTAACTCTTAAACCACACCCTCTTTCTTTATTGCCAGCTAGCTTCTTTTAGAACAAAACGTACTTGCTCTTGAGTGCAATCATGTGCATTTTGACACTTCACCTTTTCTGCCTCACAAATGCAGCCTCTACCTTACCTTGGCATCTATGTGGGCAGATTGTCCACACAAATGGTGTGGCCAGTGGAACTTCCTCTATTTCTCACATCTTTGTCCTTAGTAAAATGATGAACTAGTTACTAAGAACTGAGCAAAATGGAAGGAACAAGTCAGAGCCTGATGCGTTATCCTTTCGTACTCTTCCGTGTTCATGAAATTGAGGGCATTGTACTCCCAGAGCCATAATACTCCAACACTGTTTCTATCCTCATCTGATTTTTATTACTGTCTTTGTTGGGAGACTTCTCCATATGTCCATAAGGCAGGTGTTCTGTCGACAGCTAGAATACTCTCTTTGAAGCACCAGTGGAGTTTCTCATGTGTAATGACTAGGAGCTCATTAACAAAGGCCCTGAAAAAATCTGCAGACAGAGTGCAGATTGCCTTGCACAGATTGGTCTGTGTGTGATTCCGCTCCCCCACCCCCCCACTACCCCAATCAAAACAGGCTCTCATTTCCGCATGATCTCCCTCTGCAGCTTTATCACCCAGGGCAGTCTGGATGGACACAGAGAAGGGAAAGCACAGAGGTTAGCACACGGGGACTCTCTTTCCTTGCAAACTGTCCTTTGTATGTAGTGGCTGTGACAAATGACACACAGTCTTCAGTGTGAAGAAAAACGACTGTATGAAAAGCTGCAATCTGCTACCATCTCCTTTTCCCCTGTGAGACAGTCATTCGTTCCAGGGGCATGATCTTCTAGTAATGGTGTCTCAAAGTCACCAAGTCAGCCCTTTTTGACACTGTGGTTATGGCTATGTTACAAGGAAGGGTGTGAGTGCAATCCAGGTAGGCATAGCCCTGGTCAGCTTAAAACTTGCCTGGATAAGGCAGATGGAGACAAATGGGCTTCGGCATAGTCTAGCTACCTGAATATGTACCCAATCTTCCTGACACTTGATTGGCCAGCTCATGCTGAGCTTCTGCCTACCACGTCTACACTACACTTTTACTGGTGCTGCCCAGACCACCTTTAATCTAACTGTACCCACCTGTTCTGCACTCACACCTTCACTTGTGGTGTAGATTTACCCTGCCTCCGAGTACATTCATTAGACACGTTTCTGGTATTTGCATTACGCACCAATTTATGGAGCTGCACTAAGATAGTTAATTCAGGAGGAAATTATCCAGGCCTTAGAAATACCTTAATCGGTAGGAGGGGAATATGGCAGTTGAAATGTTTTGCACTTTGGATTTTGGGTCACATTCCCAGTTTGCACGGTGGGATAATTTTTATATAATACATATATTAATGGCAGGAAAAAGAAACCAGTCTCACTTGTCAGCCCAGGCTGCAGAATAGACTTTTGTGCATAAAGGTGAGTAAATAATTTACACCACCTAACTGATGTGGGGAGTATATGATCTTTTTGCTTGTGGAATATGAGTAGATTGCAATGTCCTTCAATGTATTCAGTGCTGTCTTTTCGGGACTACTTACTCCATGGATGGAGCACAAATTTTCAAAACTTACAATATGATTCTTGGCTTGATAAGTTGCTTTATCTGTTCCTGTCTGGATATACTATGTGGTCATTTCAGACACATGTGCACTGCCTTAAACTGCATTCTCTGGAAATACTTTTGCATCTTTGAACACTATATTATGGGCACATTTGTGCCAGTAAGTCTGCTGCATGCTTGGTCACAAATAGTGATATGAGTGAATTCATTTACCAATCTTTAAATACAATCATTTACAAGTATTTGACCAGCTCTAGTTGTGTGAAGATCTCTGGAAGCACATGCAGATGATTAGTAGTCTGAGCAGGTATGTACCATGCCCATTTTACAGATGGGGAAACTAAGGCAGAGAGGTAGTATCGCTTGCCTAAGGCCACAGAGGAAGGTCAGTTTGGAAATGGAGATAGGATCTGGGAGTGCCTGACTCCTGGTCCTGTGATCAGGCTACTAATAGTTTGCAACAAACTGGTTTTTGTTCATGTGTTGGATTCTTTCAGCAATGATTGGTATAGACTGGCATTGTTAGAACGCTGACGTAGCATTGGTTACGGTCTCAAGTCAACAAGACCCATATGGGGGGCCTTATTGAGTCGCTCAATTCCAGTGTGTCTCAGCAGCCATTTGACTTCTCAGTAATGAGTCATTTTTGCAACAATAAGATTGATTCTGGTTATAAAATGCTTTGTACGAGCTAGGATGTGGCTAGCTCGCATAATAAAGTATATGAGAAACCTTTCCCACAAACCTTTGCAATTAACCACACCCTAAATAAGAACTTCCTCAAATATCTATGACTAACATCTCCAGAAATGTGTGCAATTACCATGACTTTGTGGTTCAAATCCACCCCCACCTCCCTTCAAAACCACCACAGCAAATGCAAATGGCCAATTAAACATGGGGTTTATAATTTGTGCCTACACTTACTGGGGCTCCACATGAAAATATGATAATAGTGTGTGGAAATGATGCACATTTATCTCACAGATTTGCACACTCATTTCAGAACGTTTGGGCTCATTCCTGAGATAGTCATAAAATTCCTTCTCCTCCGGTTTTGCTTCTACTGACAAAGCGGCCTGACGCAAGTAGTTATGAGAAGCATTGCTGAAATCTGATGCTTAACATTTCACTGTGGATTTTTGGCTTCAAAGTGATTTTGTTATGTCCCCCGAGCCTGGTTAAATCCTTAGTTATAATGATTGCACGCTGAAGGGTGCTGTTACATAGAAATGCTGTTCCATAATGGCTTCGTTGCAGTGGAAAATCCGATGTTGTTTGGTCATTCGCTATGAGTTCCCTAAGCCATCAAGACATTTGCCTCAAGGCTACAAACACAAAGCTGCAGGCAAAACCCTCTGGACATAATGAGAGGGCATTTATGCAGAACTAAAAACTGGAACAGCTGAGCAGTAGATCTATGAATAGTAAGCATGTCTCTAAGCACAAAGGACATCATTCTGGAATAAGAAACTTTATAATGGTTCTGACATCTTGTATGTCAAGATCATGCTCCGTTGGTGTAACTTTTTATGTTTGTTTGTTTGAACCACATTCCTTAAGTAAGATTTTAAGCAATTAAAGGGTATCAAGGAAAACTTAACAGCACTGTTAGGCACAAAAATTAGGCAATTGACATTTCTGGCAAGATCCATGGTTTTGATTGTAATTGCTATCGAGCAAACCTATTGCTTCTGTGCTGTAGGCAAGGATTTTTTTTCAGGGGTTCTTTATAGCCTAAAAGGATCGAGTCTAATATTAACTGAGAAGTGCCTTCTGATGGAAGGGAAAGGATAGGATTAACCATAACCTACAAGGTCAGGGAGTCAGGCAATACAAAGGAGGGTAATCAAATTCAGAGTGACTTGGATCTACAGGGAGCTGGAGGAATGTAAGGCAATGAGGCTAGCAGAAAAATCATCTACATGTACCGCTAAGAGCATGGCAGGAAATCTAGGAGTGGTAAGTGTATGCAGCTCTTAAGACATGAGCATAATGAAAAATGCAGCAAAGAAGGGCAGAGTGAAATAAAGAATCTGTAAAAGGAGCAAAGAGAGGTGTTGGCATGGGGAGAGAGAATCTGGGGGGGAGAAGAGATGCATATGCATGCACCACATATTGTGTCTAGCAGCTACTCTTATTAGCCTAGTCTTTGACAAAGTTAAGATTGTTTTACTTTTAAAAAGGTTGACCTGCCGTAGGGTTGGGGGAGGACAGGGATGCTCCTTGATGTGACAGTAGAACTTTTGAAATTTATGGATGTGTTCCAATCCTTTCAAACCAGTTTTGGCATTTACAAGACCTGACACTGGGTCTTGCTCATCTACTTCGGTGAACCATGATAAGATGGCTAGCCCGGTTGTTATGGGGCTACCCGAGGACATAGAAGATCCTAGTTCAATTTCATTATCCTCCACAGACTTCCTGTGTGACCTTGGGCAAGTCAATTACATCAAAAGGAGTTTAAATACTTTTAAGGGGTCGAGTGTTGGTCTCTCTGCTTCAGTTTTTTTTTTTCAGCTTTGCCCTTATTGGGTATTGTGAGGGTAAAAATATTGAAGATTGTGAGGTACCGTGATGTGGCCGTCAGGAGGGGCCATATAGGTACCGAAGATAAAAAGACATGAACTCAAGAACTGCTTCTATTTAAAAAGGCAGGCAGATCCGATTTCCTCATCCAGCCTTCGTTTTCCCTGTTTCTTTTATCAAGGCACTGCCAGTGTTGTGAGCTCTTACTGCCTGTGTAGAGGCTGAAATTCCAGATTCTGGGAAAGAAGATGAGATGAGGATGGAAAAACTGGGCTGACTCTGCCTGGGACCCGGTGCTCAGACCATGTAACAGTTCTTCCTTCCCAGGGGGTTCAGTATTCGTGGAACCACCTTACAGTGATTAAATACTGGAGCTGGGCGGAAAAACTTAACTGGAACCATTTTCATTTGGAAAGTGCAGTTTCAGTCAAACTCAAAACTCTTTCTGAAAATATATTAATGTTGGCAACATTTCGTTTTGAAGGGGAAAAAATGAAGGTTTAGTTTTTTTGTTGCTTTTGGTGAGGTTTTTTGTTTTGTTTTGAAGTTATGTTTCATTTCAGAACCTCTTCATTTTGTGGTGTGTTATATGCTGAAAGAAAACTGGAATCTGAAACATTCTGTTTACCCCAAAAAGAATTATTTTTGAAATTTTTGCTTTGGAGAGCTTCTTTTTTAATTTCATGCTGATTTGGAAGTATGTCAAATTTCAAAATCCTTCATAAAAAAGAATGTTCATGCCTTGTCCAGCGCTACTAATTACACTAAGTTCCAAAGGGGGAGCCGTATTAGTCTAGTTCAGCAAAACAAATAAGGAGTCCTGTGGCACTTTTAAAGATGAACAAATTTATTTATTGCATGAGCTTTTGTGGGGAAAAAATCCCACATCATCAGATGCTTGAAGTGGTGGCAGGGGAGCTTGGCTTTGACATTCATTCTCCACCAGAGTCTGAGGATGAGGTCCAAGTCATAGTCACTTAATCTGGCAGGGGATTTGTTACTGGTTGGTTGGAAAGGAGAGGGTATTTGGATTAGTAGGGTACCTACAGATCAAGAGAAGGGGTGAAGCTTTAGCTCTTTGGTCCAGAGAGATTTATTTTTATTTTTGTATGGGCATCCAGGCACTGTGTGAAAATGGGACATATAGTAAACTACTCAAACATGTCAATAGTGACTTTTGTCTTTGTAAGTGACCGAGTGATGAGTAGAAACAGAAGACTGGAAGTGCCAAAGGTTACAAGCAGTGGGTTCTTCCTTCCTCCTCACCCCATCATAGCAGAAAATTGATCACATATATGGATGATTCCTACTCCTTTCCCAGAGGAAAGGTGAAATGAAAACCCAAAGGACTGTTGCAAATACAGCTGTAGGAAAATTCCTTTGCCAAACACAGGGAGGGTAGCAATACAGTCCTATGGACATGAGCAAGAGTCACTATGGTTCAGTTTCTAATCTCACTTATGCCCTAGAATAGGTAACCAATGAGCTGACACCCTTTTCTTGTCCATTAATGTGGATTCTGATGGTAGTTGTCCCTAGCCTACAGCCTGTCCACTTGATTGCTGGGAAGGGTAAAGGATTTACGGGTTTCCCTTGAAAAAGAACTTAGGATAAATCTTGATTTACATATCTTATCAAATATATAGTCCACAAACTGTGTAATAACAATGTAGCTTGAAATGCAATTGCAGGCTTATTTTCTTTGTCATTTGTGGTAGGGTTGCTGCAATATAATGTTTACCAATGTAAGGCTATTACTAAGGACATGGTGGTGTTTACATTATCTGTGGCTTTTAGGATATAGTCAAGAGAAAATTTATAGTAAAGCCCTTTATTATATGTCTCTCTATGAATTAGAATGAAACCCAAAGTTTATAGGACAAAAGTTGAGCAGATTTCCGCTGCTACTTGGCTTTTTCCCTTTTATATTGTTAAAAAAATGACTTTCACTCAACTTTTCAAGGAGTATAGATGTGCAATTGTACAGACAGGATGTGCGCAATTATGTATCTAATTTGCATACCTTCTTTGCTTCTGAAGACTCAGATCCTTATTCATGTTGAGTAAGCTCTTCATCTGTAAGAACTCCCATGGGCATCTGCATGATTTCTTGAGGAGCAAGGGCCAACGTATCTTATCATGAGTAAAGGTGCCAGGATCTAGCCCACAGTTACCATATTTCCCCATGAAAATCACAGCTTCATGTGCAAATTATCAGTTTGGATCACCTGTGCACCCAATTAACTACAAGTGTGTGAAAGCAAGTAATGTGCCTGAAAACTGGAGGCCTGATCGAAAGCCAATAGAATAGGGCTTTGAACCATGCCCTTGGTGCACAAATACTATGTAATTCCACGCACCTAAACAGAGCCAGACACAATTTGTCAGTTCAACAGCATGGAAGTATTTAATAAATTGGTGTTAGTTTTGCCAAATGGTTTCGCTTAAAATAAAAAAATCAATGTTTTGTTTAGGTTTTTTGTTTGGTTGAAACTATATGGTCTATGTCCTGTGTGTTTTTTTTCCCATCGAATTAAATACTTTTTTTTCAGTTTTAACCCCTTAGTGTATCTTTTGATTTGTGTCAGAACATTTTCATTTGACTCAAAATATATAAAATTCAGCTAGTCAAATTCTGAAATTTCATGTTTGATTTGATCCAAAACAAGGCTTTTTTTTTTGTTTTGTTTTTTTAAATTTTTCAAAATTGTCAGAAATCTGAAAATAAATGTTGTTTGCCCAGATCTGAATCTTAACTCTGAAAAACTGGCTGGCATTCTCAAGTTCTAGTTCCCATGACATGAAATATGTTAAAAGAAATTATATATTCTTTTAACATATTTTAAAAACCGTTGTCTCTTACAATACAATTCTCACAATAGTTTTCTCAGCTAGCAATTAACTGTCTCAAATCAATATTTATTTCTTGACTTAAGTTGAGCCTTGTCCACCTTGATGTGAAACTGTAATTTGATGCCTCTATATATATATTTGAAATTCCAAGAATTTAGGGCACTTTCTATATGCCTTAATGTGCGTGCTAAGGCTTACCACAAGCCATTCTTCCACTTTGGTTTGACCTGTTTCTGGACTCTGACTGCTTTTACAATGTTTGACGTATGAAGAAAAGGAATTTAAGGTTTGTGGAGATGACTCGGGCCATGTCTCTACTGACAAGTCTGCGTCGATCCCCATGGATCGATTGAGCGGCCAGTGAACCTGCTCAGTTGATCCCCAAAGTGATCTCCCTTCAACGTAGTAAGTCCACCCCTCCAACAAGAGTAATGCTGCATCAAAGAGAGAGCACTTACCAACGATGCAGGCGAGTGGAGACACAACGGTAAGTGAAAGTAAGTCAGTCAATGGGAGATACACAATCTATGTGCCGCAGAATGCATGTCTTCCGTTGACTTAATGTAGACTAGGCCACACCAGCTAGAATAGTGGATCCAAGAAGCAATGGAACACTTTTTTTCATACTATAAACCACAAACTATGCCCAACAAAGACTAACCAGAACATCTTGTGGCTCAAATGATTGGAGATATTATGACTTCAAGGGAGAGCAGTTGATAACTGTATGAAAACTTTTTGTTCTATTAAATCTGTTTATCTCTAGATTCTTTAAATTTGGAGGTAAACTTTGGCAGGCTTTGGGACTCGCTAAGATACAGTAGATTCATGAGTTGTCAAGTCTCTGTTCAGACTGGCTTAAGAACCACACAGAATAGGCACCTCTATAGGTCCTCTGCAGGTCCTTTTGCACACTAAGCAATGGAGAGGCATTCTGGGATGTGGCCCATAGAATTAATGCTGACCACTCCCTATGGCTATTTTGATTATTTTCCGTTGTCTTGTTGACAGTGTTGCTGGAGCCAAGAGCTGGCCTGAATAAGGGTGCAAAACAACACAGCTGAGTCTGTGTTAATTCATGCTTGTCCTGGGATAAGTCTGAATAGAGACAGAAATTAGCTTTTTGTATTTATAGCATAATTGTTTCTTTTAAAAATAGTTATTTATTTTTTATTTTAAACTTTGCAGTATAAGAAACAGGCCTGAACCTGTGGGTTGAGTTACAGAAACTGTTTGAGAAGATTAAGGTCTCTTAGCTGATTACATGGAAACAGGTGTGACTTAATCCTACCCTTCCTCTGATGTATTTAATAGGTCCTGTAAGTTAGGCAAAAAGTTGCCACAGTGTGTGTTCAGTTGAGCAACCAATTTCATCTGCAAGCAGATCAACCTTAAACTTACATCATTGACATTTTCCAACACGAATGCACCAATTTATTGTCTGTCTTTTCTGAAGTGTGCTGTGCTAACTTATTAATTGACTCCAGATGTTTTGGCAACAGGACATGTTCATCTGTCATGTCATGACATGAGATAAGAGAATGGGATGAGATGTGTCATAACAGTGCTGCGTCAGCTCATAGTTTTCATAAAAGCATCTTTATGAATTGTATATTTTAAAGAATGAGGGATTTACTCTGACTGAATACAGCTCTTGCTTGCTCCTACTCAAAGGAGAAAGGAATTTCTGGGCAGATGATCTTTCAACTTATTGCTGCCTCATCAGCTTTTCTTGCTAAACTTCACTTGAAGCTCTATAGCTGCAGATGATTTCTGAGGAGGACAAGACTTCAGCCCGGAAGTCTGTCTCGGGTCCCAATATGGGAAGAGAATATTGCCTCAGAAGCCACTATTCACACAAAGTCACCAAACAAGTAATCAATACAAATCAAAAAGGCCAGAGACACCAAAATTCCTGTGTGCCCTACCAAGCATCCAAGAGTTTGGGATTCCAGAGGAGAGCTCTCAGGAGGATGAGAAGGAAGTGATGCTGTGTTGCAGAGAGTCATGGTGTTTTGGTATTGCAACATCTCTGCTGAAGACTTTGTATCTGCGATGGCGTGTTGTATGAAAACATACAACTATTGTAGTGTGGTGCCCTTAAATCATTATTCTAAGGCTTTCCTAGTGATTCTTTGCTGACACAGTTGTTCTTTTAGTCGGCAAGTTGGAGGATGCCTGGTTCAAGGTGTGTGTTTACTAGCAAATTTTGCAAGATGATGGTGATCTAAAATTAGTTTAATTGCTTAAGGCCATATGTTTCGTAAGAACAAGGACTCAGTTTGTAATGAAATATAATGCTCTAAGCTAATTTACATTTTACATTTCCTTGTTTTAAAGTCTATGGCCAGTCTTGGATTAAGTGGTTGTAACTCTGCTGACTTCAGTTGTGTTTAAATGGTTTGAATTTGCCCCGTTTGAGTAAATTATCAACCATCATGTACTTCTAGAGGGTTTGTAGTGTAAAAAGAACACAGAAACTAACTCTCTCTAAAAGAAACACTTGGAAGCTTCCCTTTAAATGCAGATGGAGAAGATACTTTACTAATAATACGTTCTCCAGCACCATTCACACTTAGTCACTGGTTAGACCCTCTAAATGCCCAGTGTAAATCTTACTCTCAGTGGAGCTGACTGTAAAAGAATCCTTTCAGAGATTTCACAGGAGCTACAAACAGTCACATCATGAGACTAACCACAACCCATATAAAATGACTGATTCTGTTGATTACAAAAAATTTCTCCTTCCTCAATTTTTAGATTTTTATGCCCACTTGTTTGTGCAAGAAACAGCTTCTCCTGAAGCATCCTCTTCCTTCAAGAATCTCCTTCCAGTCCGCTCCTTCTGCAATGCTTTCCATTCTTGCTCCGCACACTTGATTTCTCCATCTTCTCATATTGCGTCTGAGCTGTAATCCCATGCATCATATTCCTGAACTATGTTGTAAACTCCTCAGGGCTCATTTTAGGTTGAGGTTTTCCACAGAGTCTAAGGGAGCTGGACATTCAACATTCTGTGTGTGTGTGTGTGTGTGTGTGTGTGTGTGTGTGTTTCAGAAGCACATGAGTTCCTCAGTCTCTTAGGCTTCTTTGGAAACCCTAGACTTAGATCTGGTCTACATTAAAAAGTTAAGTGGAGCCACTTGCATTGCTCTTAGGTATGAAAACTTCGTACCCCAGAGCAATGTAGTTAAGCCTACCTAACACCCAGCATAGACAGCATTAGATCAGTGGAAGAATTCATCTCAGCAAGGTGAATTAACTACGCCAATGGGAGAAATTATTGCTGTGTAGTCATCACAGCACTCAAATATCTTAAATCCTATTGAAGTCAATGGGATTTTAAACACAGTAACATACACTAAGACAAGTGCTTTTCTGAATCAGGGCCCTTGGTGTTTGCACATTGATACATTTTACATGCATATGAAAAACCATGCTTCTAGCAAGAACTGGATTCATTAGTCCAGGAAACTTGATGTTCGGTTTGCTCTGAGGGGAAAAAAAACAACTTCATGCCAAATGCTGTATCCCATTTCCAGTTCCCTCATGTACACAATTAACGGCAGCACACAGTTTTATGCAGGCAAACAGCCGTTTGCAGCTACGGATTGGAGAAGTGGGTACCCTTCTATCAAACTTGTGTGTGCTGCTATGACATTTTTATATGCCCACCTGTTTGTATGCAAACCAGTTATTGGGAATAGCCAGGCCTGGCACAGGTTAAGCGGGCGGAAATGGGTTTTGGGTCAGAAGACATTTCCCACATCCTCTTCAATTGAAAAGAAACCAACAGAATACACTGCTACAATTCTGCACTCCAAGGTGTAAGAGGCTATGCTGGAATTACGGGCACGTCTCTTGGCCTCATGCCTCACAAGACAGTCCTAGGCTGGAGCAGGCAGTTTTACCAACATGCAATTTTCCTTTACTCTTTTTTAATGATCAGGAAATGGAAACTTTTAAAATGATCTCTACTGTGCAATTACATGTGTTTGGATTTGATGGAAAGGTTTTTCTTTTATTGGTTTCATCCTTGTAATTGGCATTAATTAGAGTCCAGTGTATTTGCAAGGTAAAGCATTGCATTTCTTCAGTAGAGTGGCTAGCTTTCAAAATCATATTTTGGCTCTAATTAGAAATGGCCTGGACTAAAACTCCGTATCCAAATATCTGCTAACCTGAGGGGGGTGGAGGAGAGAAGCTTGGTACTGGAGTCAAACTATGCTCTTCAGGCCAGTTTAAAACTTTAATTGTAAATCCAATGAAATTTCTCTCATTATTTAAAAATTAAATGAGGAAAACTCCTGATTTCCTAGCTTGTGCCTATCCCACTTTTTGCCATGCAGGCTGAGAAATGGGGTATTGTTGCATTCTATGTAGGTTGGAACATTGGAAGCAATAGGTTGATTTAGTGTTTACCTTTGAGGTTATAGAAACATGTTACAGATTCTGCTTTTATATAGAGCATCTGCAAGAATAAATGGTGAAAATTAAGGAGTTAATAGTGCAGGATGTAAAGTAGCAGGATCCCAAACATGGGGCTGCATGTGGGAATGTAAGATCTGTCTCTGCAAATGTGTTCCTGGGCTTACAGATGGAGATCTTGCCATGTAAACAAAACATCAGGTATTCATCCTCTATGTATCAGATTCAGTAATTGCTCCACTGGCTCAGAAGATGACAGATGATGTTGTTTCGATGTAAACTGCCTTAAATTAAAGCCCTGTTCCATAGCCTAGATCAGGGTCAGAAACAAATAACGATTTTTTTTTCTAGTCGATCTCACCTGGGTCGTTCTCAACACTTGGTCCCTCTAATAGTGGCAAATGGAGTAAATTCTTCATCTCTGTTCACTGGGATTGATTTGTGCAAATCTCAATGTTTAATGAAGATTGGACCGAAGGGTTTGTGAATATACTTGTATTCAAAGCGTCAGCTATAAATATTCATCCCAACATCTTGGTCATGCATGTGCATGGGTGTTCCGGAAAGCTAAGAGTGTTCTTGGGTTATTTTGAATTTTTGGTTTGTGTTTAGGAAATCAAACTGCATAGCTCATAAAAAGCCTAAGTGAGCAGACTACTGTTCTGGCACAGATGTCCGCTCCTCAGACAGACCTCACTCTGTCAATCTGCCCAAGCAACTCTGCCCTGCTTTTTTGACTGGAGAGAGGAGTTGCTTGGATGGATTAACTGGGTGACATCTGCTTGGGTAACAGACATTCATGCTGAAGAGGTGCTTTTGTATACTTCTGTTTTTTCTGGAAATAATTTCCAATTACAAGGAAATTAAAACCTTAATGCATTTGCATTGTGATTTCACTTGTGATATCAATTCCAAGCACCATGGCATTCCTGGGAATAAACTGTCACAAACATGTTTGTTGAAAGGACATACTTTCTACGTATAGCAGTTGTGATGCATTAGATCACTTTTCAGGATGGCTTTTAGATATATAGAAATCCAAAATACTGGTTTCTAATTTAAAGGGAATCAAATAATTTAAAAGATGCTGGGGGAAAAAAGTACTTTTAATCTAAATATATAAATTGTAGCAATGAATTTTTGTCTTCTGTAAATACTGCTACACCATCCGTGACAGTGCACAAGTGGCTATATATCCTCTTCTGCTATGGTTTGAGGAAACTGCTTGTATAATGGAGTAATCTATAACTAAGGTACATTCTTTATAAAATATGGGCACGGTGCTCTGTGAAGGTGGGTAAGTCTAATTGCTGTTGTACAGCTGTTGAAACTGGGGCACAGAGATGTGATGTGACCTGTTCAAGGTTACACAGTGACATTGAGGCAGTAGCAGAGTCAGGAATAAAACCCAGGTCTTCTGTTTTCCAGTCTAATTACTAGACTACATTGCCTCACAGTTGCTTGAGTTATATTGGCCATAGAGCTTCCTAGTAGGGTACAGATGGATTTTATTGATTCTATTATCTAATAGTCACTCTTAAGAATTATGTTAAAGTAGAAAACTCCATTGTTATCTCTTCTTGTACAGGAAGACAAGCTATTCACCTATAGTCTAAATCAGAATGCGCTATTTTTATATTGAAAGAACAACAAAAGAAGAAAGAACAAAAGTTGGATTTCTGAGATCATTGTGAATCACAATTGGCAGATGCCTCCAACTGGTCTCAATCTAAATATGCACTACATGGAAAATTCGTAAGACATATAGGACAAAATTCTGGCTCCATAAAAATCAATGGAAAAACTCCCACTGACTTCCTTGGAGGCAGGATTTCACCCACAACTTCTGTACATAATGCCTGGGCTATGGAAATTCTTAACCTTCTAACACTCTACAGTCTGGGGATGTTAACATCTATGGTTCTGGATGAGTGCACTGAAGAAATGGGAAATCCTTTTGCAAAAGTTGGATTCAGGTTTGGATTCTGAATACCTTTTTCAACGGTAGGGACCATCCAAGCCCCAGACCAAATAAACCAGTTAATTCTCCACCAACACCCAGCAGGCTAAAGTCAATTTCAAAACAATAATAATACAGCTCCTTTTATTGTAACTTACTTTTTGGATGCAGTGAGAAAGAAAGCATTATAAAAATAGTGTGTGTGCATGCCAAAGAAAATCAGCCAGGAAAACAACAATACAACTCTTTTGGGCAAATACTGCAAAAGAAACCCTAAAGGTAGCCAAGCCACGGTTTCTGTTTGCTCAGATTGGTACATAGTGAAAAGTAACTGTTCTGTAATCGTATGGTAGCAGAGTCACGAATAAACCATGCTCTCAGCTCTCCCTGGCATGAAATTGTTCTTATTTTGTCTTTTACAAGTAAAGGAGCATCCTTGGTGCTTAATTAAGAATGAACCTCCACCCCCTTTTAACAAATTAAAAGTGCAAGGATAGCATAGACTTTGTCCGGGCAATGGAAATTCCCCATAGGCAGGGGAATTGTTTCTAGCATAACAAACGAGGAGTCCTGTGGCATTTTTAAAAATTAACAAATTTATTTCATGTATGAGCTTTCGTAGGAGAAATTGGGCTTGAACAGAGATTTGAACTCGCTTTCCCATTACAATAAGTGACTTTCCCCTATCTCTGCCCCCACCTTCTAATATGTTCCACACCGTTTGAATTTAAACAACCTGATCCTATGACTTACACTCCCCTGCATTTATTTTTCCTCCCATTCTAAGTCCCCCCTTTGCAAAGGTCAGATGAAATGGAATTTTCTCCCACAAAAGCTCATGTGATAAATAAATGTTAGTCTTTAAAAGTGCCACAGGACTCCTCGTTTGTTCTGTTGAATTACACTAACAGGGCTATCCCTCTGGAATGTGTTTCTAGTCTGTTTCCGAAGGAGAATTCCTGAAAACCACTTAGTTGGCCAGGCTGAGATACGTGATATTGTAATATGCTTTTACATCAGTAAATGTCATAGTAGGTGGGATTTTCTACTTCAGAAAACGCTCTCTATCACTACAGGCTAAAAAGTCCTTCAAATGAGGTTTACAGTTTAAGGGAGTATTAAACATATCTCTTGTGGGGGAAACTCTCAGGTGATATTACTTGAGGATGCTGGCTTGAATCTGACAGGAAAGGCTAATGACTGAAAATTGTTGCCCTCAGTCTTTTTAGTTTGGTATTTATTCTTTGGCTGCTTGAAATGAATTACTCGTCTCTGTTCCAAATCGGTAGATGCCCAAATGACAAAAGAACTATCTTAACTGGTTAGCAGCTGGCAATTTTTCCCCGCTTTATTCATTGCTGAATAGTTTCTGGAAATACGTTTTGGCCTGTTGTTAGGTCAGGGAAGAGTCCTTTCTAGTGTTCTGATGTCTGAAATTCTAGCTGCATTGGTTAGTTTTACTCTGAAAACCTGGGTACATGGCACTATTTCTGTTCTTTAGTTGGGTGGCCAGAAACCTTGGGGTCCATTTTCTGGTGGAAGCACTTGTTCAAAATTTGTTGTTTGAATATTCTCAAGGATTTTGGGGAAAAAAATGACTGCCAGTAAATTCATTAACTAAAATATTAATAGAAAGTACACATGAGAACTAGCTCAGAACTGAAGCTTTTTTTTATTTGAGCAAATATTTGCATAATTTTTCTGAGATCTTTGCTGTGCTCCAATAATCAAACATGTCTCTTACTAACTAAAATTCTTAATTACAAGGCTACTGCCAACTCAAGTCACATGGGGGGCATCTACATTGGCAAGTTAGGTTGTAAAACTGGGGGGATGACAGGAGGGAAAAATTTTTCTGAAGATGTATTCTTTGCCTAAGTTTCAAATGTATTGTAATTAAGGCCAATGTTACTGAGCTTAATGTCCAGCTGGCCCAAAGGAGGAAACAGAGGCTGATGATCATAAAATCCATAGCTCTTTTGAAATCTCTCCTGCCAGAGTGGGCAATAAGAAAATATTATATTAATAAATATACAATTATGGTATACGTTATACATTTTATCATTAATAATTGTACATTTCAATTGTCCTTTTTATCCCAAACTGTTTTAAATACTTGTCTGAGCTACAAAATCCAGTCCCCATCCAGCGCTCAGTTCCAGGCAGGCAACACTTAACACCCTCTCGGCTTATGTCCATACTGGAACTTAAAACCTGTGCCAGGTATTTTGGGTTAAGGAGCTGTTTTATTGCAGCATAGATGTTTGGGATCAGACTACAGTCCAAGATCTGGGACACTCCTACCTTGCAGGATTCCAGAGCTCAGACTGCAATCCAAACCCAGGTGTCGACACTGCAGTTAAACAGACTCTTAGCCTGAGTCAGTGGCCTCCAGTCACTCACTGGTTTTTAATTCAACCCTAGTTCTATTCTGAGTACTTCAACAGCAATTTGGGAAGCTGAGCGCAGCTTACGATGAAGAAGTGGAACTCCGTCGTGCATTGCTCTGTCCATGTGATTGAGTTGCTTCCAGTCTAACTCTGACCATTTCTTATTTTTCTGGTGTTCACTCAATAATAGTCCTTCCAGAAATCCTGGCCTGGACTCCAGTTCCCCTGATCAGGCTACGCAGAGCACTACTGATTTCAAAGGAGATGCACACAGGTGCAAGAGCTCATGGACCCAGGCCTAATAGCAGGACTGAGACCTACATGGATATGTCTAGGCTTCATGCTCTTTTCAGCAGTGTATTTTAGAGTACATATACTCTCTGTCCCCCAGCATGGGTATAAATAGCAGTGTAGTTGGTGAGGGAACTGGCTACTCAGGCGAGTAAAGAAACTCCCTAACCTTTGAATATGCACTTGACAGGGCTCTCTCCTCACTCAGGTAGCACCTCTGTCTCCACTGCTACTAATGGCCGTGTAGTGTCCTCCTGCCTCCATGCTCCTGGGAGCCTTCCCCACAAAGGCAACTGCTGGAGCTTTTCCCAGCTGCAGGGAAAGACTGCTGGAACAGGGAATGCCACACTGAGAGACTCCAGTAGTAGGGAAACTCTCTAGCACTAGCCACTGCCAAACCTTTCCCTGATGCCTCCTCCCTGCCAGAGCCTTCCACTAACTCGTGTAGATATGCTAGACATGTGCGATGTTAGACATAACCTTAATCTCTGACTCATATTACCTACCATTGAAATGCAACCTCCCCTGAGATGAAAGATGGCCATCGTTGAGTGAACGGACACGGCATTCATGAACTCCAGGCAGGAAATGAAGGAAATTGAAGCTAAATAGGAATTTGGAAGAGGCAGGGTTTAAATTTCCGAATCTGAAATCGTTCCATTCCTTCAGTAATGAAGGGTTGAGAGAAGCTGCAGGAATTTCTGAAAATCTGATGATGGTGAATGGCTTTTAAGGGAATTGAACTTACTTGACTCTTTCTAGACCGTCCAAGATACCAAGAGAGGTTGTGGCATCCCTCTCATTGGATCCTTTTAAAGAATGGGTTAGACACCTGTCAGGGACAGTCTAGGAATGCTTGGTCCTGCCTCAGTGCAGGAGGGATGAACTAGAGGACCTCTCCAGGTCCCTTCCAGCCCTACTTTTCTATGATTTCTATGAAATTGAACATCAAAGAATAATCACAGATTGGTAGGGCTGGAAGGGACCTCGAAAGATCATTTAGTCCAGTCCCCTACACTTATGGCAGGAATAAGTATGATCTAGATGTGCTTAAAGTGCTTGAAACAAATGAATCGATCAGCTGTGTGTTGTTCTAAATGGTATGGCTTGAACATTTTGCTTGGAGGAGACTATTTTTTTAACCTCTGACAAAAGAAAGAGTAAAGAAAAATCATGCAATGAAACAGGAGAAGATGGGGGAACAGGAGGAGAGAGAGAGAGACAAGGATGCACTTTCAGGAACTAGCTGAACAAAACTCATAACAAAGAATATTCCAGTGTCTATGCCAATGCATCAGGTGATGAAACAGGAAGACCATTAACTTCAGATACACTCTTGACATCAGCCCTTGTAGCCAGCACTGAGCTTCTTTTCGAAGACTGACTTTTCATGTTGCTGTCTCAGTTGGGAGGACTTCTCATCCATCACAAAAGATCTTGGATTGAAGGATTATTCGGATCTGTTCAGTGTTCCAAGGGGGTTGATTCATCTGAAAAACCTAACAAGACAGCTGAAACTGCTGCCAAAACCAGTCATGCATTCAGCATTCTCCACTCTCCACTGCCATCTCTCTGTGCCTTTGCTACAGAAACAGGATTGCTTAAAAAAAAAATATAGATCGACATTGCTGAATTCGGTAGCAACAGGGTAACTCGCTGGTAATGATTTAGTGGAATCTGAGTTTTCCTTCTACCTTGTCACTTCCTAACAATTGATCTCTTCTGGTAGCAAAAATTAAACATTGTTGGCAAATCATGTCACAGGATATAATGCAGGTGGTTCAATAGGAGTGGGGGTGGATCTGGGAGTCTGCCTGAGGGAAAGGTGGCCTCAATGGAGCAATCTCCAGGTCAGCAAGGGTGGACTCTCTGAGCCTTGTCTACTCTAGTCTAACCTGCATCCTGTCCTAGTGTGGCGCTCTGTCTTGTGGCAGGCTTTGAGTTGATGACTGCTTACAAACCAGCTGGAGTGGGTTCCTAGATCAAGTGGTAGAAGAGAATGCTTTACGGTCCAGAGGACCTGGAAGGATTAACTGTAGAAAACAACTATTTTAAAAGAAAACTATATTATAACTGCAGTCAAGTACTCCAGGGGATGTTTAATGGGGCCACTAAGTAATGTCTCAGGCAGTTCATGGCACTCAGTCTTTCATCTCATGCTTCCATTGTAATGAACCTATAAAACGTGCCCCATCAGGTCTTAATTTTAAAATACAAAACATTCCTGGATAATATAGTGTGGGTGATAAAAGTGATGCATCTATCATCAAACCTAGGATAGCCTGTGTTGTGTGGCTTATTAAAGGTCTCTCTTTATGGGGAAATTTTCACTATTTTTATAATTTTAAGTATCAAAGCCCGCTGATTAAACGTGGAATAACACTCTTCACTTTGCATAACATCTGCATACCAGCTTTCTTCTCCCACTCTGCAAAATCCTGGACAGAAATAAATTCCTCCAAGTGCATCTTTCTGTCTTCACTATATACGGGACTAAATGCTTTGCTAATAAAAAACAGGAATGGGTATAGGGTGCTATAGAAATCCAGAAAGTAGACTTATATTAAATACACTCTCAGCAAACTGGCTTCTGAGTCCCAATTAACTTGGAAATGCAACAGTATTTTATTGCTTTTAGGAATGAATGGCAGTTATTGGCTTCTTATATAACAGTTTGACTTCCTTATTCAGTCAAAAAAATTAGAGCATCTGTCTGACTATCAACCCATAAAAGTCTTCCTTAGGTTTGATAAATAAATCATGGCAAGTCAACCCCCAGCCCAGGGTCTGGAGTAGCTCCACAAATGGAGCAATTTGGAGCCAATGACGGAAAGGGAAGAATGTACCTGTATACGGTGACATGAGAGAACACGGCAAGGGTGCCAATGGTCTTACATGTGGTCAAAATGGTTTTTTGTCCATGATAAGGAGCTGAGAACGTGGCAAGGTGCAGACCCAGATAAAGGTTGCCAGAATAAGCCTAAATATAGTGTTATAGCGTATCCTGGGTTTTGAATGGTTGGGCTTGACAGTGCTGGAATGTGCATCTAGCCCTCTGTGCCGGTTTAACCCAAATTAGTTCAAAAAGCCCACTGTTCCTTAAATCAGTATAATTTTCTCTGACAGGCCTGGGCAGAGTCTCAAACATGTTCAGTAACCAATAGCAACTCATTGCTCTTCATGTGAGCACTCAGCTCTTCTGGAAATCTAGCTCTAAAAGGTCACATTTCCTTTCCAAGGGTCTCTTACTGAGTGGACACTGTTATGGAGCACAAATGGTTTACTTAGTCTGAGCTTGCTCACACTGGAGTTGATGGAAGCTAGACTCCTGACTTCAGGATTGGGTGCTTAGTGGAGCCATGGGAGAGCAATCTATTTTTTGTACCAGCAGGGAGAGTAAAACCCAAATGCCAGATTGGCAGAGGAAACCCTGCCACTGCCCACCCCCACATCTGATTTATCTCTGTCCAAGCCTGTTACAACAAGGGGTGGTTCTCGCACACAGAACAACTTCTTGTAACTAGAACTTCGAAAGAGGAAAGAATTTGTGACAAACGTAAGTGTGCTCTGCTTAAGAAAATAAAGACGAGGTGAAAGCTGTAAATGGGGTATCTATGCCAGCTTCTGCTGAATTCTTGTTATACAATAGTAAGAGCTCTGCCAGCTTCTGCTGAATTCTTGTTATACAATAGTAAGAGCTCTAACAGTTTTAGCAGTGTTGAAAGATGAAGGATTTAAAAGGGAGCTGTGATGGTTGGGTTGGATTTTTGCCTGTATTAGGACTGTATTTATTATTCCACTTCTATTAAGGTGCTTCAGTTATTCATAGTTGGGTTTAGACAAGAAATAAATAGCTAGGCAGCTGTGACTACATGTCTGTTTGTCATTAGTCATCACTACAACTGCTGTGGGAAGGTTGGATTTAGCAGCAAGCTGTTAAAATTCCCCTAACTGGAAGATAGTCTAGTGACCAATTGGGTTTTTACATTTTTTTAAGTGGAAAAATTGAATTTTGTGATCTTGGACTTGTTATAAATATGTCTGGAAATACACCCCAAAGAGTATAGAAACCTGAAGAACACTGTGCAACTTGGAAGCATGTCTCTTTCACCAACCGAGGATGGTCCAAGGAAAGATGTTACCTTCCCGCCCGGTCTCTGTAAAAGAGAGAAACCGTAAGATGACAAGCCTGGGACTGAGCTAATTAAAATTTTACTCTCTAGCATTTAACACTTCATGTAACTCTCCTTGGCTGGTTCCTAAGAAAAATTTAAAACAGTAGGTGCAGGTGTTTAATTCCACTTAAATGGCAATAGACTGGTGGGCACACTTAATGCAATCTTGGTCAATAAGGGCCTGATCCAAAGCTTGATGAGGTCAGTGGCTTTAACAGGTTAGAAAAGAAATGATTTGAATGGAACACTGTTTGATTTGAGTCTCAGCATTGTGTTCTCTTCTTGCTGAAGATACCAAATTCTTTACCTGAAAATGTTAAGAAGCAGAATATTGTAAAATGACTTCTATAACTTTTGCCCGTACAACACACTGCAGAACAGCAGTCGTATGACTTCTATCGCTTCCAATGATATAAAACAGTATAAATAATACAATGAAACCTCGTTGTTTTTCAGTTCCTCTGACAACAGAAGGAAAGATCCATGTACTTTGAGCTTGTCAGTGTCTCTCTTTGGCTATGTCTACCCTTGTAATTTTAAGCCGACTTTAACTAAGCTGATTTAGTGAGTCTACACTTAAAATTAAAATCGACTTTGGGGGGAACTTACAAAGTCGACCTAGAGCATCCACACTGGACGCCTAGGTTGACTTCTAGGGGCTTAGGAGGACCTAGGGTAGGTCCACGGGGGCAGGGGGGACACCCAGGGGGCTCAGCCTTTGACTTAATTTTCATTGTCGACTTAAGGAAAGTGTAGTGTAGACACAGGGTAAATTAAGTCGACTTAAGCAAGCAAGTTAGCTAGTCTGCTAGTAAGCATAGTGAAGCTGGCAGTGGTGAAAGGCTGGGGCTGGCCTCTTCCTCTCCACTCCCTCTCTTGAGCGAGGATGAAACCAGGGACTGTCGGAGTTCATTCCCTGATTTGTTTCCGGGACAGCAGAACTATGTGTTATCACTTCTTCAGAATAAATAAGAGGGAAATTGCCTTCTACTCACGCAAGAAGGGAGGGTAGATGAGGAGGGTTCTGAGTTATTACAGAGAATTCTTTCTTGGGTGACTGGCTGGTGAGACTTGCCCACGTGCTCAGGGTTTAACTGATTGCTATATTTGGGGTCGGGAAGGAATTTTCCCCCAGGGCAGATTGGCTGGGTCTGAGGGTTTTTTGCCTTCCTCTGTAGTATGGGGAATGGCTCACTTGCTGGTGGATTCTCTGTATCTTAAAGTCTTTAAATCATGATTTGAGGACTTTAACTCAGTCATTGGTTAGAGGGACAAAAGAGTCTTGTGGCACTTTTAAAGACTAACAGATTTATTAATCGCATGAGCTTTCGTGGGAGAAAATCCCACTTCGTCAGATGCTTTGAAGATAGGAAAGGAGGGATGGGTGAGGTTTTGTGGCCTGCATTGTGCAGGAGGTCAGATTAGATGATCATACTGGTCCCTTCTGACCTTAGAGTCGATGAGTCTATAATCCCCATGAGCAGGAAGAGGGCAGATTATTCTCTGTGAATGATTCTCCAGCACTAGCTGAGATGTATTCTTCCACTGTAAAGAAAAAGTGACATGTTTGGTAACAGAAAAAGGTGACTAAATGCAGAACTTCAGAGTTGAAACTAGATGTGCTACTGAAGGGCTGAATGGGATGGGGAATACAACTTTATGTATTTATGACATCAGGAACTGTGGAATATACTAAATATCTGCGTGTGAGACAGCTACTGGCCCAAGAACTGTTGCAAGGCCTGGTGAGCTTTGTTAAAACAAGTGTAGTACCTTGAAAACTTTTGAAACCCTCATTCCAGTCCTCCATGCATGAAGACACCTTGAATATTTACATTTACCATTCAGGATGGAGTATGGATGGTTCAGTTTGTGTTATCACAAAGAAGTAACCTTGGAGTAACAATCTTGCAAGATGTACAACTGCCTTTTGGTTCCAGCTGAAAAAACTCAATGTAGTAGACTTCTCTTGTCAATTTCATTTTAAAGAGAGCTTTTTTTTCTCCTCTCATTTCTCAAAATGAGCTCCCTTGAAATCTCTCAAAGGAGAAAACAGTATTCTACGTAAGATATTTTAGAAATTGGCTGTTTCCATCTATGTTGGGTCTCTGGATTTATCTAACAAGATATTTCATAGATTCCATATAGAGTTTAAGGCCAGAAGGACCATTATATTACCTAGTCTGACTTTCTGTGCATCATAGGATGCCTAATTTTACTCAGATACCTCTATACTGAGCCTAGTCTTCTGAGGACTGAAATATTGTGTGCCACAGTCAGTGAACAGAAGAGACTAAAGTCCTACCAAAAACATTTTGGGGCAAGTCCTCTCCTAGTGTAGAACAATGTAGCTCAATTAATTTGAGTGGACCTATGTCAGTTTATGCCAGTTAAGGATCTGGCCCCTCTTGCTTAAAACAATTTGCATTTTGGTGCAAACTAGACCCAGTGGAAAAGTGTTGGTGTTAGCAAGCTGTTTTGAATAAACACCATTTTTTTTTTTTAAATAATCTTTTTCTACAAAATGTGAGCAGCTGAGTTACTGGATTGTGTGCAGCATAGACACTATGGACTTGATCCTGCAAATACTCATTACGGCACATAATAATACAGTGGGTGCATCCACTTACTTCCTAGTAGTAAACATGTCACTGGTAATGTTGGCAGGATCTGATTCTGCTGAAGACGTGAACAACAAACCTTTGTATATCATCAAAGAAAACATTTTCTAGTTGGGGCTGCACAAATTAGTGATGGGCTACTATGTTTTGCTCTTATTTCCACAATAGACCTTATGGACAAAAAGTGTTTGAATTTGTTGTAGTAAGAAGTTAAAGGGTATTAAACCCTTCTGCTTCAGAGCATAAATCTATCTCTAACTATAGGGGTACCAGAAGAAATGTTCCTTGTGGCTAGGTTGTTCCATAATTGCACACCCCAGGTTTTGTGTTTCTGAAGGAACCTGGGCTGACTACTATGGGAGGTGGGATACTGAACTAGATGGACCACTCATTTGTTCTGGTAGCCAGGGCTGGCCCAACCATGTAGGTGAACTAGGTGGTCACCTAGGGTGCCAGGCTTTAAGGGGTACCAAATTAGATAGAAGAGAATTTTTTACATCTGTTGTATCTTTACATTTGGGGAGGATGGCGTCAAAGTCATAGTTTGCCTAGGGCATCAAAAACCCTTAGGCCGGCTCTGGTAGTATCCTAATTCCTATGTTGGCTAAAAGCCTGTATTTGAATACAACCTTTGTGAAAGTTAGAATCTAGGCCTGAAATCTGCAGATCTTGCTTGTGTCTAGCACACATGAATAGCTTGGCATCAAAAAGATTTTTTTACCCTAAACCTAAATAAGTCTTAAAAATAATCCCAACAAAATTAAATTTAGGCCTTCTTCTCTTGAAACTCTAACAAGTGAAAATAATTCTGATGCATTCTCTATATTGCAAATGAACTCTTCGAAAGAGGGTCTGACTTTAGGCTATGCATAAGGTATATGTATGATTCAGTGGATGGAATTGATGAACAGTCGTCCTCAGGATCAGATGAAAAGCCCGTTAGACATTGGGCATCAAGTAGGATTGTGGCAACGCAATGGCAGTGTGGTTGTGTCTGACAACCAACACCATTCTGAAGCTTTGACAGAATAAGAACTTACATGTGGTGTCAATCATCCTTCGGGTGCCACTTCAAATTCCTCTCTCCTCAGGAGGACATCCATACCCAGTGGCATCCAAAATACAGCTATCAGTGTCACTAAGCCAAGGACAGAAAACATTGGAAGTAGCAGAGTGTAGGATGTGTTGCCTGAGTGTAACACGGGAGAAATATGGCTCTGAGACAGCACGTTCTCTCTACCCCGCAGGAAATAATTTATAAATGTGAACTAACAAGAGAGCAATGAATGGCAGGGAAAGTGTCACTGGAGCTCTGATTTTGGTTGTCTTTCTTTCAGAGATTGGAGGGACAGATTAAGAATAGTACCTGAATCACTGCTTTATGGACTGATCTTCCACCACCCACATCATCTGGTCCTTTGCAGTTAACTTTGGTAAGTACAGAATCAAGCTCTAGTGCTGCTGTGTTGTTTTCCATAAATGGCTAGGGGATCCTCACGTGAAAGTACTTCTTAAAAGTGGGTAAGTATTATACCCCTTGTCTAGAAGAAGTGAAGCACAGAGATGCGTGTTGTCCAAAGTCAGATAGGAGGTCCATATGAGATCCAGATCTAGTCCCTGGAACTTGAAAGGCAGGCAATGCCTTTCCTTCAAAAGGGTTTGTAGCAGAGGGACAGTTCATGCTGGCAAAAGGGATCTGTTACTCGTATTCCTTAAACCAGTTCCCCAAGAGGAATGAGCTATGCTATCAAAGGGTTTGTTTCCGCCAAAAGAAGGTTGAGGGGAGATATGATTTTTCTCTCTAAATACATCAGAGGGATAAATACCAGGGAGGGAGAGGAATTATTTGAATACAGCGCCAATGTGGACACAAGAACAAATGGATACAAACTGTCCATCAGGAAATATAGGCTTGAAATTAGATGCAGGTTTCTACCGTCAGAGGAGTAAAGTTCTGGAATAGCCTTCCAAGGCAAGCTGTGGGGGCAAAAAACATAGTTGCCTTCAAAACTGAGCTTGATAAATTTATGGAGGGGATGATATGACGGGACAGCTTAGTTTGGCAATTGTCCATTTTTTACTACTGGTGATAGATATGCCAGTGACCTGGGAAGGGGCATTAGATGGGGTGGGTTCTGAGGTATTACAGAGAATTTTTTCTCGACTGGCTGGTGAGACTTGCCCACACGCTCAGGGTTTAACTGATTGCTATATTTGGGGTCGGGAAGGAACTTTCCCCCAGGGCAAATTGGCTTGGGCGCTGGGGTTTTTTTTTTTTTTTTTTTTTTTGACTTCCTCTGTAGCATTGGGCATGGCTCACTTGCTGGTTGATTCTCTCTCTGTATTTTAAAGTCTTTAAATCATGATTTGAGGACTTTAATAACTCCGTCATAGGTTAGAGATTCATTACAAGAGTGGGTGGGTGAGGTTTTGTGGCCTGCATTATGCTGGAGGTCAGATTAGATGATCATATTGGTCCCTTCTGACCTTAGTCTGAGTCTATAAATATGGGCTCAAAGAGTCAAAGGTATTAACATACCTAGTAACTACAATATTAATAATTAAACAAAGTTCATGTGTTCAAGTACAGAAATGTTTTGGGCACTTCTGACAATCATGTTTTAAAAAGCACACTAATAAATAAACAGAGCCATCAATTACTCTCTGATCAGATCAAATAACTTATGTTGCTTTGTTGAATAAATATGATTTTCAGAATTCCCTGAAGACTAATAAATTTAGACTATTGTGGACTTGGGATAGAAACAAGTTTCCAAAGTCTACGCCGTTAATGGAGTTTCTATTACAAAAGTATGTTTAGAAGACCCGAAGCCACAATGGTGTGTTGTGAGCTACATTTCTTTGCCATGTATTGATGGATTTTGCACAAACAACTTCATGAAACAACTTGCACAGATTCTAGCTATATGAAATCTCTGAGGCCAACAAATCTAGTTTTTTTTTTTTTTGTTTGTTTTAGGAACAATAGAGAGAAAAAGGAATCTAAATTTAATAAGAACAGGACAAGAGCTGTGTTTTGATCTTTTAAGAGTGCTTAAGAAAACCAAGGCTGCCTAAGGGACAGCATCACTCCTGAATGTTTTCATTGATCACCCAATATCATGTAAAAACATAGTTGGCAGGAAACATTTGTGTTTGCTGTTTCTTTCCTGCTTAGCCTACTGTTGATGGATAAGTTGTGCTATGTTTATGGTATGTACCTTCAACAAAGAAACTTCATAAGCAAACTTCAAAGCTCTTGTTACAGAAAACCATAGAGCAGTGGCTTCCAACCAGTAGATTGCAACCTACTTCTGAAGGGCAGTTGCCATTGAAACCTATAAGCGTTGCCCCATCTGCTGGCGAAAGTTGGAGTTGCATGTAATGCATCTCTGTACTGCTTCTCAATTACTGTTTTACATGTACTGGATGGCTTTTTTTTTTTTTTTTTTTTTTTTTTTTTTTTTTTTTTTTTTGGCAACTTCTACTAACTCTGGAGAAACTTGAAGATTCTGAAATGTGTATAGTGAATCCAGCTCTATGAATTGAGAGCTGTAGCTTCCTCACTTTTTCACATGGTAAAATATTTCCCTGGATCTTATTGACCCCTGATTATCCTGTTTTACATGACCCTAAGCAGCTGGCATTTATGGGTCAAAAGTATGTGTTGGTTTAATGTTTTGGTTATAGTAATAAGCTCCTGTATATCAGTGTCACCCTCAGGAGTCAGACTGCAGTGTAAAGTTTAAAAAAAAGACTACAGTAAGGAAGGATGGTTATTGTGAGATCTTTATGAGCATTCTGGAGACAAGTGAAAAAGACGGTAATGGAAAAACACTGTGCCCCTCTTGTGTGACTTGCATCTGATTGACTTTCACTTTGGAATGTTTGCTTCTGTGGCACCTGAGGGCTGGGGTTACTAGGGAGATGGCTCTGGGAAGAGAGGTTTTGTTTTAAATTAGCCTTGGAAGGATCACCTCTACAGGGATCCTCTTGCCCTCCTACCCCCCAACATTCCTTGTACAACTGGAGGGAAGAGCCCTTTTCTCTGGATTGCAGGTTTTGGGAGTGTGGACTTTGAATGACTCCAACTAGGTTTCCTTTCCTCCTTGGTTGCTTCTCAGAATGCAGTCATGAGGCATGGTATGAGGGAACATCTCTGAGGTGATGCCACTGTGCTCTTCCCATTTGGCCACTAGATGATGGGTTGTTCTCCCAATGTTAAGATCTGGGGAGCTCTTAGCTGTTTTGGACAGGGACTATGGTACCTGTACAAGGCCTAACACGTTACAGTTTTTATGGAAGTACGAATACTCGTTCCCTTTATGGTGGGGTAAACATGGATGTAGCTGAAAAGAGCTGGGGCTGGGGTTAGGGTCAGAAGTAAGGATAAGGTTTACTTTTCTGTGTAGTCACTCCTTAAGTATACAGGAGTCTCAGTACCTGCTTCAGGGAAGCTGCCATTTTGTTTCAGTTCATAAAATGGAGGATGTTAGTGAGTCATGCTGTCTTGTCCTTTTATGGAAATAGTAATCTGTGTTGGCAACCGTATTGTGCTAGGTGCTGTACAAACCCATAGAAAGACACTGAGCTGTGCCCCAAAGAGATTGCAGTTGAACTAATACAAGGCAATACATCAGTGAGGTAAACAATAGGGTGAGAAGATGACTGTGCTAACAATATCACATGGCTATATTGGTACAGAATGTGGACATCATGATGTCCCAAATTATACATAAATTCATTTTCTTGCATGATTTTTTTTTTCCCCTGGTGGTGCCATGGCAGAAGAAGGTCTTTGAGGGATTTGAAGGAGGAAAGTAGCAGGTGAAGCAGGGAGTTTTACAGACAAAGTCAGTACGGACAAAATCAAGAGGATGCTTATGAGAGGGGCAAACTAAGAGGTGACTTGGGTGGATATCATTGGCAGAGAAGTGAGAGTAAGGGTGGTGTGATCAAAGACAAGAGCAGATGAGTAGGGAGGGGCAAAACAACAAAAAAGCCTTGAAAGTGAGGCCAAGAAGTTTGACTTCGATGCAGTGCCAAATAGGGAGTCAGTAGTGGGATTCAGTGTGGGGATTAGGGGACGTGGCCAGAATGAAGGGTAAAGGAGGTGATCTTAGGAGCTGGGGTTTCTATTGGCTGCATGTGGCTGTTGGGTCGGCACTGGCTACGTCTACACTTGCTAAAATTATTTCGAATTAGTTAGTTCGAACTAACTAATTTGAACTAATTTTAGTTAGTTCAAATGAGCTTAATTTGAACTAGAAAAAGTTAGTTTGAACTAAGCAAGTGCCATTCATGGCACTTGCTTTAGTTCGAATTAGCGATCCCCATTCATTTCAATGGCCGGTTAGTTTGAACTAAGAAATTAGTTTGAATTAACATGGCCACATTGGCTAATTCGAGCTAGTTAGTTCAAATTAAAGCCTTACTTCTGAAGCCCTATTCAAACTTAATTAAGGAAGCCCTTAATTTGAACTAACTAAAGCCTAATGTAGCCATGGCTTTAGTTAGTTTGAATTAAGCCTCCTTAATTTGAACTAACTTGCCAGTGTAGACATAGCCATACATTTTGTTCCTTCATTGTATGTTTGCTGTAAATTGAGGCATATAAATCTAGACAGAAGAATGCGCCTTTTTGCTTACTGTGGGTAGACATTTGTAATGTCCTTTTTCTCATTGATGATCACTTGTTTGGGCAGAGGCCTTCCATTTGTCAGAGGACTGGAACGTGTGCGCATGCACATTCTCACACTCAGCAATAAAAGTTGTGAATCAGAATTGATATTGTTATTTTGGTGGAAGTTGGTGTGGGGACACTCTTATTTCAGAATAAATAAAAATGACTGAAGTTGTTTTAGCTGAAGTCATTGACATTTATATAAGAGTCCAGCCACAGAGAAAGAGAAAACTTCATGTGTTGCTTTATGACTGGTACAGGAAAGGACACATCGTGCCATAAACAGGAGCAACTTCACTGTCTACACATGTCATGAGGCCAGACTTGGCTTCTATGGGTGAAGAGTTCCTTCTGCCTTCCAGGGCATGAGTTGTCATAGTTGCTACATTTTTTTTTAAACCTGTTTGCAAAATGTGTAAAAATGCAGAAGGTCCAGAAAAACTGGAGCTGTTCAGTGCAATTATTCAAATGAATGCTTAGCACAAATGAACCTACTATATTGAATCATCGCTTGGGAAAAGCTATGGACACTGCTATTGTGTAATATGAAAAATGAGGCCCTTTCATGAGAGATCATGGCTCTGAAGGAAGCAGGCACCCTATCTTTATGGCTAATATGATTCACTCTTTATTTTTAATTACTGTATAAAACACCCTTCCAGTGACCGTGGGAAGAATAAAGGAGGAGAGCAGGACAGGGTGCTTCCCAGATTACGCAGCTTGTCTAATTCCCTCTGGAAAAGTGACAATCAGGGCTAGTGCAACTAAATCACAATAACTTACGTACACCTTTGTGTCCTCAGAGTGGATCATCATCCTGAGACCGATGGAACTGCATTGCATGCCATCCTGAAGTTTCCTAAAAATCTCAAGTAAAATGGTACCTGACTTTTCAATTAACGTATTTGACTCTCTCCCATCTCCCCAACATCCAAAAAAGGTTAGCACTTAGATCCTAATCTTCAACAAGCTACTTGTGCAAGTATAAATGCATTCACAGTTGTCTCATTTGTGCACCTGACTTGTTAGGCTATATGTGCAAATCTGGTATGTGCATGTGCAGATGTTAATTTGCATATGCTATTGCATTAATATGGCCTGACTCTGAAAACCAGGTTTTTTTTCCTATTGTTAACCGAATAAAGCATTCTATCGTGCAGAAGATCAGGAAATTGCTTTCTACCTTTCACGCATGTGGATTTCATGTTTCTGTGGCTCTTTTTTACATCAGCTGTATCCATGCAAAACTAACTTAGCTATAAGCTACCAGCTGATGATGGTAGAAAACCACGTGTGCATGTGTATGCACTATTAATAACCATCGTAACTTCTTTCAACGTTCTTCTTAGCAAGGTCAAATGCCTCTAGCTTTTTGGCTCTCCTTCAACCAGTCTTGTCAGGAGGAAAAACCATATCAACCTGAAGACTGGAATCAATTGCCCCAGGGATGTAAGGTCCAGTTTCACTTTAATAGTAAGATAGAATCTGATGTGTTGTGTTTTTTTTTTTTTTTTTGCAGACAGGTAGTTATTGCCTAGATGAAGGAAGTGTCATTATGGTAGATTCTAAACTGTGTTCAGCTGAGGTACAAGCTGACTCGTATTCTGTGTCTCATTTGCTATACCCATCTACTCTGGCCATGCAGTGAACAGCCCAACTGAAAGAAAAGTCAAATGCTGGCTGTCTGCTAGCATCACCTTCTCTTCCCAAATCATGGTTTTGTAGCTAGAGACCAGAATCCTCAATTTCATGAGTGGTTTATTTTAATCTAAGTGGCTATTTTATGAATGGCTGTTGCTGCTTTTTCTTCTAACACAAGACTTGTGGACTAAACAAATATTTGAAACTTTCAGGGAAATCCACTTACGTCCTTCTGCAGAGTGTACTCCTGTTGAGATCTGGATTCAATTGAGTACTATTGACCTGGTCAGTTTTAGACAATGTCTGCACTAGAAAATTGTTCCTCAATAAGTCTTTGTGCTACAATAAATGTGTTGTATTTATAGCACAACTGCGCGTTCAAATTGCACTCCTTATAACGCAAAGGAGCGTCAGCACTGTTCCTTGCATTTCCACAAGAAAGAATGTTGAATTGTGGGCACCTATCCCACTGTGCCACATGTCAGCTTCCAACGCTAGAAACCCTGGGTAGGAGAGGAGTGCTGAGCACTGTGGGTAAATTAACAGGTTCCCCGGCCGCTGTTTCCTTGTCGTTATTCACAGTAGCTACTAGCAACTCGCGCCCTTTTTCAACGTTGCCCCAGGAAAAAATTCAAAGTTCCCAGGACTCACAGGAGGGAGGGGCTAGTCGCAGAGCAGTGGAATACTAGAGTGGTCAGGCTTGGAATTCTGGGACATTTCTGGAGGCTGCTTATTGCGGAAGAAAATTCTGTCAGCGTTCACACACACACTTTATAGTACAACAGCTGTTCTGCAATAGGCGTTATGACTCTCGCACAGGTGATATTATAGTTCTGATATAATAGGGCACTTGTAACACAACAAGGAGCATTCAGGTGTATACGGTGGGCTTGTTTTTCCACAATAAGATGCCTTATTCCGCACTAACTGTCTAGTGTGTACAAGGCCTAAGAAATAGTTGGAAATAAGTAGGCTGAAATTCAATAAGGACAACTGCAGACTACTGCACCTAAGAAGGAATAATCAATTGCACAAATACAAAATAGGAAATGACTGCTTAAGGAGTATTGCAGAAAAGGAAGTAGGGGTTATAATGGATCACAAGCAAACATGAGTCAACAATGTAATACTGTTGCAAAAAAGCAATCATTCAGGGGTATGTTAGCAGGAGCACTGTATGCAGGACACAAGAAGTAATTCTGCCCCTCCATCAGCACTAATAAGGCCTCAACAGGAGTACTGCGTCCCATTCTGGGCACCACACTTTAGGAAAGATGTGAACAAATCAGAGAAAGTCCAGAGGAGAGCAACAAAATTGATTAAAGGTTTAGAAAACATGACCTATGCCAAAAGATTGAAAAAATAGGGTTTGCTTAGTTTAGAGAAGAGAAGGCTGAGTGGGGACATAAACCTTCAAGCACATAAAAGTTGGTATAAAGAGGAAGGTGATAAATTGATCTTAACTGGACAGGACAAGAAGTAATGGCCTTAACGTGTAACAAGGGAGATTTAGGTTACACATCAGGAAAAACTTCATAATGGTAAGGGTAGTGAAATACTGGACCACAATAAACAGGGTGGATGTGGAATCTCCGTCACTGGAAGGTTTTTACGAACAGGTTAGACAAACACCTCTCAGGGATAAACCACAGAGTCCCGTGACACTTTTAAAGACTAACAGATTTATCTATCACCTGAGCTTTCATAGGAGAAAATCCCACTTTGTCAGACGCTTTGAAATACTTTGTCTTGGCTGAGTGCAGGAGGCTGGGGTGGATGACCTACTGAGGTCCCTTCTAGTCCTACATTTCTACAATTCTAGGTGCATGCCCAGCGGAAGGTAGCTAGGTCATTTTTGTCCAACTCATGAATGAATCATTAGCTAGCTAGTGTCTCAACTCCTCAACATAATATAGCCAGAATGCAGCACTTTGAGATCCACCCGTAGAGGTTTATCTTAGTCATTCCATAAGGCTACCCTCACTGTGGGTAAATATTTACAAAAGACCATGGTGGAACAATAAAATGAAGATTGTATCTCCACACTTTGGGAGATCCTAAGTGATGTCTTGCAAAGTACACTATCATTTTTGCTTGCCAGAGCTTGTTTTTTACAATCACAAAGACAAATCCAGACTGTCTCTTTCTGACTGTTGCTGTTTATGACATTCTGGAAATGAGCTCTCAGTGGCTTGTTAATTGCAATGTGGGACACATGTTCCAGTGCCATAGTGGGATTGAGGGTTGTCAATGGAGCTGGAGCAGCTGTTGGCTGTAGATTTAATTGCTGGCCTACCTTCTTGATTAGAATGGGAGGAGGTAAAAAAAACCCTGCTGGGCTGAAACTTAACAGCTCCCCACATGAATAATCATTCTCTAGGTGTCGTTCATTCTTTTGGTTGAAGGAGCTATAGTACTACATTCATTATCAACCCAGCTTCTCAAGCGCAAGGCACACATGGCATATTGTTGCTACTGAGTTCTTTCTTTGAACACCACTCCTTAGGGTACATCAGCTGACCAGAACAAACAGCTAGATCTGTTGGATGCTGAACTAGAGAGATCCATGGGCTGCTGAGTATCCCCAGAATCCAGTTGCCTGGTGCAAATGGAATTCCCCTTCTCAATCCACTAGCACCCACTGAGAGAGAATTTCTAGCTACCAGACCAGTTTTTAAACAAGTTGTGTATAACAAAATGCATGTTTAAATTTCATGCTCCACTTACACATGTAGTACCTCTGTGCCTGTGCAACTTCACAGCTAGCTTAATGGAAATCCTTGCCCCTAATTTGATTCCTCAAGGCAAAAAAAAAAGATGACACTGCAAAAGCATTGGACTTACTTTGTCCCAGAGATAAAATATCAATAGTTCTGCCTCCCAGTGATACCTGTTCATTTCTTATCCATGGAGGCTTTTTCCTGCTGAAGCTGCTTGGTCTCGTCTTCTATCTTCATATTGGTAGCGAATTAATCTTTGACTCACTTCTCTTCCTTGGAACGAAGCTTCATTTGTCTGTCATAGAAAATGTTGCTCAACAGGATCTCAGCTCCTTTCACCTGCTACTCAGGATATAGGGGCTCCTGCACTGCAACATCACACATGGCTTGAAGTTGGAGTTTGTGATCTCATTGATTGAGCAATGTGGGTCACAAGTAGGATATTCTGCTGCTTTCATCTTTGTACGGCTTCAAGCAATTTGGAGGCTTCACTATTTCAACACTGGATTCCATAAGTTTGCTCAATCATGGTCAGTAAGGTCTGGTCTAGGGCTGTTGGGGAAAATCGTAAATATTTTCTGTGGGAAAATTTTCAAAAAGGAAAAGTTCCCAGAATGAAAAAAACAAAAAAATCCCTTCATTGAAATGAAATATAAACCTATTCTCTCTCCTTTCCTCTCCCCCCCCCCCCCCGACCTCCATTGAAAAGAAGTTAAAAGGGAGTGTATGGAGGAGGAGAAACTCCTTTTCTCTTCCTTTTTATGAATTTCCAAAAAGGAATTTTAAAAGAATGTCAACTTTCATGTAGCCAGAAAAGCAATTTCGAGTCAAACTTCTTAATGAATTTTTATCTTGCCCATCACTAATCTATTGTTTTTACTTTGGTTCCAAAGGCAAGGGAAAAAAGTAACAGCTATGGCCAGTAGAATCAAGCTGCTGAGTTGATGATTTTGCTCCTGTTTTATAAACACACAGGCGTTTTCTTTTAGGCATGATGTACCTGACAGTGACCAGCCATTGTAGGTTTGCTGAAAGAAATCAACCTTTGCCCCCTTTTGCTAATTTTGTCAGTTCCATGGAGCAAGAGTTCAGAAGCCAATAGGGGAGACCAGTGCCCTCTTGTCCGTGCTTCAGGAGTTTCCCTGGATCAGACTGTCTTCCACAGCAGAGCATTCTCTAATTCCCTAAAAGCCGCCAGTGACGCTGTTTTTTAAAGATTCCCTTCATTTCTTTCCTTGCTTTCTGCGTGAAACTGTTTCTTTACAAGGGATTTTAAATCTTTGTGAATCATGTATGGCCCTCAACTGTGACAAAATTCTCCACTGAGGGCTTGATCCAAAGTCCATTGGTGTGAGTGGAAGTCATTACCTTTGGTCTCTGTATCAGAACCTTAATCTGTCCCATCTCAGATCAGTTTTGTCAGGCTCAAGGAAGTGACCACATAGAATGGATGTAAGTACACTGCTACTAAGCTGTGGATTCAGGTCAGCCAGCTCCACTGTGTTTCACTTGCTCACTTTTCAACCTAAAAGCTAACGCAGACAGGGATGCAGCCTGTAAATTTGTTGAATACTTTCTGCGAGACTAACCACATGTTTAGCCTGAGGATGAAAGAGTAGTTGATTATAATTTTTTTTTTCTCTCATCCAAAGCAACAGGAGCCTCCTTTTTCCTGAAGGCAATTTCAAGCTGTTATACAAGAATGAAAATTGATATTAGTTATAGCTGTACTCTGTTGATCTTAATTTTAATGAAGCTCCAGGCTAACAAATATGAAAATATCAAGTTAAATGCAACAGTGCAGGATTCTGATGAAGTAGCAATTGCGGATCTTTGTTGGTACTCAGCAAAGAGCAATTACAACAGCAATGTGTTAAAAAGCTGGCTTTGGAACTAAACCAAATTTGTCTGGGAAAACAAGTCATGCAGCAGTGGGTGTGTATAGATCTGTATATATAGTGTATTGTATATTTATACACAAAATCATCCATATAATAAAATAAAATTTCATTGTATAAATTTTTGTTCTTTGTGCTATTAAGAAAAATAAATTCTATTGTCCATGCAATTTGTTGCCTTGCCCCCCCCCTCCGAAATTAAAAATCTAGTATTAGACAGAGTACACAGATGGTTTACAATAGTGCGTTTCAGTGTATTACTTAAAGAATTCAGCATTATCAGCTAATACTTAACTTTATATCTCCTGTCCTAACAAGAAAATCTGTTCTGTCAAATAATACTGAGGGGAAGATGGATAGCTTGGGGTGTTTGGAAGATTAAGTCAGGAGACATGGAGTCTGCTACCTTGGGGAAATCGCATGCAAAATTTTCCCCACCTGTAAAATGGGGATAATGTTACCTGCCTATTAAACCAGGGTTTTGGTGAGAATTTATTCATTAAAGCTTATAAAGGAAGTTCAGCTCTTCCAACTGAAGGTGCATTAGAAATGCAGATTAGTATTGTTAAGCAATATGAACAAATTTAACTTCCCTCTGCCCGGTCACCCGGTCCATTATGAAAACTTTTGAACGTAACTTTTCATTTCTCAAATTTTCAGAAGGGTTTCAGTTCCAGTCCTGTTTTCTGGCGGTGGCTTGAACTGTAAGTACCCAGAAGATCCTAAGAAATGGCTTCTGCCAAGACTTCCAGACCAGCTTTGCAGCTCCCTGAGATTTAAGAAATTTGGAGGAGGCTTTGAGGAGTACCTGAGTGTTTGGATGCCATTTCAAAGCAAAACAGTGCTGTGAACTCTTTTGCAGGTCTTACTTGTTGCTAATTGCCATTATGGGGACTGATTCCCATTCCTGGTATCCAAAGTAGCAGGAGTAGGCTGAAGATATAATGTGAATGCTGCTACATAGACGTGGGCTTAAAGAATGGTGCAGAGAACTTGATTCAGATGAAGAGCTACGCCTTCCACTAAGCCCTAGTCTACACTTGCTGCACTTTTCGGCAGCAGTCAATGGGAGACAGGCAAGGTACATAAAATACCTGCATCTCTCCCAATGACTTACTAAGGGTGCGTCTACACTAGTAAATTAAGTCGACTTAAGCAGGCTTAAGTTGACTTAATTTACTCTGCATCCACACTGGCGATTCCTTAAGTTGACTTAAGCTGCTGCTTAAGTCAACTTAAGGAAATTTAAAATCGACTTTATAAAACCTAGTATAAAGTCAACTTTAATGCTTCTGCTCCCTTCTCCCGGGGAAGCCGCTAGCAGCTTGTCCTGACTCCCTTCTCCCTGGGACCGAGCGGTCCTGGCCGAAGGGAGCCCCGCGCTCCCTCCTAGCCGGGACCCGAGCAGTCCTGGGAAGAAGGGAGTGCAGGGCTTCCTCCTAGCCAGGACCTGAGTGGTCCCGGGGAGAAGGAGCACGTTGCTCCTTTCTGCCTGAGACCCGAGCGCCAGCTGCTGGGGAGACCCTGGAGGCTGCCTGGCAGCTGGAGCACTGCTGTGCCGGCAATTGCAGTGTTCCAGCTGTTTGGGGAGGCGCAGGGGCTTCCCCAAACAGCTGGAGTACTGGCAATTGCTGGCACGGTGCTCCAGCTGGCGGGGAAGCCCCTGGGCCTCCCCAAACAGCTGGACTGTGGTCCCAGCCAGAATGGAGCTGCAGGTCTCTGTTCTGGCCAGGACCACTGGGGTCCCAACAAAAAGGGAAGCCTGCGCTCCCTTCTAGCTGGGACTACCCAGGGGTCCTGGCAAAAAGGAAGCCGCTGCTTCCTTCTTGCTGGGACCCGTGGGGGTCCCAGGCAGAAGGAAGCGGCGGCTCCCTTTTTGCCGGGACCCGCGAGGGTCCTGGAGAGAAGGGAACCCTGCGGTCCCTTCTGGCTGGGACCACGTGGACTGATCGGTCCTGGCGAGAAGGGAGCCGAGCAGTCCGGGCCAGAAAGGAGCTCCGTGCTCTCTTCTCCCCCAGACCGCTTGGGCTTCCTGCTTCTGGGAGAGCCAGCCCTGTGTGGGGCTGGCTCTCCCGAGGACAAGCCCTCCTATCCCGGGGAGCGGAGGCTCCAAAGGAGCTTTGCCTCCCCCTGGACCTAACTAGTCGACTTAGAGTCTAGTATAGACTCTAAGTTGACTTAGTATGACCAAGTTTAAGTCGACTTAAAACAGAGAACCTGTCTGAAATTTGTACATCCCTTCTTTTCCTAATATCCCTGCATGACCTTATCTATATAATGGGAGAAGAAAATGAGAGAGTTGTGTGTTAGCAACTTCAGCATTCCCATTTTTTGGATTTGGTCTGAAGTATAACGACATTTATCAAGTGTTTTCCTCTAAAAGAACTATGATAAGACCCAGAAGAAGTTTAAATATTTGTTCCGTGTCTTAAGACGGTTCCAGGCATATCTTCTTTTGGGGCATACATGTAAACCAAAATAAACATGGAAACAGTTACTGACCAAAGGTTGTAATCAAATTTTAAGAGCAACGCAGAAAGATGTTTATATTGAGTCTAAGCTGTATTCAGATAGTGAGAGGAAGAACTTGCATTTAACACAAACATAACAAAACATAAGAGCTGACTGCCTGGCGGGGAAGTAGAGAGAGAAAAATAAGGGAGACACCTAAATACGATGGTGATAAATGGATAAAGTGTGGGTCCCAGTCCTATAACGACATACACATACTCATTCATTTCACAGGATCAGGCCAGGCAAGAATGAGGCCCCTATATGTAAAACATTACAAGCCTCTTTACTGACAAATTTGTGTACAGAAGCCAGGTTAGATATTAAGGAAGGAGACTAAAAGAACCTACTCCCTTAATCGTCATTTGTCCATTCCTCCCAACTTCCTTACTCTTAAAATGCCAAACTGTCTTCCCAAAGAGTGTTTTTCCTATGCCCAGTGCTGGCCTTTCTTTCTATTTGTTATTCCTACACAGCGGCTCTGAATACTTCACAAACACTAATGAATTAAGTTGCTCAAACCCATTCCCTCTCTCCTTTCTGACAGTTGGGGAGCTAACGCACAGAAAGGATAAGTGTCTTGCCAAAGGACACACATGAAGTCTGTGGCTGGAATTCCACCCTCTTGGCTCTCTGTCCTGTGCCTTAGCCACGTTACTAGTTTTCCCTCTCTTCTCCTCAACCCCCACTTCTATTCTTGTTCGGAGGGTGGCTTTACTACGTTGAAATGTGTAAGATTTAAAACCTTCTTTAGGCTCCAAGCACTTTGTTCAGAGGTGGGGATGTTTTTATTATGAACTATCTGCAAGATTAATGACTTCCAGCCTATAGTCCCTATTTTCCAAACACAAGGGGACATGGCAAATGGCGTGAAGCATGCTGTTGAAGCCAGACTGTTTGTCTCTAAGCACACAATAGTTATCCTGTTTTAAAGGCCTAAAATGGGGACTTTCTCTGCTTTACTTCAGCTTACCTAAAAGCAGGTTCCCTTGTCTAGGTATTATCTGCTATACAAATATTGTCCTACTCCTTAACGCTACTTTCATAGAAAATTTAGTGTAGTCGAAGGGGGAGACCCTATCCTTTTATATGTGTTGAATAAGGCAAATGAAACCAAATAAAATGCAGGATTAAGACATGCTTGAGCTTGAGGGGTGTGTGTGTGTGTGTGTGTGTGTGTGTGTGTGTGTGT